>CM047582.1:29084565-29289641 GCA_026184515.1 Peronosclerospora sorghi | reverse complement strand
TCCAGAATTCGTAGCAACGCCAGAACTTCTTTCTCGACAATTCCATAATTCACTTCATTTGGTTTTAGCGTCCGGCTCGTAAACGTGACTGGATGATACAAATCATCGTGATCTTGCACTAAAGTGGCCGAGATAGCTCACTTACTGGCATATACAATAATGGTCGGCACTTTTTCGGGAGCGAAATGCTTGAGAATCGGTGCCGTCGCCATCTTAACCTTCAACATACCAAAGGCAAACTGTGCACGCTTCATATGATCTTCGGCCTCCACTTGCGGACAAACTGCAGCAAGACCAGAGTCGGCGCCCTCCTGTACCCCACCAGGCTAGATCGGACATCGCCATCTTTATCCGATCTCCTTCGCGCAACATATGATAGTCAACTTCCCGGAGCTCGTACAGCACAGCCGCGTAGATAGAAAAGTCTTCAATGAATCGGCTATAATAATTCAAGCTTCCCAGGAAGGAATGCATTGCCTTCAGCGATCTGGGGAACAGGAGGTTAATCAGCGAATCCAGGTCCTTGGGATTAGCCTCTAGACCATTGCTCGAGACCATATGGCCTAAATACGCGACCTTGGACATACCCCAAAAACTTTTCCCGGCACTGATAGACAGCTTCCAGCGGTCGCATTTCCCCAACAATCGTTCAACCTTCTCGCACAGATCGTTCCATGACGAGGCAGGTATCATAATGTCGTCGATGTACGACCGACTCCCCAGAACGGACGGTCCTCTTTCCCGATCGGGTTCACCCTCTCTAAACACATCATAATTTTCAACAGGGTCCCGATCGGTCTTGATCTTGAAGTGTCCGTACAATGCGTTGTCTATCAGCCTTTGATAGATCTGGGGTGCGTTCTTCAGACCGAACGGCATACAATTCCACTCGAAAAGACCAAATGGCGTCACAAATGCGGAAATCTCACGGGATCGATCAGTCATCGAGATCACCCAAAATCCACTTGCCATGTCCAGCGAACAATACCACAAGGTCTTGTCCAGGTCTTCCAACAAATCATTAATCAGCGGTATCGGGTACACCATGAGTTTAGTCAACCGATTTACCAGCCGATAGGCGATGCACAGTCTAATGGCAACGCCGTTCTTCTTGATATCAATTACGATCGGCGAGGCCCATGGCGAGGTCGACGGTCTAAAATCTTGGTGACCAACACTCCTTTAATGAGATCAGAAAGCTTTTTACGGTACTGTGGCGCCACGCGTCGACATCGCTGGGCAATAGGCTTGGCATCTCCAACGTCAATATCGCAAATTGCACCACGGGCTGCAGGTGGTAAGGCGTTGCCCTTTCCGATCAGCAGATGTCTTTTCTTCCATATGATATTCTTCAACTGCTCGATCTGGTCTGGAATGATAAGGTCTTGATCACCCACTTGTAAATCATCCGTTGCAACTTCGGGAGAGTCGGCAGACACTTCAGGAAGGACTGCCATTTGGCTTTCCAGCTCCTGAATGTACTGTTCCCCGCCTTAATGTATACAGACTTGTTCATCTTCTGGGGTGATATCACATAGACCATCTGGACCGGCTGAACTCCCCTGGTCTTGATCGACGGGCTGTCCTTCACTGATATCGGTCTGATTAGGAATACCGTCATGGTCCGACCTAGCAATTTCATGTTCCCCTTTTTCCGTTTCTTTCTCCGCTGTCGCCTGGTCTTGTGCTGACACCACGTTGAATAACCTTGGCTCGTCTACTTGATGGTCCATCGTTCCTGGTGACTGCGGCGCCTTTCTTCGGACCAACATCTTTTTTGGGGTGACATAACTTGGTCTTTGCACTAAAGGTGAGGTATTCTCTTCCACCGACCCATCATCGCTGATAAAATCGGTGGTCGATTGGTACGCCAGGTTTTGCCACTCGACATACCGCCTCGATCCAATCGAGACGAACACCATCTTCTTTGGAACCTTCCCTTCTTCTAACCACATACCAACAATAGTGTTATTGTCCAGTGTCAGCGGCTTCTCACCGATATTGGTAACACGGACAAAATCACGTCGGCCAGCACTCTTTACGAAGGTCGGGACCCACCGACCGCCCCTGGTCAACCATAACTTCCTCGAACGAAAACCTTTTTTCGACCGGGGTATCGGCCGACCGACCGACCGGGATAGTGAGGTCTTGGTCCCACCGGACCAGATCGGTATACGAACCATACAGAGGTCTTCGACCAGCCAAATGGACCTGGAACTCGTCCGGGAGTGTAAGTACTCCATGTGACAGGTCTAGGCGAAAACCAGCTGGGACCATGAAATCCATACCTAGTAAAGCGTCCTGACCAGCCAACTTGCCAACCCAAGCGCTGAAAAAGTAGACCAGCGATCCCGACAAAGTAATTTTCACACGCGTTCTTCCTTCGGTCATATAAGAGTTTTCACCGATCCCGACGCATTCTTGTCTCTGGGTATCGTCTATACGACATCCGACCTTACGAGCAAAGGCGGAGTCGATTATCGAGACTTCAGATCCAGAGTCGAACAACATCTTCGCCTTCTGGTTATTAATCTTGCCACAGGCTTTCGCCTGCTTGAATCATTTATCAGGCGCGTGATACTTCCAGTATCCGCGGGATTCTCCAGGCAGCAAGTCCAACTGCATAACCACCTTAGTCCGGGTGTAATCATCGGTCTTCAGACTGTAGACCGGATGGTCTCGTTCGACGCAATTTGGAATAGAACGTGTATTGTCGGTCTTATCCTCCTTGACGACATATACATAGATGTGAACCGTAGAAAGCTCGGCTCGAACCAGATTCCAACCTGGCGAGCGTTCTAGTTTAACATCTTTTCCGCGTCCGGCGGCAGCATCCCCGCGTGCTTGTCCGGCACGTACCACTTGCGCATCATGTTAAAAAATTCTTCAATCTTGCAGTGGCCGGCCTCGTGGAGCTCTCCACATGACTTGCATACGAAGAGGCAGTGGTCAGTCGGGTGGCCGCGTTTCTCGCACTTCTTGCACACCATCTTCTTCCAGCAGTTTGGACCATCATGTTTACTCGACCCACAGTGGGAGCACTTCTGACGAGGTCGGTCCGGATCGGACTTGCTTCCGTTCCTTCCCTTCCGGTCTACCTGGTCGGACTTCGACCTGGTGTTCGGGGCAGGTCCCGCAACATAGACGTAACGATACTGGTCTTCATCCGACGACTCCTGGCTGGATTTACTTCCCCTTTCCCCTTCCGATCCCGTTCTGTATTCGGCTACGATCGCCTTGACCGCTCGAGTCGGTCTGGTCCAGGGTCTCTTGACCGGATCGGTCTGGGTCTGGGTCTTTGATCGGTAGCGACCTGATCCACCAGCACTCTTCGTCCTCATGCTACGCGACTGCTGTAGCGTCCGTAGAGTCTGTTCAACTTCGCCCGCGTCCCTAAGACGCAGCAGAGTAATCTGGTCCGCCAGTTCTTGATCGTCCAGGGTACTAATGTAGTGACCCACATGTTCCAGAGCAGCACCGTTCGACGGGTTATTCTCTTTAATTGTTATGCCGGCACGAAGTGCAGCCACGTTCAACCGATGCAAATATTCGATCGGTGTCTCGTCGTTCCGCTTCTGCATATGGTGATACTTGCGGGAACTCGAAAATCCGGAGTTACAATATTCCCCTTCAAACTCTGCACATAGCTGGTCCCAGTCAGACCGGACATCCCGACTCAAATGTTGTATCCAGTTGGAAGCCGGTCCTTTCAACAAATCCCGGAGAATCAGACACCTTTCACTTTTCGGGGTCTGGTCTCGCAGGAACGCAGACTTGACCCGACCGAACCAAGACCGGACCTGGTCTTCATCAGCATCCTTGCCAGTGAAGTCCTTGAGGTCGGTCGTCGCGGCCATACGGATGCGCGGAATCGCAGCATATCCAAAGTCGTAAGCAATAGTGGAGGCTAGGTTAGCCTTGCGTGGCTTGCCAGCGCCCGTACCGTCTGACCCACAGTGGTCGTCAAGACCGCCGACCGACTCCATGTCACAGTCACTTGTCTTACTTGGTCTACGCGGTCTGGCCGGTTGCGGCTTGCGCTTCCCTTTTCCGACTTGCTTACCACTTCGAGTGGGCTTGTCCACAGATGTTACCGATTCCATATACACATCTCGGCAAACATTGGCACTTTGCTGGGTAGACCGGTCTTGGGCATGTGGCCGCAGAGGTGGTCTAACCCGGTCTTCCATGAAACGCTCCATCATCGTCTCAAACATGGTGGTTTGGACGTTATCTGGAGTCATGAGCAAAGTATTGATACCCTCCTTTTGCGGAACTGAGACCTGTGGGGGTCGCTGGAGCCTCGACTGGCACGCAGCCCTTTGCTGCCGCATGTCCACTTTTTGTTCAGGCTGGGCATGGTCCACCCCCACGGTCATCCGCTCGACACCGGTCTCCCACTCTGATGAGCTGTTCGAGGCCGGTGGAGACTGATAAACCGATTCGTCATCAGAACCAATGTCGACAAGCACTGTGGAGGCTTCTGCGACCTTCACTGCTGCGGTGGGAGTTGGGCGGCGAACCGCCCCCACCAGTGGGATCAAATGGTCTTGGAAGGTCGACATCGACGATTTCAGCCTCCAAGTCTCAAATTCAAATAGTTTTTGGACATCGGCGGGGTTCTGCATTTTAATGCCATATCGCCACCAAGTTCTTCACCAACAGTAATGGGCGATCACTCTGGATCGTCTCGGTAGTGGGACCGAGAAGACGGTCGGGGATCTGGAGGTTCAACACCCAAAAGACCACGTCATAGCGAACGAACTTGTTCAGCTCAAAAACATAATACATCTTGTTCAGGTTTTCTTCGCCGATGCCTCCATCTCCGACCTGCGACTTCTCTTCGAAGTCGTATTCGTCGGCCGGCATTCCCAACCCTTTCTTGGGAATCTTGGGGTCCTTGGGAACCTTGGGGAGGTTGATCTGATCGTTCTGATCAGCCTCCAAGTATTTTTCGTCTTTTAATTTTCCATGAACTTTTTTTTTGCACATACATAGGATCAGGACCAAGGTCCTGATCCTTTCCGGGACTATAGCAGGACTTGCTATAGTCCCGATCGGCTCCGGTGGGAGCCTTTTGGGGAGGAAAAAAATTATTAATCTCGATCTGGTCCTCCACCACGCCAGACCGGACATCGCTATCTTTATCGAGAACGAAGACGTAAGGTGATAGCCTTTCCTTACGCCCTCTCCAGAACGATTCCAAATTCAAATCTTCAAATTCAATCTTGCTGACACCTCGCGGTGATATCCACGATCACCAAGTGATCCGGGCACGCGCACCATTGTGGTGGAGTCAAGTTCGAAATCGAATACATTTGTATCGACAACCTGACCACCACCATCGTGCCCAGCCTTCCAACTTACGGGGGGGGGTTACCGCGCGGACCTCCACTCGAAATCTGGTCCGATCGTCCGCTGCTGGCAGACGACCGGTCATCATCCAAAGACACTTGGTCCGATTCACTTAAGTTCATCTCACCTTGTGTACCCGATGGAATGGGCTAGTTACACACTCGGTGGATCAGGATCCCAGATCGATATGATTTTTGGTCTTGAATAGCGGAGACCGTGCTGGCTAGGTGTTCCTAGGGCGGAACTCTTCACCCCAAGTACGTACAGACCAGAAACACTTCCAAAATATAAATTCCAATAGGTCGATCGTCCAAACGATCTAGACCTAACCAATACGAAATAATAGAGGGTAGACCAATCAACCGGTCTAGCCCCTGACCAATATGAGAGAAGATCAAAACCGGTCTAAACTCCAACCAATGTTACAATAAGCCAATATGTCAACGTAAAGACGCAATATGCCCGTGAAACTCCACAAACGATATCTCCACGTAAAGACCAATCCAGCGAATAGCACGTTCCAAACGTACTTGAGTCAAAGTGTCCAGATCGCCAAATCGTACTCCCGTAGAGGGACTTCCGGTGGCCAAAATGCGCGTGCGGCGCGTCCAGACCTGGTATAATAGGCGAGAGGGGATAATTCAACCCTCTGCCCCCAAACACTCCGCGGCGGGTGGAGGCGACTAGTGTACGTGAAAAGAATAACGGCGACCCCTTGCTGCGGTGTAGAGCCAAGACCAGAAGAGGTTTTTGCCACTTATTCCTAGACCAAAACCTTTACTTGGAAAAATCCGTAACCAAAAGACTTCTACTTGGAAAAATCGCAACCAAAAGACTCTTACTTGGAAAAACCGCAACTAACCAATAATACTACCTCCCTATGGTCCCTAATGTACCCACACAAAATTATGTAAAATACCCAATGTCAGGTGACTCACCAAAACTTGCGTTCTTGACACTCCTTGAATCTGATAGGCTAAAAAGCCCCCCTTGTTTAGACCAATCCGAAATTCGACCAACTGCCATGACCAAAAGTGACCAAATTTGTGGTACACTTCACCACATGGGTGTGAGCTCCATTGGCAGATTGAACCGTGAATGAGCTGTCCTCCCCTGGGCCAACAGGAGGGATGCGAAGCCCTGATCTCGAACATCCTTGAGAATGAGATTTTCGAGGTACGTCTTGCCCGTCCCTCCCGGTCCGGCCACAAAGAAGACCTTGCAGCTGGCATCGTCGTTTTTGTTGCCACAGGATGCGATGATGCGGTGGAAGATATCATGCTGCTCGTCGTTGAGTGTTTCAAACTCGCGCTCAGCCTCATCTTTCAGCTGTGCGGCGTTGAATGACAGCTGCTCTGCATCAAACCGGTTCCTGTGCAGCTCATCTATTGCAAAGTCCGGTTCCGGCAGGTCAAAATCGCGCAACGTCTTTCCGCTGGTCTGAAGCATCTGCGCGATAAGGTTGATTGCAATGCTGGTAATCTGTTCCTCGCTTGGGTAGTGCGTCCCACCGTTATGACGAAGTCGGTGGCAACAATCGTCAGACAGGTTGTCGCGGAACATCCCCCAAAGGTGCCTGGGGCCTGCCGGCGTACCGTGCGTGAGGATAGTAACAAAAAGAGATCTCAGCTGCGCCCCTGTATGCATCAACGTGGCCTCACGCAAGCACTGCTCCCACTCGTCATCGTTCTCGTACAGTCCACGTTCCACTCACGCCGCCTTGAATGTCGGATACTCGATACCCTCGAAAGTACGTAGCGCTGCCGGGTTTGTTGCCCCCGTCACCGTTGTCAGAAGCGTGCGCATGAAGTACCGCTCCCCGGTATTCGGGTTCACAAAGTACAGTCGTCCGATGCACATTCCCTTCTTGTGTATCGTCCAGGTCTTGCGGCTGTTGTTCCACACAAATCGCGTCGGGAAGTCAACGTATGTGGTGTCTTGTGCATCTGGGATGTTTTCACGATTGGTCCAAACCACTTCGTCAGCGTTGTCTTGCGTGCTCTCTCTGATTTCACCATCTCGGCCAGATCACTGTTGGCATTGAACATCACTTGTTGCTGGTTGAGCAGGTGCACTTGGATTCGATGAATCGGTGGCGCATGGTCATGCATCTTTAACCCGTACATCCGCCTTCCCGCTTCCGGAGCTGAGATGTAGCGCGCGTCAATGTGTTGCTGCACCTCGTTAACATCCTTAATAAGCACATTGGCGCGATCGTGTCCTTTGTACACATATTTGAAGAGGTACTTCACTACTGAGATCGATGAGCACACCTGAACAGAAAAAAAGTGGCGGTCAGCACTACCATTGAGTCGAACATGGGACGTAATATCGTAGCAATGTTTTCTCACCTCCACATTGAAATGGGCGTCTTCAGGTAGATGTTATGCGGAACAATCCAGCGATTGTCCACCTGCCGTTGTTTCAAATCGACAAACGATCGTCCATCATCTCGCCGCCTGTACATGGGATAACCGTCGTGGTCTGCACTTGTCTCGTCGTGGAACATCTTGGGATATCGCTTTGTGCACTTACAGATCTCCGTGCATGTTGCATTTGGATACCAGCTCCGCAAGGTCCGTGCACTAAGCATCGGGACACCGTCTCGTACGCATCCGGATGGGTCTCGCGGTCGAGAATCTCGGCGGAGACAGCCGTGTCAATTTCAACTGCACTTCGAAGCTCTAATTCCGTTTCAAGGATTAGCAGGATATGTGCGTTCGGGAGGCCTCGTTTCTGGAACTCGATCACCCAAGTGTACCCGACCACGGTTCCAAACAATTTTCGGTCCTTGAGGTCGATCATCATCTCCTCGAACTTAATGTTGAACACGCGTGCCACCAAATCCGTCCGATCCTGCGCAGTCTGGACCTCCTCCATCTCCCGTGTGATCTCCTTCCACTTGGGATTGCAGGTGAACGTGATGAAGAGATCAGGTTTCCTAAAGCACAGCACAATGGCCATTACATCCTGGTAGAGCTGGTTCATCTGCCGATGGCCCTCTGAAAATGTTGCCGGCAGAATCATGCGTTGTCCGATTTGCGCTGCGTCATGGTATCCGGATTGAAGGCATCGACGACTCCAGCGTACAGCTCACATCGGAGTTCCTGCTGATTTCTTGGACCCAGTTCAGGCGATTCTGTCGTTACACGCCCACGCATCCACCATATACTCCTGTAGGAGTCGGCCAGCCAGGAAAATTTGGTCACGGCGTTGGCGGGGGTGGAGCATGTACGCGTAATATTGCATTTGCGTGACACTCATCGCCCCACCACGGCCACGCACCGCATTGATATCGATGTTGTTGAACTGCTGATTATTGTCGTTGTATTCATAGCTGCGTAGTGGGATGTTGGTGTCCAACCTTCCCGCCCGTGGGGAAAAAGAAAAATGTAATGCAGCTCTGTATAGGTCAAGTGGAGCGCAGAAATGCGCTGGATCGGCCCTTCTTGCAGTTGTACAAAAACGTCACGGTCGCTCACTCTGCCTTCGTGTCCATCTCCGACCACGATTCCGACGGATTCATCCGCAGTCGGTGCATTGTAGCGGCGCTTGTACTTACATGATAGCGAAAACAAGCGTAGGGTCAGCTCCACCTCAGGAGGATTGGCAACACGTTGCTGAACTTGCTGTAGATGTGATCGTAGGGATTGCATGCCTGAAGCATCTCCTGCAGATCGCCCATGATGCGTCAGTCCAGGCCCTCAAAAATATCCATCCGTTGATTGAACGCAGATGTTCTATCAAAAATGTAGAGCTGAGAGAACTTGGGTGCATTCCCTACGTCTGGCAGCAAATTTCCCATGCGATGGTACAGGGCTCCCTGGAGCCGAAATGTGTATATCCCGCCTTGAGTGAACCGTTCATCGATATTTGCCCCCAATGATGTGAATGACAGCGCGTTTTTGTACGCCCGGATGTTCCTACGAAACGCCTTTGCAGATGACGATTGCGCACCCAGTAGTGTGGCAAGAGGCTCTGGTGGCGTCGTCACATCCTCGATGTTTGCAACTTTTCCTGTGTCGCAACACATCGTGAACACCGCATTCATCCTTATGGATCGCTTCAATCGCTCTTCCACCCAGTGTAACGCTTGGCATGATGCACATCAGACGTCCATCCGCTCCAGCATATGTCGAAGTGTACCCCGTGCTTTTTCGACCGGCTGCCGGGCCACTGCTTCTAGATGGACTGCCTCCGAGCAGCGTGCGCTGCATTATCTGCCCTTGATTCTTCTAGAAGCATCTGTTCACGCTGAGCACATCTTGCCTCTGCCTGAGCTTGGCGTCTTTTTTATTCTTCTGGCGTCTCAACAGCACGTTGTCAAGCACGCCGCTCCTGATCCAGTCGATTTCGACGTAAATGTTCTTCTAGCGTTTCAACAGCACGTTGTCGAGCACGCCGCTCCTGATTCAGTCGATTTCGGCGTAAACGTTTGTGGTGAAGTGCAAGTGAAAATTGTTGACCAGTGTGTACCAGTGTACCAGTTTTCAAGGCAAATCGATCTGGTTGGCTGAAAGGACGGAGAATTTTGGGCCGATCGTGTGCTTGGAGTGTCAAGAACACAGATTTTGGTAAGTCACATGATATTGCGTGTACTTACATATTTCATGTTTGTACATATTGGGGACCGTAGGGAGATAGGATTGGTTAGTTGTTGTTTTTTGGCCTTTAACTCACAACAAGGAAGTCGTTAGCATCTTTGCTAAGTAAGTTGGTCTCCCCTGCACGCCGCAGAGTGTTTGGGAGCAGAGGGTCGAATAATCCCCTCTAGATCATTATACCCGCCTCAAGACCGATAGGGATGGCTACATAGTCACTTTCAAGGCACGTTTGATCGCTCTCGGAAATTACCAGCGGCCCGGTATTGATTTCACCGAGAAATTCGCTCCTGTTGCTCGTATGTCATCTCTGATACTAGTGCTCACGTGTGCAGCACGACTTGGACTCAAAGTTTACGGTGGTGATATTAACACCGCCTATCTAAACGCCAAACTGGAAATTACGCAGTATGTTAAGCAAATTGATGGCTTTCCATGCTCTTCAGATGGACATGTATATTCAGTAAGGCGAGCGCTATACGGGCTTCGGCAATCTGGAAGAGAGTGGAACACGGAATTCGTGGATGCCGGAACGTGGGTTCAAGCCGTGTTCCACAGAACCGTGTCTCTATTTCAAGTTTGATAATGGTTTGATCGTGATGGTATTGGTTTACGTAGACGACGTGTTATGCGCAACAAATGATGAATCAATAAAGAAATCAATCTTTATGGAACTTGATAAGAGTTATGGAATCAAGGATCAAGGTGAAATCACAGATTACCTAGGTGTGGAAGTCCGACAAACGCAAGATATGATCTGGATCAGCCAACGAAAATACGCGGAGGAAATAATGAGCATATGGATACAGTAATGCTCACAAATGCGGTAACCCAATGGAAACAAATATGCGACTTCAACCAGCGGGAGACAATGATAAGGTGGACACGAGTTTTGATTATCGAGGTGCATTGGGTATGCTAATGTATCTGGCTACGAGTACACGACCTGATCTTGCCTATGCACTCGGACAACTCAGTAGATTCTTTAGTAAGCCTACGGCCAAGAACATCGGGACGATCAAGAGGGTGTTACGTTACCTGGTGGGTACGGTGGACTACGGCATAGGCTACAATGCGGGTGCAAGCTTAAGCCCTGATGATACGGTCTTGAGAGGATATTGCGACAGTGACTGGGGATCAGATCCAGAGACTCGAAAGAGCACCAGCGGCTTTGTCTTCACAGTCGCCGGTGGCGCAGTCTCTTGAATGTCACGACGACAACCGTTCATCGCTCATTCAAAAGCTGGAGCCGAGTACATCGCTGCTTGTGACGCCAGTATGGAGGCGATGGCGATGTGGAACATCTTGCAGAGAATCTTGCCCACGTACAGTATTAAACCTATCATCGGCATCGATATTCAAGCAGCGTATGTCTTAGCCACGAACCCAACTTACAGTCGAAAGACAAGGCACATCGAGCTCCGATGGAATTACGTACGCGAGCAAGTGTTGCGTGGCATGATTGAGCTGGAGAAGATTAAGGGAGACTAAAATCCCGAAGACGCATTCACTAAGCCACTCGACAAGCGTAGACTTGTGAAGCTGTGTGCGATGGTCGGCGTCGGGTCATTTGTGTAATTCGAGGCTTTGCCTCGAGAGGGGCGTGTTGGAATCCGGATCAAATCCGGATGACCCGAGTTGGCCGACCGACCCACTACATATCAGGATTTGAACCCCTTCGTCAAGTGTTGTACTACTTTCTACAGAAAGATTTGCTAGTGCTACTTCATAGAAAGATCTCGCCACAGGGAGAGCCTAGGAGTAGTTTTAATGAAACAGTTCTAAAAATCACCAGTAGCGCTCAATTCCCTCTCTGGTCTCTATATAATTCAGTTAGTCCAATCATCTAGCGCACTTACCCATTCTAACACAGTTTACTTCCGATCGCCGCATTTTCTCTAACATTTGTCTTCGTAGGCGGTCGGTGTCTGCACTATCCGCATCTTCAAACTCCTGACCGATCGGACCATTCGGAAGACTCGGGTGACACTCAGCTCGTCGAAGAACAAGATGAGCCACGAGTCGCGGTCGATCCTTCCCACAAACTATTGGTGGGCTCCGAATGGAGTTGGAGGTACCGCGCGAAAAGCAGATTGTGACCGACGCTGCATTCCATAAAATGCACCGAGACTCAAAACGACTTTCCAAGCTGATCGACGCTTTATAAGCTGATCGTTCAGACTTGATGGCCGAGAATAAACGTTTCAAGGCCTTGGTCCCTCAACAAAACAGATCGGGTATTGCATTCCACTGACATCTACACGTTAGATCGATCCTCACTTCTTTCTGTATGTAGATCCACTGGTGATCGATGTCTTCCCGACCGTGCAGACACTTGTCGATACCGTTCGGCAGGTGCATTGCCACTTCGATCTGCTTCAAACGATATTGGAAGGGCTGATCTGCACTCGTCACGACATGCGTCGGCTCATGATCAACCGATCGCGTCTTCAGGAGATGAACGCAGTGGTCATTCGACAATGCTCGGAGCCTCAGGGCGATCGGTCGGTCATATATTCCCAACGACGCGACATGGGTCGGCAGATTACTGATCTAAAGATCACGATCGACAATTATTCCGACAGAATTACTGTCTCCCAAGATCGGTTCGGAGTTTGGATCCGAGAGTCAAATCGACTCTGGGGAATCGTCCACGGGTGCCAAAACGAGCTGGCTAGGTGCCTATCTAATTATTTGGTCGCCGATCGCATTCCTTGCGGAGTAGTATCGAGTGCCCTCGCGGACCCGCAGGCCCATTCAGCTGGTGCAATTTCCCAATTAAATTCGGGCGGAAATTCTCGCGATTCATTGGCTGAAATTTCCGCCCCAAAATTTGCGCACACAACAAGATGCGCAAGGGTGCATCAAGAGGCGCGAGGGAGCGGGAGCTAGCTGCTGATCCGAACTACGAAGAGAATCCAGCGGCACCCGGAAGAGAGCCAAGACACCTACAAAGCTTCTGCATGCAACCACGGATCCATCCAAGCCAGTACAAACCACGAAAAATCAAGCGCCCTCGACACAAACTGTCGGCAAGTCCAGGTCAGCATCAGATTCGTATGGATAGGAATCTGAGGGTAGATCGACGGATTCGATTGAGCTAGCTTCTGCTCTGGCACGGTCCCTATCCACCCAGCGTCGCCGTTCTGCTTCCACGGTCGAAGCATCAACGCTAGGGTCAGACCAATGGGTGCACCCGAAGGGTGACAGAGTCCAAGAAACACCGAAGCCGGCCGTTGAGGCATCCAAGCCAACTGTTCTTACTGGCACTTCCTGCCTATATCGTCACACATCGTTAGGAGCATTGAAGACATACGTGCCTCAGCCTCCTTCGGGTCTAGATGTCAAGGAACCATGGTCTCCGGGGAAGATCGATCTGTTGCGTCGATCTGTTCCGATCAAGCAACAGCTGGCCCGCACCCTATCACGTCCGGTGGCTCTTCCAGCTGTCATTCAGACAACCACGTGCAACTGAGTGGCGACCCGCTTGTCACCGGATCCCAGGTCGCCCGTCCGTATGACGCCAAGCCATGGGAGGTTTTGTTGAGCCGCGACCTGAGTGTCACGTTCACACTGACTCCGTGGATCGCCTTATTCGTGGGTCGTCTTGAGCAATATTACGGCGTCCACGTCCAAGAGATCTGGTAATGGACCCACTATCTGGTGCTTTCCGCTGGAAAAGTGAAGGTGAACAAGGATCTCGCGACGTTCCAGAAGCAGTGTAAACAACGTATGAGTCGGGCGGGCAAAGCTTGGTTGTAGATCTTCCAATTCGTGTTGGAGGGAATGCGGGCAAAGGAGTGTGACATTAATGTCTTCCTATACCCCTTTGTCCTCCATATGGCTAGGCGTTGCGTGAAGAAAGCCGGGGATCTGATCGAAGACGGAGATTGGTACCCCGGCTACCACTGCGACACCGTAGTTGACAACTTGCTGGACGCCCTGACCAAGATGGACAAGGAGCAGCCTTGGCGCAATCAATATTGTGAGAAGAACGTAGATCACCCAGCCATGACTGTTAGTAGGATATGGGGTGATTGCAAACACCAACTAAGCGCCGATCGGGCAATCGTTCATGCATTAATCATCAATAAAATTTCCTTTTTGTTTACTCGATCGTCTCATCTGTCTTGGCCTTTAATCCCGTAAATCAAGGTCCACCCTTGCGACATCCACTTGTATCCACATCGAAAGAGTCGTCATCATTTCCACCGAAAAATTCATCCGCATCATTAAGCCACTTTGTCATCACCGAAATGTAATCAATTCATCACAGTTCTCCACACACCCGTAGTCGTAATCACAATAAACATCACAAATTCACACCGATCGATATTGCCGATCGGCACTATTGCAAATCTTGCTTTCCCCTTTCATAACTCCGTGTCGCCCCATAACCATTCTGATTCAGTTGGTTTCATTCGGAATTCTCATCCAGATCGCCATAATCAAGAGATCGGATTCACCGATCCCAATTGTACCTTTGCGATCCTCCAAGCGGATCGAGTTTTCTCGGTGCATTTGGTCACAACACGTCTTCTGGTCGATTTGACATCCAAATGGGCGGTTGATCGGCATCTTCACTGTAGACATCAGCAGCGCCCTTCCCGATCAGCCAGTATTGCTTCTCACACCTTAATTCCTTGGGATTATCGGTCCGATCGGGGATGTTGTCAACTTGCGGATCACCCATAGTCGACTCGAGCGTAACGGCTAGCACTTTAGGTGGGGTAGCCAAATTCCAGATCGGGTTCGCCGATCCATCAACACACTTTCCCCCGCCCCCGTGAATACACGTCAGGTCATCTGGTGAGGTGATTTCGCTCGGTCCGCCCCTATCAAACGGGCAATACTGACCCCCATCGACGGGCTGCCCTTCTGTGGCACCGACTTTAGTGGATGTGTCACCATACTCGTCTCCACAGATATTGCTATCGCCCCCGTCTGCCGTCGGTTCCACTGTCACCCAATCCTGCAATACAACTGCTTTAACAACTCTTGGCACATCTGCCTTCAAAGTCCACTGTATCAGGTGACTGTGCTGGTGACCTCTGGCACATCTTGATCACTACGTGATCTGGCCTTTCCGTCCGAGGTGGGAGGTCTTTTTTGGCTGATTTGTCGTCGCCGATCTGATCGGTGGTGACCTTACGCGCAAGTTTTGCCACTGCATATACCGACGATCGTACAGTTGCCTAACACCAAAGTTTTATTACCGATGTTAGTAACTCATACGTGATAGCTTCGGTATCCACGGTCCACAAACGTCGGTACCCAGTGATCGCCCCTGGTCACCCACAACCTTTTTGTCCGATAGTCCTTTCCAACCGAGATATCTGCCGATCGACCCACAGGAATGGTGATATCTTGGTCCCACCTCACCAGATCAGTACGTGATACGTATATGGGGCGTCTAACAGCCAGCTAGATCTTGACTTCGTTTGGAAGCGTAAGCACTCCATGCGACAGACTGAGGCGTATGCCTGCCGGCACCACAAAATACATACCAAGTAATGCGTCTCGGGTGGCCAGCTTACCAACCCAAGAGCTAAAGAAGTAGACCAATAAACCAGATAGAGTGATCTTCACACGCGTTCTCCCTTCGGTCATATAGAAATTTTCGCTGATTCCAATACATTCTTTCCTCTGTGCATAGTCGATCTGATATTCAACCTTACGAACAAAGGCGGAGTCGATAATTGAGACTTCTGTACCAGATTCAAACAGCATCGTGCCCTTCTCGTTATTAATCTTCCCATAGGATTTCGCCTGCTTGAACCATTTGCCGGGAGCGTGGTACTTCCAGTAGCCGCGCGACTCGGCGGACAGCACGTCCAACTGCATGACGACCTTCGATCGGGAATATTCATCAGTCGCAAGACTGTAGACCGAATGATTCCCGTGTCCCGTCTTTGTTCCGTTGTATCGCTGTCTTTTACAACGAATGTATAGATGCTAAACGTAGATCGCTAGGCTCGATTCATATTCCAACCTGGCGAGCGATCTAGTTTAACATCTTGTCGACATCGGGCGGCAACATTCCCGCGTGTTTGTCGGGAACATACCACCTGCGCATATGATTGAAAAAGTGCTCCAACTTGCACTATCCATCGTCATGGATCTCTCCGTATGCCTTACATCCAAGTAGGCATTGATCGGTGGGGTGGCCGCGTCGTTCATATTGCTTGCACGTAATTCTTCGCCAACAGCCCCGATCATCGTGCCTGGTTCACCCGCATTGATTGCACTTCTTGTACGGCGAATCCGGGCCAGATCGGTTGCCGTTTTCTGTATTCTGTTCGGCACGGCGTGACGCTGATCGTTCTCTGGGTGCAGACTGGGCGACGAAAATGTGACGGTACTGTTCCTCGTCTGTCCCCAGACTGGACCAGCCACTGCTATCCCCTTCTGACCCGGTGCTTACATCATCCACGATCGCTCTGATCGCTCTGTTCGGTCTGGTCGCAGGCCGCTTCACATGGTCATCCTGCACCTTGGATCGGGATCGGTTCGATACGAGATCAACCTTCGTCTTCATTCTGCGGGAGTGGCGCAGCATACGTAACGTCTGTTCAACTTCGTCCACGTCCCTGAGGCGCAATAAGTTTAGCTGATCGGCCAACACCTGATCGTCCAGCGTACTAATAAATTGACACACATGTTCTTGGGAAGCGCCGGTCGGCGGATCGGTATTTTTGATTGGGATCCCCGCACGCATCGCAGCCACATTAAGTCGATGGAGGTACTCGATCGGCGTTTCATCGCCCCTTTTCCTCATATAGTGATACCTCCGAGCAGTATAAAAGCCGGAATGGCAGTACTGCCTTTAAAACTCCATACATAGCATGTTCGAATCAGACCGGACATCCCGACTTAACTGCTGGATCCAATTAGCAGCCGTTCCCTTCATCATATCTCGGAAGATCAGACACAGTTTTTGTTTCGGCGTCTGATCACAGAGTAGGGCGGACTTCGTTCGGCTGAACCATGATCGGGCTTTCTCTTCATCGGCACCTTTGCCTGTAAAGTCCTTCAACTCAGTGCTTGCGGCCATGCGGATACTTGGGATCGCCGTCGAATTGAAGTCAATCGCCGTCGTCGAGTCTAAGTTCGCCTTTCTTGTCCTGCCTCTGCCCGTACCACTGTAGTCATCGTCAATATTGCTGATCGACTTCATGTCAAAGGCGCTGCTACTTGCCGATCGGCGGGGCCGGGTTCGGCGTGACCTGCGTTTTGTCTTAAAAACCGGTCTAACACCGTCGGACAGCTTGTCAGTTGATGTTATTGACTGCATTTCGACGTCCGCATAAATAGCTTCGTTTTCCTGGACCAATCGGCTTGGTGCTCGAGAGCGCAGAGGTGATCTGCCTCTATCTCCGGCGTAACGCTTCATCATAGCTTCGAACATGGCTTGCATGCTTGCTTCTATCGAGGATGAGGTTACTGGATCGGTCTTGGTTCCTGTGGGAGCCCCTGGGGCCCCGACTGTCATGCCGCCCCTCGTTGCCTCACGTCCATTTTTTGTTCCGTGTGACTGGTACCGTGACTGGTACCCCAATCCATGGGCTCCACACCGACCTCCAACTCGGACGAGCACTTGTAGGTAGGTGGAGACTCATACAGCGAGCTATTCTCAGAGATTGACTTTTGGACAAGTGATCGCACGAGGTTTGGTGCTTCCAACGCAATTGTGGGAGTTAGGCGGCGCACCTCCCCCACCAATGGCGTCAAAGGGTCGTGTAGCATTGACATAGCTTGTTTCAACTTCAACGTACCAATTTCGAACATCTTGCCAACACCATTAGCATCCTTTTCCTTTATCCCAACCTCGGCTAGCATCGCCAAAAGATTCTTGACTAGTTGCAGCGGCCGTTCGGAGTCGATCGGTTCGGTAGTAGGCCCGTGTAGAGAAACCGGAACTAGGGGCTTAACAATTAGGATAACTTCGTTCTCACGAACGAATTTCTTCAGCTCGTACATGTAGTACATCTTGGTCACCTCCGTGTCATTAACAGTCCCATCATCGATTGGCGACTTTTCCTCCAAGTCGTCCTTGTCCGAAAGCGTTGCGAGCCTTTACTTGGTCTTCTTAATTGTTAATTCGGGCGGATCGGGGTGATCCGCCCCCATAGTGTTCTTCAAATGCATTTTTTTGTCGAAAAAAATAGGAACAGGAACAGGGTCCTAATCCCCACTGGGACTATAGCAAGACTTGATATAGTCCCGATCGGCTTCGATTGGAACCTTGTGGAGAGGAATAAACTTGTTAATCTCGATCTGGTCTTCCACCTGGTCAGATCGATCATTGCCATCCTTTTCCACGACAACGACACGAGGCGATAAGCGTTCCTCGTGCCGATCGGCTCCGCCAGGAGCGGTATGGGGACTCGTAAAATTATTAATTTCTATCTGATCCTCCATTTGACCAGATCGAACATCTCCATCATTTACAACCAAGTGCACACAAGGAGATAAGCGTTCCTTGCGTGCTCTCCAGATTATCCATATCAAAATTTGTAAGATCCACACATTGTTGAATTTCGCGGTAATATCCACGGTCACCAAATGATCCGGGCACGCGCACCATTGTGGTGGAGTCCAGTTCAAAATCGAACACAGAAGTGTCCGCAACTGAACCATCATCAAGACCAGCCAACCAACTAACGGGGGGGGGGTACTCCGCGGACCTTCGCCTGGGTGCCGATCGGTCACCCGATCGGCACTTCAGGACGCCTGGTACGATTTAGCTTCCGAGTTCTCACCTTGTTTAACCATTGGTATGGGTGGCTACACACTCTGTGGACCGTTTCTTGGTAGAGACTTTAGTGGGTGTAGATACGGATGTACCATTTCTGGGGTACTGATCCAAAATTTCAACGAAAAGATAATTCAATATGGACGATCGGAAAACGAAGCGGAAATCTTCACTCCGAATGCAATTAAATCTGTCACTTTACGCCCGTGGAAGTAAGTAATCCAGCCAATAGTAAATCCTGGCACTTGATCGCAGACCAATGAGTAATCTAGCCAATAATAAATCCTGGCACTTGATCGCAGATCGCGATGAGTAACCCAGCCAAAACAACACGTCTCCTTTGAACGTGGCCGAACGTGAGGGGTGAGTGAACGTAGCGAGTGCTCCCTGTCGTGGGGCTTCCGGTGGAGCTCTGTCCTGGCCGGGCTTAATGAGCGTGAGGGGACCCTGTTAGCCCTCTGCTCCCAATGACTCTTAATAGGATCCACTGGAGACTTACGCAACCCGATGTAAACGAACTCAATATTTAATATCGAATAAGATTCCAATATGTAAACTATATGTACCGTGTGCCTTACCTCAGATCTGCGTACAAAACACTCCAAGCACACGATAGGCACAAAACACTCCATCCTTTTAACCCACCCCATTGCTCCAACTTGACAACTGGTACACTGGTACATGCTAGTCAAAAATTTTCTATATCACTTCGCCACATTAACTAATTATCGACATAACTTGTTTAATCTGTTGCGAAAGCAAGGTCTTGAGACGCTCATTATCGGCTGTCAAGAGCGCACGATCGGTTTTCACAGCCCCAACCTGTTTGGAAAACCGTTTTACGTCTTGGATCAGCCACTGAAATGTGGCGTCGACCATGGTCCGCTTCTGACGTTCAACTTTTAACTAAGCTGGAGCATATCTCTTGCCTTCCGAAGCCGATCGACCTCGACTCGGTGCTCGTCTTGTTCACCGAAAATTTGAGTATCGGCGGAGTCATCAGATCGGTCCGACAGGCTAGGGACGAGAATGTGCGGAGAGTGCGAACACCGATCACCTATGAATACAAATGTTAATGAAAGAAATGTGGCGATTGGAGATCAAGTGGAATTACCTGGTGGAGTGGACCCAGATTGAAGAAATGAAATTGGAGACTGTTTGTGAGATCGGGCCGCTACCGGTGTGCGCCTGCGACCAGACCCAGGGGCGTCTGTGGTGAAGTGAAGGTTATTTTTTAATAGTATGTACCTTTATACTGTTGATCAAGTTGGAGCGATCGGGTTGTTTAAAAGAGGAGAGTATTTCGGGCCAATCATGTGTCAGGAGTGTCAAGTACGCAGATTTAGGTGAGTCACACGATTTTGCATGTAGTTTACATATTAGGTTTTTAATTGGATATTAAATATGTTTTTTGTTTTTCTTTGGTTTACGCCAGAGTCGCCACCTCCTACCGCCGAGTCTTTGGAAACAGAGGGCTAACATGGTCCCCTCCTCAGGAAGTCCCACGAAGGGAAGCGTTACCTTAATGACACTCGCCCCTCAGGTCTCACACGTTTGGAACGTGTTTATATCATTGTATTGGTTGGGTCTACGCATCTCATCACGCGGTCCGCGCCAAATTATTGGCTGGGTCCACACACTGCTACGCGCGATCTGCCCCAGATTATTGGTTGGTTCCACGCACCACTTCGTGGTCTGCCCCATGTTATTTTCGTATTTGGATGACGATTTCCGCTCCATTTACACCTCGTATTGTTTGATTATGTTTCGTTGGACATTGACGTGTCGAGGACGACTTTGTGGTGAAGTGCTATTGAAAATTTTTGACCAGCATGTACCAGTGTACCAATTATCAAGTTGGAGCAATCGGGTTGGCTAAGATAATGGAGTGTTTTTGGGCCAATCGTGTGCTTGGAGTGTTTTGTACGCAGAATTAAGGTGAGGCACACGGTTTTGCATGTAGTTTACATATTGGATTTTAATTGGTTAAAAATACGGTGTTAGTATTATATTGGGTTGCGTAAGTCGCAGCTCCGCAGGGGCATTGGGAGCAGATGGCTAACACGGTCCCCTCTAGCTCATTTTTCCCGGCCAGGACACAGCTCCACCAGAATTACAACGACAGGAAGCATATCACTTTGTTCACTCACCCTTCAATCCCCACACGTTCCGAACGTGTTATTCTCTTTCGTATTGGCTGGGTCCCCAAATCGCGTCGAGCCATCTGCCCCTGATTATTGGTTGGGTCAACGCGCCTTTCCGCCGGTCCGCTCCAAATTTCTATTGGCTGAGTCCCCCCCCCCACTTCTGTACGCAGTCAGCCCCAGAATTTCTATTGGGTGGGTCCCCACTGCTGTGTGCAGTAAGCCCCAGATTTTCTTCGCATTTGGAGTGAGGATTTCCGCTCCATTTGCAGATCAGTTTTATTTGGATTATATATGTGTAACCACCCATACCAATGGGTACACAAGGTGAGATTATTGAAGACAAATCGGATTCGGCGTCATGCAGTGCTGCTCGGTCCCCCGATCGGCACACAGGCGAAAGTTTGCGGGGTACTCCCCCCCCTCGTAAGTTGGTCAGCTGGGCGCAATATTGGTGAAGTTCCTCAAGTTCCGGACACTTCGGTGTTCGATTTCGAACTGGACTCCACCACATTTGTGTGCGTGCCCGGATCACTTGGTTACCGTAGATATCACCGCGATTTCTCGCAAAGTTTGGATTTTACAAGTTTTATATGGATTACCTCTGGAGAGGACGCAAGGAACGCTTATCTCCTTATGTGATATTGGTTGGAAAGGATGGAGATGTTCAATCTGGTCTAGGGGAGGATCAGATCGAAATTAATGAATTTACGACTCCTCATACCGATCCTGGCAGAGCCGATCCACACAAGGAGCGCTTATCGCCTTATGTCGTGGTCGTGGAAAAGGAAAGCAATGTTCGATCTGGCCAGGTGGAGGACCAGATCGAGATTAACAAGTTGATTCCTCCTCATAAGGCTCCAACTGGAGCCGATCGGGACTATAGCAAGTCTTGCTATTATTTCGGAAAGGATCAGGACTCTGTTCCTGATCCTATTTACTTCGATGTAAAATTGCATAACGAAGAAAAAACGATGGGGCGGATCACCATGATCCGCCCAAATTATCCATGAAGAAACCCAAGTAGAGGCTCGCAACGCTCTGAGATGATGACGACTTAAAAGAAAATTCGTCAATCAGTGATGGGGAGGTTGATGACAAGGAAGTGACCAGGATATATTACATCAATGAGCTAAAGAAATTTATTCGCGAAAACAAGGTCACGCGTATCGTCAACCCCCTAATTCCCGATCATTTTCACGGCCCTACTACTTAACCGATCGACTCGGATCGACCGCTGCAGCTGGTGAAGAATTTTCTGTCGATGTTGGCTGAGGCTAGGATGAAGGTTCAGAACGTCAGTGGTGTTAGCAAGCTGTTTGAGATCGACGCGTGGAAGCTAAAGCTAGCTATTTCGACCCTACATGACCATTTGACGCCATTAGTGGGGGCGGTACGCCGCCCAACTCCCACAATAGCGCTGGAAGCCCCGAAACTCGCGGCGTCACTTGCGGAACAGTCACTTTCCGATAACAGCTCGTTGTATGGGTCGTCACCTACCTCGAAGTGCTCATAGGAGTTGGAGGTCGGTGTGGGGCGGATGACCGTGGGTCACATTAACATTCGCACAGGACATAAAAAAACGTGTGGAAGCGTTGGGCGGCATGCCAGTCGGGGCCCCAGGGGGCCCACAGGCAGTTATCGACCCCCCAAAAGCGACCCAGTCACCTTTCCCGCAACGGAAGGAAGTATGCAGGCCATGTTTAAAGTCGTGATGAAGATTTTCATCGAAAATCAGGGCTGATCGCCTCAGCGCCCTCATGCACCAAGCCGACCGGTCCCAAAAAACGACGCTGTTTACGCGAGCGTTGATATGGAGTCGGTAACATCAGCAGACAAGGTGTTTGAAGGTGATTGAGTGGTTCATAAGGAGAAGCGCACGCCGTATCCAGCCCTCCCTCGCCGATCTACAAGTAGCAGCAACTTCGACATGGAGTCGACTAGCGAAATATACAGTGACTACGGTGGTATGGACATAGGTAGGACGCGTAGGGCGAACTTAGCCTCGACGACGGCGTTTGTATTTAATTCGACGGCGATCCCAAGGATTCGTATGGCTTCAACCACCGAATTGATGGATTTTACGGGTAAGGATGCGGATGAAGAACAACCCCGAACGTGCTCCATCCGAACGAAGTCCGCCTTCCTCCGCGATCAGACGCCGAATAAAGAACGGTGTCTGATCTTCCGAGATCTGATGAAGGGATCGGGTCCGAATTGTATCCAGCAATTAAGTCGGGGTATCCGGTCTGATTGGAACCTGTTACGTGCGGAATTTGATGGGCAGTATTGCCACTCTTGCTTTTCTACTGATACAAGTACCATACCATGAGGAAAAGATGCGATGAAACGTCGATCGAGTACCTCCATCGACTTAACGTGGCCGCGATGCGTGCAGGGGTCCCGATAAAAGAGACCGTTCAGCCTACCGGTGCTTCCCATGAACATGTTGTTCATTTCATCAGCACTCTTGAAGATCAAGATCTGGCCGATCAGCTTACCTTACAACGTCTCAAGGATGTAGGAGATGTGGAACAAACACTGCGCATATGCGCCACTCCCGCAGTATGATAACGAAGGTTGCTGTCGGATCAAACCGATTCCGATCGAAGACGCAAGATGATCCAGTGAAGAGGCCTGCAACCAGGTCGGCCATAGCGATTAAAGCAATCGTGGCTGATGCCAACACAGGTTCGGAAGGGGGGAGTAGTTTTTGGTCCAGTCTGGGGACAGAAGTGAAACAGTACCGTCACATTTTCGTCACCCAGTCTGCTTCAAGAGACCGACCGATGTCAAGCCATGCTTAATTGAAGAAAAGAAGCGGCAACAGCTCAGACCCAGAATCGCCACGGAAGAAGTGCACGCACTGCGGGTTGACCAAACACGGTGATCGGGGTTGCTGGAGAAGAATTACCTGCAAGAAGAGTGAAAGATGAGGCCACCCCAACGATCACTGTTTGCATTCAAGGCGTGTGGATAAATTCATGAAGATGGACAGTGCAGGATAGAATAATTTTTCAACCAGATGCTCAAGTGGTATGTGCCAGACAAGCATGTGGGAATGTTGCCACCAGATGTGGAGAAGATGTTAAACTAGTCTCTCGCCAGGTTGGAATCTGGGTCGAACCGAGCGATCTACGTTTAGCATATATACATATGTCGGAAAGTACGGCAACTCACCAGCAAAAAAGAAACGCGATGGGAGTCATTTGGTTTACAGTCTTATGATTGATTAATATTCCCGATCGAAGGTCATTATGCAGTTGGACCTAAATCACGTGGATATTGGAAGTATCACTCTCCTGACAAATGGTTTAAACAGGCAAAAGCTTCCGGGAAGATCAACAATGAAAAGGCGACGATGTTATTTTACTCTGGAGAAAAAATCTCGATTATCGACTCCGCCTTTGCTCGTAAGATCGGATGTCAGATTGAATATGCAAAGAGGAAAGAATGCATCGGAATTGGTGAAAATACCTACATGACCGAAGGAAGGACGTGTTTCAAGATCAATTTATCTGGTTCATTGGTTTATTTCTTTAGCGCTGGGTCGGAAAGCCGACCGGTCAAAATGCGCTCCTTGGCATGGACTTTACGGTGCCGCAGGAATACGTCTCGATTTGTCTCATGGAGTATACACGCTTTTGGAAGAAATAAAAATCCAACTGCCTGGTCGACGCCCCTTTACGGATCAAGCACTAAGCTTGTATGGTGGAACCAAGGTATCTCTATTCCTGTGGGTCGATCGGCAGATATCTCGGTGTATAAGGGCTACCGGACAAGGTAGTTGTGGGTGACCAAGGGCGATCACTGGGTACCGACGTTTGTGGAAAGTGGAAGCCGAAGAGATTACATACAAGTTACTAACATCGACAACAAACCGCTGATGTTAGGCAAGGGTACGATCGTCGGTATGTTGCTAGTCGAAGGAAAAGTTCCGAGGAAGATGGGATTTATTTCGATCGTATCAAGACGATATATTGAGTGGAAAAGCTTTGAGTGTAAAGCCACCACCGATCGGGTCAGCGATGACAAGTCATCCAAAGAAGAACCCTTACCTTGGACGGAAAGTCCGGGTTACGTAGCGACAAGATGTGCTGAAGGTTATTAGCGCAGTCACCCGATACAGTGGGATTACAGGCAGATGTGCCGAGAGTCGTCAATGCAGTTGTATCACAAGGTCGGGTGTCAGTGGAACCAACGGTAGATGGGGACGATCATTGTACTGTTGGAGACGATTTTGATGGCGAATCCAACCAAGCTTATACTGAAGAAGGACAGCCCGTCGATGGGGATCAACATTGCCCGTTTGACAGGGGCGGACCGAGTGAAGTCATCCCACCGGATGACTTGGTGTGTATGCACGGGGGCGGAGAGAAGTGCGTTGAGGATCGGAGAGACATTTTGCTACCCCACATGAATTCTCAATCGATCCGCTTGAGTTATTCTGGACAATCCGAAAGCAGGTGACCAAATCGCCGACACCCTTGAATAGACCGATCAGCTCAATGAATTAATACGGAAGAGGAAATAGTGGCTGATCGGGAAGGGTGCTGCTGATATCGACAGTAGTGATGTCAAGCCGACTGCCCATTTGGGTGCCAGATCGGTTTAGAAGACGTGTTTTGGTCAGACGCACCGAGAGTATCTGACCCGCTTGAAGAATCGCGAAGAATATTTGGATCGGTGAATTTGATCTGAATTGTGGCACTCTTCCAAGAAAGTCCGAGCAAAATCGAATTAATCGGAATTGTTATGGAGCGATGCAGACTCACGAAATGGAAAATCAAGACTTGCAATAGCGCCGATCGGCATATATCGATCGGCGTGAACATTTGTGATGTTTTATAGTGACTACGAGTGTGTGACGAACTGTGATGAACTGGTGATATATCGATGGACAAAGTGACTTAAAGATTTGGATATTTTCGATGGTAATGGTAACGATTCTCGCGTGTGGATGCAGTTGGATGCGGTAAGGGTGGACCTTGATTAATTAAAGGCTACGACAGATGGGACAATAGGGTAATCGGAAAAGAAATTTTATTAATGATAAATACGCGAATTATTACCCAATCGACGCCTACAATGTCAAAGTTCGCGATCACCCCATAGCCGACTGATAATCATGGCTGGGTGATACGCGATCTTGTTGCGAAATTGGTTGCGCCAAGGCTGCTCCTTGTCAAGATGGGTCAAGGCGTCCATCACGTTATCGACTACTGTTTCGCAGTGGTAGCCGGGAACCAAACTTCGTCTTCGATCAAATCCCCCGCTTTCTCCACGCGACGCTTGTCCATATGGAGGACAACTGGGTATAGGAAGATGTCGATGTCACATTCCCTTACCCTCATACCCTCCAGTATGAATTGGCAGATGGACAGCCAGACCTCACCCGCCCGACTCCGACGCTGTTTACGCTGCTTCTGGAACGCGGCCAAATACTTGTCCAGCTTTACTTGTCCGGCGGGAAGTACCAGATAGTGTGTGGATTCCAAGATCGCTTGGCTGTGGGGGCTGTAGAACTGCTCGAGGCGACTCAAGAACGTGGTGATCCACGGAGTCGGTGTAAAGATAGTGTTCAATTCGGGGAGGAAAAAACTTCCCATGGCTTTGTTTCGTATAGCCGGGCGATCTGCGGCCCAGTAACAAGATTAGGTCGCCACTCGGATGGACGTGGATGACTAACCGCCAGCGGGAAAAGCCAGAAGTCCGGACGCGAAAAAGTGCGGACCAGCTGCTGCTTGGTCGGTACGGATCGTCGCCGGAGATCGATCTGCCCTGGAGAACACGGGTCGGTGGCAGCTAGACCTGAAGGAGGGAGAGGCAAGTCGACCTTCAATGCTCCCAACAATTCATGACGGTGGAAACCAGAAGTTCCGGGTATAAAAGAAGGTTCGGGTGCCTTGCCAGACGGTTTGGGTATGTTCTTAACGCTTTAGCCCTTTGGGTGCACCACTTGGTAGGCCTCTAGCGCTGATGCTTCAACTGCGGCAGTGGAACGACGACGCTGGGTGGATCGGGATTGAGATAGAACGAAAAGTAGCTCATCTGAACCCACCAATTCACCCTCAGAGTCATCCCCAGTCAAGTCTAATGCTGACTTGGACCGAGCAGTATGTGGGGCCAAGGGCGCTTGAATTTTCGTGGCTTGAACGAGTGCAATTGAATCCGCTGTTGCGCGCAGAAGCTTTGCCGGTGTCTTGGTTCTATTTCGCGGCGCCGCTGGCTATTATTTCGTAATCTGGATCGTCCGCTACGACCCGCTCCCTCGAGCCTCTCACCGCGTCCTTGCGTTTCTTGCTGGGCGTGCGAATTTTGGGAAGCGAAATTTCAACCAATGAATGGCGAAGAATTCCACCCGAGTTTTGTTTGGAAATACTGCCGAAAAATGCGACTGCGGGTCCGCGAGGGCGCTCAAGGCTTCTCCGCATGGAATGTAGCTAGCGACTGGCGAACTGGACAGAAACGTAGCCAGATCATCGCGGCACCGCTGGATGATTCCCCAAAGTCGATTCTACTCTTTGTTGAAAACGCTGAGCCGATCTTGGAAGACATCAGTTCTCTCGGTGTGGTCGTCTATCGTGAGTTGTAACTGGGCTATGTGCCGATCCAACTCACGCTTCTTAGAATACAAAAACGACCGGTCGGGCTGATTCTCCGAAATCCGTCGAGTGACCACCGCAAGCTGCTCTTGGGGATGCGATCGGAAGATCTTGAAGCGACTCATGTCGTGACGAGTACCGATCAGCCCCTCCAACACTGTTCGGAGCTGATAGAAGAAGATGTGCATCTGCCGGTCTGCATCAATCAGCGTGTGTACGGTTTGAATGATATTGATTGGTAATGGATCTATATACAGAAGGAAGTGAGGACCGGTTAAAGGTGGAGTCAACGATGGATTGACTTACCTGGTATGGTTTGTTGTAAAGCTGAGTCTTTGAGATATTTAATATCGTCTGTCAAAAATGTGCGATCAGCTTGTATGGCGTCGATCAGCTTGGAGAACCGCTCTACGTCCCGACTCATTCTGTGGAACGCGGCGTTGACCACGATGCGCTTCTCGCGTTCGACATTCAACTCCTGTCGGAGTGCATCAATTATTTTCTGAGGCCAATTGAAATGCAATTGGTGCTCATCCTGTTCACTGACAGTCTGGTATCGCCTGAGTGGTCTGAATGATCAGATCGGTCAGGGACAGGAATATGTGGAGAGTGCGAACACCGATCGCCTACGAAGACAAATGTTACAAAAGAAATATGGCGGTTGGAAATCAAGTGGAGTTACCTGGTCAAATGGACTCGAATGAATGCATGGAATTGAAGACTGTTTGTGGGATCGGGCGGATACTAATGTGCGGCTGCGACTAGACCCAGGGGCTGCTGTGGTGAGGTGCTATTGAATATTTTTGACCAGCGTGTACCAGTGTACCAATTATCAAGTTGGAACGATCGGGTTGGCTAAGAGAATGAATTTTTTTGGCAAATAATGTGTGTCTGGAGTGTAAGGTACGCAGATTTAAGGTGAGACAAACGGTTTTGCATGTAGTTCACATATTGGATTTTAATTGGGTATTAAATATAGTGTTCGTTTTTTTTGGGTTGCAGAAGTCACCGCTCCTCAGGGGTTATTGGAAGCAGAGGGCTAACACGGTCCCTTCTAGCTCATTTTTTCCCGTCCAGTACACTTAGATCCACCGTAAGTCCAACGACAGGAAGCGCTCCACTTCGTTCACTCAACCTTCAAGCCCCACACGTTTGGAACGTGTTATCGACATTTGTATTGGCTGGATCCCCACATCCCGTCTAGCGATCTGCCCAAGATTATTGGCTGGGTCAACGCACCGTTCCGGTCCGCCACAATTTTTTATTGGCTCTCCACACTGCTGCACGCAGTATGCCCCAGATTTCTATTGGTTGGGTCTCCACACCGCTTCGCGGTCTGTCCCAAGTTTTCTTCGCACTTGGAGTGACAATTTCCGCTTCATTTTCAGATCGGTTTGTGGCAAAGTGTACTGTAAATTTTATGTGCAACTGTGTGTACAACTGTGTGTACAACTGTGGGTACATGGACGGTACATCGGATTGGAAGCGACGACTAAGTACGGATACTTAACGGTAAGCGACGGACGACTGAGAAATCAGGTTGACTGGTCGGTGGAGCACATAGGGATGGGTAGTTCTGATTGGTTGATATTAGGTAATTGGTAGATTTAGTATATAAGCAGTAATACAGTTCTCCTTTTGCGTCCGATCGATAAGATCACCTACGGGGACGGCACCTAGCGCCCCCCTTCATTTTATACGCACCGCTACGTCCCGGGCGGGAGCACCTAGTGCATTTTTTGGCCCACCGGCAAACGTAGAGTTCTTGGAAACTCGACTTCAACTCCACCCGCTTTTTCACCGGCTTTTTCTGTAAAGGTTTTTTGGGAAAGTGATCGAGAAGTGCTCTCTCACCTCTTCCCCCATTAGTTGGCATCTGTCCCCTAGAAGTTCAGCTGCTCTAAGCGCCCCACGGGAACTCTTGGTGGATTTTGGCGAAGTCCGTCGATCTGCGCGTAGAACGTGCTGAGCGACCCCCCTCCTCTTAGGTATAAGCTAGGAATACATAGTATATTGGGTATTTCCTTAGTGAACTAGGCTTAAGAGGCTCGGCGATTGGGTGGTGAAGACTTCCGCTACCTGATCAAGTACCCCTTCGCTGATCATCCCCTGTTCATCGATCTGCAACCTGCGACCTGCGATCATCAACCCGCAATCGCGCCAATTCGTGCTATATCATCTAAATCGATCATGAATCTGCTTTTATCGATTATTGCCCCTGATAATCGATCTTGATCATCGACCTGTGATCATCTGAAATCTCGTCGATTCATCACAAGATCATCGATCAGCGGTCCTGATCATCGACTTTTTTTGCACCTGATCACACCTGATCAAGCCGGATTATACGTGATCTCACCTGATCGACACACCGGTCGATCCTTTACGAGTTTACCCCCAATCTCGCATCGGAACTGCGCGGAGATACGTCCCCGTCACCTGAAGAGCGACCCACGCCCAATCCGTCGGGTACACAAGGTGAGCAAGACATAGGCCGGTCACAAGACAACCGGAGGACCCCTTCGTTAGTCGGCAGTCCGGACGCTGTGAGAACGCCTGATCCAGCCTCAAAAACACCGATCAGCCGCTCCACCACCTGTTTATTTGGATTATTTATCGTTGTTTTTGGTAAAAGTGTCCCAGAAGCGGAACACCCATATCGGTACCTATCAAGACCCTTATCTGCGCGACGGTCCACCGAGTGTGTAACCACCCTCCAATGGTTACACAAGGTGAGAATATTGGAGACAAATCGGACTCGGCGTCTTGCAAAGCTGATCGGTCGCCTGATCGGCGCACAGGCGAAGGTTCGCAGGATACCCCCCTCTGTAAGTTGGTCGGCTGGGCGCGATGGAGGTCGAGTTCAGGACACTTCGGTGTTTGATTTCTAACTCGACTCCACCACACTAAGATATCGAAAGCTATTGACTAAAATCAGTGTTGACAAATGGATGAAGTAATTTGGTAAAGTGAAAGTGAAAATTATTGACCAGTTTGTACCAGTGTACCAGTTTTCAAGGCAGATCGATCGGGTTGGCTGAAAGGACGGAGTATTTTGGGCCAATCGTGTGCTTGGAGTATTTTGTACGCAGATCTGAGGTAAGGCACAAGGTTTACATTTAGTTTACATATTGGATTTTTATTGGATTTAGATATAGTGTTCGTATTACATAGGTTGCGTAAGTCGCCAGTGGATCCGATCAAGAGTCATTGGGAGCAGAGGGACTAACAGGGTACCCTCACGCTCATTAAGCCCGGCCAGGAAAGAGCTCCACCGGAAGCCCCATGACAGGGAGCACCTATTACGTTTACTCACCATTCAATCTCGGCAACGTTCAAAGGAGACGTGTTAGTTTGGCTGGGTTACTCATCGCGATCTGCTGCGATCAAATCCCAGGAATTGGCTGGATTACTCATCGCGATCTGCGATCAAGTTCCAGGATTTTTTATTGGCTGGATTACTCATTGGTTTGCAATCAAGTGCCAGGATTTACAATTGGCTGGATTACTCACTGCTACGGGCGGTCAAGTGCCAGATTTAATTGCATTCGGAGTGAATATTTCCGCTTCGTTTCCAGATCGGCCATTTTGAATTACCTTTAGTTGGAATTTTTGATCAGTACCCCAGAAGTGGTACATCCATATCGATCTTCACTAAAGTCTCCACCAAGCAACGTTCCACCAAGTGTGTAGCCACCCATACCAATGGGCACACAAGGTGAGAAGTCGGAAGCTAAATCGGACCAGGCGTCCTGAAGTGCCGATCGGGTGAACTATCGGCACCCAGAAGAAGGTCCGCGGAGTACCCCCTGCATTAGTTGGTCGGATGGGCACGATGGTGGTTCAGTTCCGGACACTTCGGTGTTTTATTTTGAACTGGACTCCATCACAATATTCTGCTACTGTGGATAACCGAAGATCAAAAGTTTGTAAGAAGGACAGCTATGAAATTGAAAGATGTTTGCAGATAGAAAAATTTATGCGGAGTCTCGACACAAAAGAGATACGTTTTCAGTTTTTTTTACTGATGCACGGGCGTATCCTAGTCTGCAAAACTCAGAAATGGTGTTGGATTTAATTGAAAACTGAAAAATCGCATTGAGAAGAAGTGTTAAGGATTGCGGTTTTTTTGAGCAACTTTTGAAGTTACCAACTGATATAGGTTACGCTAGGTCACACAACGCATAAAAATTGTAATGAATGTCCACTAGCCATTCCTGCGGCGATGCGGCTACACTTAAAATTCTACTTCGAGCGATTCAATTATGCGTCTCGCACTTGGTTGGTTTCGTCACATTACACTTTTTGATTAAATCCCAATTAGGTTGGGTTGGCCCCAGTATTGAATAAGTGAAAAACTCGACCACGGTCGGTCTTGCGTCTCGCACTTGGTTGTAGTGGTGAAAAGAAGACATTCCACGTAATCACGAACATGGCCATATTACAGGCCAAACCGGATACCGGAAAGGCAAGGAACGTTGGTGCATAGACATGGGTGGTAGGCACACAGGAAAGGAGAGATAAAATATTAACGATGATCAGGGGATTCTCGACACCGGTGAGAACATACGGTGATCAGCTAATGAAAGTAATACGATTCTAGACGAAAAAAAAATGCGATATCAGGTGATCTGGAGCACCCTCAACCACATTTCTCACTGAAGCGATCTAGACTCAGTAAGACATGTGCTTGAGGATGATTTAGTCGTTCAGGAGTGATGACAATACCTGGAAAAATGTGGTTTGCCGTAGTGCGGTTGAGGCAAGTTCAAAATCGAGCGAAGTGTCCGGAACTCAACAATCATCGCGCCCAGCCGACCAACTTAAGGGGGGTACCCCGCAAACCTTCGCCTATGCGCCGATCGGGTGACCGATCGGCACTTCAGTACGCCTGGTCAGATTTAGCTTCCGTGTTCTCACTTTGTGTACCCATTGGTATGGTTGGTAACACTCGGTGGACCGTCGCGCAGTATGGGTCTTGATAGGTACCGATATGGATGATACCACTTCCAGGGTAACTTGTACCAAAAACCAACGAAAGAGAATCCAAATAAACATGTAGTGAAGCGGCTGATCGGTGTTTTTGAGGCTGGATCAGGCGTTCTCACAGCGTCCGGACTGCCGACTAACGAAGGGGTCCTCCGGTTGTCTTGTGACCGGCCTATGTCTTGCTCACCTTGTGTACCCGACGGATTGGGCGTGGGTCGCTCTTCAGGTGACGGGGACGTATCTCCGCGCAGTTCCGATGCGAGATTGGGGGTAAACTCGTAAAGGATCGACCGGTGTGTCGATCAGGTGAGATCACGTATAATCCGGCTTGATCAGGTGTGATCAGGTGCAAAAAAAGTCGATGATCAGGACCGCTGATCGATGATCTTGTGATGAATCGACGAGATTTCAGATGATCACAGGTCGATGATCAAGATCGATTATCAGGGGCAATAATCGATAAAAGCAGATTCATGATCGATTTAGATGATATAGCACGAATTGGCGCGATTGCGGGTTGATGATCGCAGGTCGCAGGTTGCAGATCGATGAACAGGGGATGATCAGCGAAGGGGTACTTGATCAGGTAGCGGAAGTCTTCACCACCCAATCGCCGAGCCTCTTAAGCCTAGTTCACTAAGGAAATACCCAATATACTATGTATTCCTAGCTTATACCTAAGAGGAGGGGGGGCGCTCAGCACGTTCTACGCGCAGATCGACGGACTTCGCCAAAATCCACCAAGAGTTCCCGTGGGGCGCTTAGAGCAGCTGAACTTCTAGGGGACAGATGCCAACTAATGGGGGAAGAGGTGAGAGAGCACTTCTCGATCACTTTCCCAAAAAACCTTTACAGAAAAAGCCGGTGAAAAAGCGGGTGGAGTTGAAGTCGAGTTTCCAAGAACTCTACGTTTGCCGGTGGGCCAAAAAAATGCACTAGGTGCTCCCGCCCGGGACGTAGCGGTGCGTATAAAATGAAGGGGGGCGCTAGGTGCCGTCCCCGTAGGTGATCTTATCGATCGGACGCAAAAGGAGAACTGTATTACTGCTTATATACTAAATCTACCAATTACCTAATATCAACCAATCAGAACTACCCATCCCTATGTGCTCCACCGACCAGTCAACCTGATTTCTCAGTCGTCCGTCGCTTACCGTTAAGTATCCGTACTTAGTCGTCGCTTCCAATCCGATGTACCGTCCATGTACCCACAGTTGTACACACAGTTGTACACACAGTTGCACATAAAATTTACAGTACACTTTGCCACAAACCGATCTGAAAATGAAGCGGAAATTGTCACTCCAAGTGCGAAGAAAACTTGGGACAGACCGCGAAGCGGTGTGGAGACCCAACCAATAGAAATCTGGGGCATACTGCGTGCAGCAGTGTGGAGAGCCAATAAAAAATTGTGGCGGACCGGAACGGTGCGTTGACCCAGCCAATAATCTTGGGCAGATCGCTAGACGGGATGTGGGGATCCAGCCAATACAAATGTCGATAACACGTTCCAAACGTGTGGGGCTTGAAGGTTGAGTGAACGAAGTGGAGCGCTTCCCGTCGTTGGACTTCCGGTGGATCTACGTGTCCTGGACGGGAAAAAATGATCTAGAGTGTACCGTGTTAGCCCTCTGCTTCCAATAACCCCTGAGGAGCGGTGACTTCTGTGGTAAAGCGTACCGCAAAATTGGTACGTAATTAGGGGCATAATTATAGGCACCCCGATAGGCATAGCTGTGGTAGAGGGTACCACAAATTTTGTCGGTACCATAGTCGGTACAAAAGGTGGTACGATAGTGGGCACCACAGTCAGTACCACAGTTGGTACCCAGACGGTACAACTGTTGACACAACGGTGGCGGACAGGGACGAGGCGTGGATAGGACGTCTCAGACGATGCGACAACTGGCAAGGTTACCTGACGGTAACCCGAAGGTAAGCGGGTGAATGGTCGACAAAATGCGTAGGAATGGGTAGTTCTGACTGGTTGATATTAGGTTTTCGGTAGATATTAGTATATAAGCAATAATACAGTTCTCCTTTTGCGTACGATCGCGCCGATCGTTTACAGGGACGGCAACTTAGGGCCTCCCTTCTTCAGCTAAATACCTCTACGTCCCGGGCGGGAGCACTTAGTGCATTTTTGGCCCACCGGTAGGCGTAGAGCGTGATTACTTACCCGCAACTCCGCCCGCTGTGTCAGCGGTTCTTCTTTCAAAGGTTTTTTTGGTCTCAGGAACGTGATCGAGCAGCGCGCTCTCACCTCTTCCCCCATTGGTCCACGTTTTGGCCCCTAGTGTTCGGCTGCTTTAAGCGCCCAACGGGAACCCTAGGCGGATTTTTGGTGGTAATCGTCGATCAGCTCGTCGAACGCGCTGATCGACCGTCCCTCTAAAGCTTAAGGCTAGAATACAAGGTATTTTTTGGGTATTCTATTGACGGATTAAGCTTAAGGAGGCTCTGTGATCGGGCAGTGAAGATTTCCGCTGCCTGATCGAGTGCCCCTTCCCCGATCAACACCTGATCGACACCCTGCGACTCGCGACCCACACTCAGCTGCTCACAACTCGCTCCAACTAGCTGATCAGCGACTTTTAGCACCTGACCGCACCTGATCGAGTCTGATCACCGCTGATCGACGACTCGTAGTGCCTTCCCAATCCTGATCACTGTTGATCACACCTGATCGCACGTGGTTCAAGCTTGATTGCGCCTGATCATTGCCTGATCGCATCATTCGACTCATCACAAGTAAACTCAGTCTTGCCACAAGGAATTGTAGTGTGCCATCCCCGCCACCTGGAGAGCGACCCACGCCTAAGCCGTCGGGTACACAAGGTGAGCAGAAACACAAGCAGTCAAGGACAACCGGAGGGCCCCTTCGTCAGTCGGCAGTCCGGGCGCCGTGGTACCGCCTGTTCAAGCCTCAAAACTTTGATCAGCCGCTCCACCACACTTCTGCAACCCAAAAAAAACGAACACTATATTTAATACCCAATTAAAATCCAATATGTGAACTACATGCAAAACCGTGTGTCTCACCTTAAATCTGCGTACCTTACACTCCAGACACACGATTTGCCCAACAAAATCCATCCTCTTAGCCAACCCGATCGTTCCAACTTGATAATTGGTACACTTGTACATGCTGGTCAAAAATTTTCAATAGTACTTCACCACAGACACGAAGACCAGGCGTTCAGTCATGCGCTACATGCGTCATCCCTTACGGAATAAATTCAAGAACCAGGTCCAGCTCGCGTGGTTTCCACACACAACACAGCAAAGCAAAGCAAAAAATCTCTTTGAAGCAGTCGCTCGTGACCGCAATCAAGAGGACCCCGCCGTATCGAGACATAACATGGCACCCGTCTAGCATCACGACGGGACGCACATGCGCAGTTTCGGTCCTCAATGCCTCAGGGAACACGAAGAGTCGAGAAAACCAACCACCGGCGTTTCAAACCGACAGATTGACTCCGGAGAGCGCTCAGGCAGCTGCGCCAAGTACCGAGACAGGTGCGAGTATCCATCCTCAACACGGCCATAACCGACACTACTGTGTGGAGTAAACCACGCCGTTCCGTCTGGTAGCGCACACGAGTGACATGGATGGCGATAATCTCGCCCATCTGACGGGGGCGATGATTGCGTCTGCCTGGACTGCTCCAGCCACAGTGGTTGAAATCCATGCTTGATATGCCGCGCTGGGATGGCACACCGGGGCACATGTGTGTCTGTCGCAGTGATTGTGACGTGCCACAACCCGTCGTTGCGGACACAAGCAGCAACTGCTTAGTCGCATGAGCGAGATTCGACGGCATACATGATGCTGGTGCTTCGAACCACCTTAAAACTGAAGCCGCCGGTGATGTTGGTGCGCTTAATGGCATCCACAAGTTCAGTCTTTGACTGGTAAGTGTCGGACAGCTCCATTGCGCAAGAGTTGGGAAACAATTAGAGGTGGGCTAGATTTAAAAAAAATCTGGCCAAACTGGGCTACTTCTGATAATAACCCAAAAGTGAAACTGCATTGGCTAAAAATGCATGGGCGCCACTATTGCCACAGACGTTTTGTCTATTGCCACAGACACCACCACCACAGCCAATCGGAAGCCGCCGTCGCCTGTCTCTCACTCCACCCACTGTTTGCCTCAGAACTCGCGAGCGACAAGAGCAAAAAGTACTGATTGTTTTTAAGTCCCGGAACCGCAGGACCTCACCGATCACGACCAGTGAAGATCGCGACACGTCTTTCACAACAGCTTCAATCTCACAACAACGATCTCGCTCTACTATGGCCAGTGGACACCTCCAAGGACAGCATCCTGAGGTTGCAGCTGCCTCACAAGATCCTTTGGACATGTCGGAAGGAGAACAAAGACGTCTTCCGAAAAGATTTCTATGGACATTGCTAAAGATAAAATTCACAAGACGCGATAGATGCGAATGAAAAAAGTCACATTGCAATTTTATGCTAAAATCATCCGAATCTATCGCTCTCTATCTTTCCTTAACTTCTCACTAAGTTACTAACCTCACAGGCTGTAAGCGACTAAGTTTTTTGCTTGATGTGGGATAAACCTGAGACCAACGGGTCACGTTATGGGGATCAGAAACTGTTGAAAGGTGTTTCCGTCCATCGTAGCACAGTAGTGTAGGAAACTTGAGGTTGTAGATGTCGAATAATAACACCAATATTACCAAATCGTCTCAAGTCAATATCTCATCAACCAATTACAACTAGGTTGCGAGAAAGACACCCGTAGAGAGATTCTAATGCGTTTGACGAAGTAGATTAACCCAGGGACTTGTTCAATGGAATGTGTACTGAGAAGTGATTAGCTAGCCTAACATGCATATGCATAAGGAGTTGAAGGTATTATACCTCCAACAGCTGTTGTGTTATCTACATTACTTTCCAGTGCAAAAATAGGCAGTACTCAGAAATCGAGTACGGATACCGTATTTTTGCAGCTAAAAAGTAAGAAATACAGATTGCTAAATAAAACAAATAGTCCTACCTAATATTAGTAATTAAAGTAAACCGACTATTTTTAACAGAAACGCGCGTAGCTTGTTCATTGCATCTCAGGATCCGATTTCGTGGTAGGGAACCCTGAGATTTCTATCAGAATTAGAAAAACAGTGTGGTGGTGTCTGTGGCAATAGACAAAACGTCTGTGGCAATAGTGGCGCCCTAAATGCATAAGGATACACAACTAACACTAATTAAACTAACACTAATTATAAGTAGCCAATTTTAGCACCTAGAAGGTCGAAATTAGCATTGTTAAAAATGAAAATTACCTTGGTACATTGTGCCATATATTAAAACCGGTACAATGTGCATATTTTCAACATGAACATTTATGACTTTTTATTGACGTTACACATTGCGGATGTTGGGCCAAATAGCTTTCGAAACCAAAGAGGATCGATGAGATTACTTAGCCGTATTCATGATCTCCTATCCTCCTATGTGTAGGGTGTGAAATGCTGTTAGTCGAAACGACAACTATAGCAATAGAAAAAAAAAATTCTGGTGCTTGGCTGGTGAGTGTATCAACCGCAGATTGGCACCAGAAATAAGTAAATGCTCAGCTGAATTCATTGTGGTGGAACATCAGGACTCGTAAGCACTTGCGCCAGTTTTAACATTCTAAATGTCAAAGACCGCAGAGTAGCGGCTGCACTACTGCCATACGACCCTGACGCCGTCTTAAACCCCCGAAAGCGGCTAACTAAATGCATACGAAGTCTGCGTCGAAACATACTAGCTGAAATTCATCCAGCCTTCATTTGAAGATGTACAGCAACATAACCAGACTATTGTCGAAATTCGTTCCGGCATGTAGGGCATCTGTACAAAATTCCTCTGCTCCCATACTTTTGGATGCACCCATGATGAGCTACAGTCTCGCAGTTTTTGCTCTGACATCTTGCTCCCTGGAGTAACTCATACTGGCAGATTGGGCATTTCTTGACCTGTAAGTCGCGGAGAAATGTGATTAACTCCAAGAATACTCGAGGACCCAGCGTAAAGCTACGAGTTGGTAGTCGCACAACGCTGGGAGAGAGCCACTTCTCCGCTGCCAACTTGCGAAGTAGCTCCTCCACTTCGTTTAAGGTTGTGGAACCTTTACGTAAGTTATACAAATCCGACTCCTCTAGAGCGCCTTGATCTCTTTAGCACATATTTATAGACATATTATGTCAGCATGAACGCAATATAATCTTTGCAAAGTACAGCCATTTTACGTCTCCACAATTTCTTCAATGGCCTTGCGGAGGAACACTATCTCCCATGGTTTAAAACTGCTACCAAACGCCGTCAACGTGTCGTTGCTCTACGACAACATCGAAGAATAGACATGTCAATTCTAATACTCCAGTGTAAAGCACTGGATTGTGTTTCTGTACCGTGTTTACCACCGATAGGTACATTTTTCCGTCGTCAAACATTCCTCGACGAACATCGAGGGCAAACGGTCGAATGTTCTGGGCTAGTTTGTTCACCATTTGATCTACATCGGACGCAGCCATATCTGTTGCACATTGCGACATTAGCCCCTTCTATACAGATTCTTCTTGCTTATGCTGACCAATTATCTGACCTTCACCCGTAAGACGTTTTGCCAGACCACGCACTTCTTCGTCTTCCATTGCACCCGCCGCCTAGATACAACCTGATCAAACTTCACCCTTTATTTAATGATGATATTGGATACTGACCATGATGCGCTGCATCAGCATTCGGTCCGAGACGTTCATCAGAACTTTACACCGTGTAGTACACAGTAGAACGACAAGGACACAATAAAATTACTACAAAATATGTTTTCACACAAGTTTGGCAATGAGCAGCACGATGGAGTTTCGCGACTCTACGCGCTATCTTGGTCGTCCGCTCCGGCACGATGGGGATCTCCTTGCGGTTGCCAGCGTGTAGTTTATGCACAACACGGAAAAGGCATCCTTGATAGGGTTAATATCAAGAGTATGGTGACAGGGTAGTGTTGTGGACGGAGTACAAGGCTCACGTTCTAGGGAATCATGGGTTGCTGCAATGTTGCGTAATATCTTAAGCAGAAGTGGTAAATGTGGTAAAGCTCTGAACAATTATTTTTCTGTACTTGATCAGGCGTAACTAAACGGCGTCCGGACTGCCGACTATCGAGGGGCGTTTTCTATCTTCTTCCTTGTATACGTGGTCTTATAAACGATCAGTGGGTTACGCTCTTGCTGATCAACATAAAGGCGATCTAGATGGGTGTTGATCGTAAACTGGTTTTTTTATTTTTTTTACCTTATACACGCGGCCTAAACAAAAATCCTTCGCCCGGCGTAACTTATGTAAGGCGGGGTTACACACCTCACTTTATCTGTATAACACATTCCTTGAAAGTTCTTTCGAGCTCTTCCAGACCAATTTTCCACGTTTAGCAGCACCGAAAGTAATCTAATATAAGTCCAATAAGGCCAATTATTACTTTCCTTGACAGAAACCCTGCATTTAGCGGGGTGATGAGTTTTTATGTTCAAGGTCTGATCAGTAACTCCAGCGTCGACGTGGACCAATATGAATCCCACCGGTGCCCGTTGCGTTAATTATCAGGCACCTAATATTCCAGACCAAATATATAGGTGATGAATCCTTAATAGATGGTGTGGTGGAGTCAAGTTCGAAATCGAATACATTTGTATCGACAACCTGACCACCACCATCGTGCCCAGCCTTCTAACTTACGGGGGGGGGGTACCCCGCGGACCTCCATTCGAAATCTGGTCCGATCGTCCGCTGCTGGCAGACGACCGGTCATCATCCAGAGACACTTGGTCCGATTCACTTAAGTTCATCTAACCTTGTGTACCCGATGGAATGGGCTAGTTACACACTTGGTCGATCGGGATCGCAGATTGATCTGATTCTGTCTTGAATATGAGACCATGCTGGCTAATTGTACCTAGGGCGGAACTCTTCACCCCAGGTACGTACAGACCAGAAACACTTCCGAAAGATATATTCCAATAGGTCGATCGTCCAAACGATCTAGACCTGACCAATACGAAATAATAGAGGGTAGACCAATCAACCGGTCTAGCCCCTGACCAATATGAGAGAAGACCAAAACCGGTCTAAACTCCAACCAATGTTAAAATGAGCCAATATGTCCACGTGAAGACCCAATATGCCCGTGAACTCCACAAACGATATCTCCACGTAAAGACCAATCCAGTAAATAGCACGTTACAAACGTACTTGAGTCAAAGTGTCGAGATCGCCAAGTCGTACTCCCGTCGAGGGACCTCCGGTGGCCAAAGTGCGCGTGCGGCGCGTCCAGACCGGGTATAATGGGCGCAAGGGGATAATTCAACCCTCTGCCCCCAAACACTCCGCGGTGGGCGGAGGCGACTAATGTACGTAAAAAGAAAAACGGCGACCCCTTGCTGTGGTATAGACCAAGACCAAAGGACTTCTACTTAGAAAAACCCTGCAACCAAAGACTTCTACTTTTTTAGGCAAATCCACAACTAACCAATAATACTACCTCCCTATGGTCCCTAATGTATCCACACAAAATTATGTAAGATACCCAAAGTCAGGTGACTCACCCAAGACCAGCGTTCTTGATACTCCTTGAATTTGATAGGCTAAACAGCCCCCCTTGTTTAGACCAATCCGAAATTCGACCAACTGCCTTGACCAAAAGTGACCAAATTTGTGGTACACTTCACCACAGCCGCCCCTGAGTCCGACCGTTTCGCACAACGATAACGGTCTGACCTCACCCATCACTTGACCAACTGTACCTTGGTCACTCACACTTCTTCACCATGGACCAAACATCTTCGACACCTGCGTCAGGTACTGCCTTTACTGCACTTGATCTTCTTATGGTTCCCTTTGACGCTTGTTCTTGTCGTTCTTGCACAAACTCTATTCGCCGAGTCGCCCCACCTTGCTTCGCCTGTCCGGTAGGCTCGGTCTGACAGCCCAAGTAACTCTCATGCACTTCAAACATCGGAAGGGTGTCAGACTGAAGCCGACACGCGGATGCAGGATATGCTCGCAGAAAACATGCGTCTCAGGACCCAGGTGGCCCACCAGGCAACACGAGGTGCGCATCTTTGGTCTTTATCTTGTACTGTTCTTGACCCTCGTTTGTCTTCAGCTCTCATCCCTCCCAGCGTAGTACAGGCGATAGGTGCCTTGGTTGATGCCGATAGGCAGTCCGGCGATGATGTTGACCAGCTCCGACACATTTAGGAGGATCTGATAAGCGCGCGCCATGAGCTGTCCCGTCTCGAAGCTCATCAGTCCCATCTCCGGGATCAACTTGCACTTGTTCGTCGGCAGCAGCTGGACGGACAGTTTGACGCGACTTCACTGTGCATGCAAGGCGACGACCTCGCGCGACGCATTGCCGAGTTGCAAATTGCGATTCAAGACCAGACCGGGAAGGTCCGGTCCTGTCAAGACAGGTCCGACGCTTGGACTCAAGAGTCGGGTCGTCTTCGAATGGCACTAGACCAGTGCCGCCAGCGCTTGATGAACTTGCTACCTCCGTGTTCGACTGCTTCATCCAGCGTAGATTGGTCCGCATCGGCAACCTTAGTCGCCTCGGAGCAAGACCAAGACCGTTTGCTGCAGGACCAAGACCGCTTGCAGCAGGACCAAGACCGACACCGTTCATTGGCTGATATTCAGCAGCCCGAAATCGCACACAAATCGAAGAAGCGCGCGGACGCGCCGGGTAGATCGAGGGCGCAGGGCACTGCGCGCGGACCCGGAATCGGGGGAAGCGTGCAGTGTCCCATAAGCGAGCCAAGACACAGGCGCTTCTCATGGACTCGGACTCGGACATGGACGACATCTACAGCCCCTCGGAAAGTCGAGCGCCCTCGCGCCGTACTTCAAGTCGCATCCAGCACACAGGGGTCTCGTCTGAGGAGGACTCCAGCGAAGGGTCCGGCGATTCCGAGTTCATGATCCCCATCCAGTCCAAATCACAAACGAATTTGCGTGAAAGTTTCGTCCAAGTGGCGTCGACAGTGGGGTCAGAGCAGAAGACCGGTCTGCCAAGTGACGCTGCACCAGTATCGACATCCGCGACGCCGGCGCCTTCGGTTCTCCCCGGTACATCCGGGCTTCACAAGTACGCCTTAACATGGCGGTTGATACCAGCTCGCTGGCGCCGCGGACGTTTGAAGTCACTTGGCCGTGGTCGTCGGGGCAAATCGGCTGTTTGTGCCGGTCTACCCTGACCAAGTAGCTTCTGGCCCGGTCTCTCTCTCGCCCGGACTCCTGGCTTTTTCCACCGGCCAAGAAAACCCCTGCCGCGTCTGCATATGGAGGGCGGACTTGATTACGTCGGCGCAGATCTCCCGCCTATACGGATGAACCATGGAAAACCTTCGAACACTCCAAGATAGGACTTGTGTTCCACTTGACTCCATGGATCGGCACTTTGCTAGGCCGGGTGAAGAATTTCAACAAGATCCACGGCCAAGCAATTTGGGAAGCGTCCCACTACTTGGTGCTTCCCCCCGACCGGGTGCGACAAGATCCGGGCCTGGCTACGTTCCAGAGCAAGCGCAAGCGACGTCGAATTCGGGCAGGCGAGGCTTGGCAGTCCCTGTGCCAGTACATTCTGGACGGGATGCGAGACCGCGAGTGTGACGTCGACGTATTCTTGTACCCGGTGTTCCTCCACATGCCGAGGCGTCGCGTTGAGAAGACCAGACTGCTGGCCGACGACGGCATATGGTACCCCGGTCTTGATTGCGCTGAGCCGGTCGCGGACCTCAAGGATGATTTGGTCTAGCTTGACCGGAAGGACCCCTGGCGTAACCAGTTTCAGGATCAAGCAAAATCATCCGTCGATGGTCATCGGCCGTCTCTGGGGAGATAGCAAGTGAATTCGCAGGTAGTCGACCAGATAACTCGTAATACATGTCATCATTTCTTTTTCATATGTCCGATCGTCAAATCACTTGAACTAATTTTACCACTCTCTCCATAGTTGCACCGAACACGTTATCGTAAACAGTTCCACCCCCATCAAGAAAAATAGTAATCACATTCGTCATTCCGCTACTCCAATTCGTCACAGTTCATCACAATTTCACATCAACTCCGGACCTTCCACATCTTCACACCGGTCTAGACCGACCGATGCTACTGCGTGTCTTGATCTTGGTCTTCATGAGTCTGCATCACTGCGAAGCGATTAAGACTGACTCGTTCTCGTTCGAACTCTCGTAGAAGAGCCCCACAATTCAAGTCGAGCTCGTCGACCCAAGTTGATTCATCATGGTCCTTCCATCGGACCAGGTACTCTCGGTGGGTCAGACCGAACCTGGTCTTCTTGGTCGACCGAACATCCAAGACCTTCTCCACTTCAAACTCGTCTTCCTGTAATGGTCGTTCCCAACTGTCCTCCGGCAGTAACGCTTCATAGAAATCAAATCATTTTTCTTCGTCTACCAGACAGGGAGTTTTGGGTCGATCAGGAAATTCTCGGACCAGCTTCAACTTGGACACATGCACGATCGGGAAGACCTTGTAATCTGTACCAGTTGTTACTAGACGGGTAGCGTGCTCACCAATCAGCTCGGCAACACGGAAAAGGCCGTGCCACATGTGAGCCAGATTCTTCGCATATCCCTCTTTCACTCGGTCTAGGTATAGCCATACCCTCGCCCCTAGTTCTATACCGTGGGGTCGGACCTAGTCATTGGTCCGGTCTGCCCGGTCTTGTGTGGCCTGACGCAGCTTTTCGTTGACGACTTCTTTTGCATGCTGGTAGTGTTTCTGGACCTGCATGCGCCAGTGTCGAGCATAGCGATCGCGGGTCCGGGTGCAACCGATAGGTATCGCATCTTCCAGTGTCGACCGAGGGTCCCATCCATATGTCAGATAAAAAGGCGTTTCTCCTCGGACCCGATCGGTCGACGAGTTGAGTGCAAACACCAGCCTTTCTGCATACTCGTCCCAATCTCGCTGGTCTGGGTCAGCAACGTACATCCTGATCGCCCTCGTTATGGTCTGCACCATGCGTTCCGCCGATCCATTTGCTTGCGGACGATATGCCATCGTTGCACTCTGTTTCTGGCCCAGCATGTTATTGAACGACCGGAACACCTCGGCCATAAAACCGGGTTCCCGATCGTGCCTGATGACCTCGCTGGCGCCGAATCTTCGGAACACACATTCTTCGTAGCTCTGGGCGATCTGCTCCGCAGACCGAGATGCACTTGCCTTCGCGATAACTAGACCAGTGAACAGGTCTACCCAGATCAGCAGCTCAGTGTTGCCGCGCGTCGATCTAGGCAGTGACGGTATGTGGTCCATCGCTATGACCTGGAAAGGGTAGGTAGCTTCGATATTTCCGGGCGATCGCCCCTTGATTACCGGTATACCCTTTTCGGTCTCGCAATCCGTGCAACATCCCACATATTTCTGCACACTGCGGAAAAGACCTCTCCAGTGGATGTGGGACCTGATCTTGTGATAGGTCCTGCCTATGCCTTGATGTCCCCCTTCTAGACTCACGTGATAGTGATGAAGGACATCCGGCTGCAGCAACTCGGGGATCACTAATTTCGCCAGTCGGTCCCGGTCTGCACTGTCTTGGTCGGCATCGCGGCAGTAATACAATAATACATTATCATCCACTTCGTAGCTATCCGCGATCTTGATGCACTCTTTCTCTTGATCGTTCGTCAACTTGGACAGTTCACCACGCAGGTAGGTCTTCAGGTTCATAATCCATTCTTCTTCGTCCTGCGCCTTGAGTATCCGTTCCATCCTTAACTGTTGCACTGCATATTCGTTCAAACTTTCCTTCGGGAACGGTCGGCGAGACTTCTGAGCTTTCGATCTAGTCGCGGCCATCACATGCACCTGGACAGGGGCGTTCTTGGGCCGATCACTTCTGGGAGCCTGTTTATATTCATCAATTCATCCAGAAAGGCCTTCTCGGTGATCGTAGCCCCGGTCTGGTCTTGCATGGCCTTGGTCGCGAGGTAGTCGACGCTTCTGTTCCAGTCCCGTTTCACGTGCAATAGCTCGTGGTTGGGGTGGTCCTTCAATGCCTTCATTACTCGATCATTTAGCGTCTGTAGTCGTGGAGCCTTGCAGTCGATCTCTCCGGTGATCTGCCTGATCACTAGGTTGGAGTCACCACATATGATGACTCTCCCCTTCTCTTGCAACGACAGCAGGTCCAGACATAGAAGTAGACCTCGGTACTCCGCCTCGTTAACAGTAATATCCGTCGTGAAATCGGCAGCGGCTGCAACTATAGACCATTGTGGCAACTTCCACAATATGGTACTATAGGCGCCGACCTTCTTCTTCACGCTTGCCGATCCGTCAAAACCTAAGACCAAGAGCTCTTCATCATGGTCGACGGTCGGTGGCGGTCTCGAAACTGACTGCCGAGGTTGCTTCCTCGGGGCGATCGCTATCAATGCCTCGTCCACTTCAGACCGAGGGGAGATACTGGCAGATAATGTGCCCAATATCTCTTCCTCGCCCCCGGTGCACTTAACGACCTCGAGGGTCCACTGCGACAAGACCGCCGACCATCTGCCTAGACGTCCGTCCATCCCATTGGCTGATAATAGCCAGGCCAAAGTAGACCGTCTTGACAGGAACTTTATAGGTCGGCCGACCAGCAGGTTGTAACACACATCCAGAATTCGTAGCAACGCCAGCACTTCTTTCTCGACAATCCCATAGTTCACTTCATTCGGTTTTAGCGTCCGGCTCGTAAACGTGACTGGATGATACACACCATCGTGATCTTGCACTAAAGTGGCCGAGATAGCCCACTTACGGGCATATACGATAATGGTCGGCACTTTTTCGGGGGCTAAATGCTTGAGAATCGGTGCCGTTGCCATCTTAACCTTCAACATACCAAAGGCAAACTATGCACGCTTCATATGATCTTCGGCCTCCACTTGCGTACAAACTGCAGCAAGACCAGAGTCGGCGCCCTCCTGTAAAGTTGCCCGGTCTTCTTCGCGCAATATATGATAGTCAACTTCCCGGAGCTCGTACAGCACAGCCGCGTAGATAGCAAAGTCTTAAATGAATCGGCTATAATAATTCAAGCTTCCCAGGAAGGACTGCATTGCCTTCAGCGATCTGGGGAACGGGAGGTTACTCAGCGAATCCAGGTCCTTGGGATAAGCCTCTAGACCATTTTTCGAGACCATATGGCCTAAATAGGCGACCTTGGACATACCCCAAAAACTTTTCACGGCACTAATAGACAGGTTCCAGCGGTCGCATGTCTCCAACAATCGTTCAACCTTCTCGCACAGATCGTTCCATGACGAGGCAGGTATCATAATGTCGTCGATGTACGACCGCCTCCCTAGAACGGACGGTCCTCTTTCCCGATCGGGTTCACCCTCTCTAAACACATCATAATTTTCAACGGGGTACCGATCGGTCTTGATCTTGAAGTGTCCGTACAATGCGTTATCTATCAGCCTTTGATAGATTTGGGGTGCGTTCTTCAGACCGAACGGCATACGATTCCACTCGAAAAGACCAAACGGTGTCACAAGTGCGGAAATCTCACGGTCTCGATCAGTCATCGAGACCACCCAAAATCCACTTGTCATATCTAGAGAATAATACCACAAGGTCTTGTCGAGGTCTTCCAACAGATCATTAATCAGCGGCATCGGGTACACCATGGGTTTAGTCAACCGATTTACCAGCCGATAGTTGATGCACAGTCTAATGTCAACGCCGTTCTTCTTGATAACAATTACGATCGGCGAGGCCCATGGCGAGGTCGACGGTCTAATAATCTTGGTGACCAACAGTCCTTTAATGAGATCAGAAAGCTTTTCACGGTACTGTGCCGCCACGCGTCGACATCGCTGGGCAATAGGCTTGGCATCTCCAACGTCAATATCGCAAATTGCACCACGGGATGCAGGTGGTAAGGCGTTGACCTTTCCGATCAGCAGATGTCTTTTCTTTCATATGATATTCTTCAACTGCTCGATCTGGTCTGGACTGTTAAGGTCTTGATCACCCACTTGTAAATCATCCGTTGTAACTTCGGGCGAGTCGGCAGACACTTCAGGGAGGACTGCCATTTGGCTTTCCAGCTCCTGAATGTACTGTTCCCCGCCTTCATGTATACAGACTTGTTTATCTTCTGAGGCGATATAACCTAGACCATCTGGACCGGCTGAACGCCCCTGGTCTTGATCGACGGGCTGTTCTTCACTGATGTCGGTCTGATTAGGAATACCGTCATGGTCCGACCTAGCAATTTCATGTTCCCCTTCTTCCGTTTCTTGCTCCGCTGTCGCCTGGTCTTGTGCTGACACCACGTTGACTAACCTCGGCTAGTCTACTTGATGGTCCACCGTTCCTGGTGACTGCGGCGCCTTTCTTCGGATCAACATCTTTGTTGGGGTGACATAACTTGGTATTTCCACTAAAGGTGAGGTATCCTCTTCCACCGACCCATCATCGCTGATAAGATCGGTGGTCGATTGGTACGCCAGGTTTGCCACTCGACATACCGCCTCGACCCAATCGAGACGAACCCCATCTTCCTTGGTACCTTTCCTTCTGCTAACCACATACCAACAATAGTGTTATTGTCCAGTGTCAGCGGCTTGTCACCGATATTGGTGACACGGACAAAATCACGTCGACCAGCACTCTTTACGAAGGTCGACACCCACAGATCTCTCCTGGTCAACCATAGCTTCCTCGAACGAAAACCTTTCTCAACCGGGGTATCGGCAGACCGAACGACTGGGATAGTGAGGTCTTGGTCCCACCGGACCAGATCGGTATAGGAACCATACAGAGTTCTTCGACCAGCCAACTGGACCTGGACCTCATCCGGGAGTGTAAGCACTCCATGTGACAGGTCTAGGCGAATACCAGCTGGAACCATGAAATCCATACCTAGTAAAGCGTCCTTACCAGCCAAATTGCCAACCCAAGCGCTGAAAAAGTAGACCAGCGATCCCGACAAATTAATTTTCGCACGCGTTCTTCCTTCGGTCATATAAGAGTTTTCACCGATCCCGACGCATTCCTGTCTCTGGGTATCGTCTATACGACATCCGACCTTACGAGCAAAGGCAGCTCGATTATCGAGACTTCAGCTCCAGAGTCGAACAAAATTGTCGCTTTCTGGTTATTAATCTTGCCACAGGCTTTCGCCTGCTTGAACCATTTATCAGGCGCGTGATACTTCCAGTATCCGCGGGATTCTTCAGGCAGCAAGTCCAACTGCATAACCACCTTAGTCCGGGAGTACTCATCGGTCTTCAGACTGTAGACCGGATGGTATCGGTCGACGCAATTTGGAATAGAACGTGTATTGTCGGTCTTATCCTCCTTGCCGACATATGCATAGATGTGAACCGTAGAACGCTCGGCTCGATCCAGATTCCAACCTGGCGAGCGTTCTAGTTTAACATCTTTTCTGCGTCCGGCGGCTGCATCCCCGCGTGCTTTTCCGGCACGTACCACTTGCGTATCATGTTAAAAAAATTCTTCAATTTTGCAGTGGCCGGCCTCGTGGATCTCTCCACATGACTTGCATACGAAGAGGCAGTGGTCAGTCGGGTGGCCGCGTTTCTCGCACTTCTTGCACACCATCTTCTTCCAGCAGTTTGGACCATCATGTTTACTCGACCAACAGTGGGAGCACTTCTGACGAGGTCAGTCTGGATCGGACTTGCTTCCGTTCCTTCCTTTCCGGTCTACCTGGTCGGACTTCGACCTGGTCTTCGGGGCAGGTCCCGCAACATAGACGTAACGATACTGATCTTCATCCGACGACTCCTGGATGGATTGACTTCCACTATCCCCTTCCGATCCTGTGCTGTCTTCGGCTACGATCGCCTTGACCGCTCGGGTCGGTCTGGTCCAGGGCCTCTTGACCGGATCGGTCTGGGTCTGGGTCTTGGATCGGTAGCGACCTGATCCACCAGCACTCTTCTCCCTCATGCTACGCGACTGCTGTAGCGTCCGTAGAGTCTGTTCAACTTCACCCGCGTCCCTAAGACGCAGCAGAGTGAGCTGGTCCGCCAGTTCTTGATCGTCCAGGGTACTAATGTAGTGACCCACATGTTCCAGAGCAGCACCGTTCGGCGGGTTATTCTCTTTAATTGTTATGCCGGCACGAAGTGCAGCCACGTTCAACCGATGAAAATATTCGATCGGTGTCTCGTCACTCCGCTTATGCATATGGTGATACTTGCGGGCACTCGAAACTCCGGAGTTACAATATTGCTCTTCAAACTCTTCACATAGCTGGTCCCAGTCAGACCGGACATCCCGACCTAACTGTTGGATCCAGTTGGCAGCCGGTCCTTTCAACAAATCCCGGAAGATCAGACACTTTAACTTTTCGGGGTCTGGTCTCGCAGGAACGCAGACTTGACCCGACCGAACCAATACCGGGCCTGGTCTTCATCAGCATCCTTGCCAGTGAAGTCCTTGAGGTCGGTCGTCGCGGCCATACGGATGCGCGGAATAGCAGCAGATCCAAAGTCGTAAGCAATAGTGGAGGCTAGGTTAGCCTTGCGTGGCTTGCCAGCGCACGTACCGTCTGACCCACAGTGGTCGTCAAGACCACCGACCGACTCCATGTCACAGTCACTTGTCTTACTTGGTCTACGCGGTCTGGCCGGTTGCGGCTTGCGCTTCCCTTTTCCGACTTGCTTACCACTTCGAGTGGGCTTGTCCACAGATGTTACCGTTTCCATATCCACATCTCGGCAAACATTGTCACTTTGCTGGGTAGACCGGTCTTGGGCATGTGGCCGCAGAGGTGGTCTAACCCGGTCTTCCATGAAACGCCCCATCATCGTCTCAAACATGGTGGTTTGGACGTTATCAGGAGTCATGGGCAACGTGTTGATACCCTCCTTTTGCGGAACTGAGACCTGTGGGGGTCGCTGGAGCCTCGACTGGCACGCAGCCCTTTGCTGCCGCATGTCCACTTTTTGTTCAGGCTGGGCATGGTCCACCCCCACGGTCATCCGCTCGACACCGGTCTCCAACTCTGATGAGCTGTTAGAGGCCAGTGGAGACTGATAAACCGATTCGTCATCGGAACCAATGTCGACAAGCGCTGTGGAGGCTTCAGCGACCTTCGTTGCTGCGGTGGGAGTTGGGCGGCGAACCGCCCCCACCAGTGGGACCAAATGGTCGTGGAAGGTCGACATCGACGATTTCAGCCTCCAAGTATCAAATTCAAATAGTTTTTGGACATCGGCGGGGTTCTGCATTTTAATGCCAACCTCCGCCAACATCGCCACCAAGTTCTTCACCAACAGTAATGGGCGATCACTCTGGATCGGCTCGGTAGTGGGACCGAGAAGATGAACGGGGATCTGGAGGTTCAACACCCGAAAGCCCACGTCAAAGCGAACAAATCGTTTCAGCTCAAAAATGTAGTACATCTTGTTTAGGTCTTCTTCAGTGATGGCTCCATCTCCGAAACTGCGACTTTTCTTCGAGGTCGTCTTCGTCGGCCGGCATTCCCAACCCCTTCTTGGGGATCTTGGGTAGCTTGGGGACCTTGGGGAGGTTGGTCTGATCTTTCTGATCAGCTTCCAAGTATTTTTCGTCTTTTGATTTTCCATCAACTTTTTTATGAATATACATAGGGTCAGGACCAAGGTCCTGATCCTTTCCGGGACTATAGCATGACTTGCTATAGTCCCGATCGGCTCCGATGGGAGCCTTTTGGGGAGGAAAAAAATTATTAATCCCGATCTGGTCCTCCACCAGGCCAGACCGGACATCGCTATCTTTATCGAGAACGAAGACGTAAGGTGATAGCCTTTCCTTACGCCCTCTCCAGAACGATTCCAAATTCAAATCTTCAAATTCAATCTTTGATGACACCTCGCGGTGATATCCACGATCACCAAGTGATCCGGGCACGCGCACCATTGTGGTGGAGTCAAGTTCGAGATCGAATACATTTCTATCGACAACCTGACCACCACCATCGTGCCCAGCCTTCCAACTTACGGGGGGGGGGTACCCCGCGGACCTCCATTCGAAATTTGGTCCGATCGTCCGCTGCTGGCAGACGACCGGTCATCATCCAGAGACACTTGGTCCGATTCACTTAAGTTCATCTCACCTTGTGTACCCGATGGAATGGGCTAGTTACACACTCGGTCGATCGGGATCGCAGATTGATCTGATTCTGTCTTGAATATGAGACCGTGCTGGCTAATTGTACCTAGGGCGGAACTCTTCACCCCAGGTACGTACAGACCAGAAACACTTCCGAAAGATAGATTCCAATAGGTCGATCGTCCAAACGATCTAGACCTGACCAATACGAAATAATAGAGGGTAGACCAATCAACCGGTCTAGCCCCTGACCAATATGAGAGAAGACCAAAACCGGTCTAAACTCTAACCAATGTTAAAATGAGCCAATATGTCCACGTGAAGACCCAATATGCCCGTGAACTCCACAAACGATATCTCCACGTAAAGACCAATCCAGTGAATAGCACGTTCCAAACGTACTTGAGTCAAAGTGTCGAGATCGCCAAATCGTACTCCCGTCGAGGGACTTCCGGTGGCCAAAGTGCGCGTGCGGCGCGTCCAGACCGGGTATAATGGGCGCAAGGGGATAATTCAACCCTCTGCCCCCAAACACTCCGCGGTGGGCGGAGGCGACTAATGTACGTAAAAAGAAAAAACGGCGAACCCTTGCCGTGGTATAGACCAAGACCAAAGGACTTCTACTTAGAAAAACCCTGCAACCAAAAGACGTCTACTTTTTTTAGGCAAATCCACAACTAACCAATAATACTACCTCCCTATGGTCCCTAATGTACCCACACAAAATTATGTAAAATACCCAATGTCAGGTGACTCACCCAAGACCAGCGTTCTTGATACTCCTTGAATTTGATAGGCTAAAAAGCCCCCCCCCTTGTTTATACCAATCCGAAATTCGACCAACTGCCTTGACCAAAAGTGACCAAACTTGTGGTACACTTCACCACAATGGAATCTTCCTAATATCGACCATCAGATATGCTCAATGGGGAATATTAATAATAAAGAAGGGAAAATATAAAACCACTTTTCCAATTGAATGAAAATTTGGAACTGAATACCTAAACTATTCATAGTCACTATATACAGCTCAGGTATCCCTGCCACTTCAATTGTACTCGAGTTCCGCAAGATCTAATACTTCATCGAATTTTCGCATAATTTCCTCTGACAGAGTGATCACGTACCAACCTTAATCAACTGCCGCGTACATATATCAGAACGTCCATATCACTTCACAACAACCGACCACGCGCCTTGTTGCAGGTTGTACAGCGGTTGCGCTGACTCTCCACATACTTCATCTTTTACCAATATTCCAAACCTCATGTCTGACTACTGTGGTGAAGTGTGTTTGAAATTTTTTGACTAGCATGTACCAGTGTACCAGTTATTAAGTTGGGGCGATCGGGTTGGCTGAAAGAGGGAAGTATTTTGGGCCAATCGTGCGTCTGGAGTGTTTAGTACCCAGATTTAAGGTGAGGCACACGGTTTTGCATGTAGTTTACATATTTGATTTTAATTGGGTATTAAATATAGTGTTCGTTTTTCTTCGGTTCGCATAAGTCGCCGCTCTTACCAAAGGGGTTATTGGGAGCAGAGGGCTAACACGGTCCCCTCTAGCTCATTTTTCCCGGCCAGGACACGTAGATCCACCGGAAGTCCAGCGACGGGAAGCTCTCCACTTCGTTCACTCAACCTTCAATCCCCACACGTTTGGAACGTGTTATCGACATTTTTATTGGCTCGGTATCCACATCCCGTCCAGAGATATGCCCAAGATTATTGGTTGGTTCAACGCACCGTTCCGGTCCGCCACAAATGTTTATTGGCTGGGTCTCCACACTGCTGCACGCAGTATGCCCCAGATTTCTATTGGTTGGGTCTCCACACCGCTTCGCGGTCTGTCCCAAGTTTCTTTCGCACTTGGAGTGACGATTTCCGCTTAATTTACAGATCGGTTTATTTGGATTATCTTTCGTTGGTTTTTGGTACAAGTTACCCTGGAAGTGGTACCATCCATATCGGTACCTATCAAGACCCATACTGCGCGACGGTCCACCGAGTGTGTTACCAACCATACCAATGGGTACACAAGGTGAGAACGCGGAAGCTAAATCTGACCAGGCGCACTAAAGTGCCGATTGGACACCCGATCGGCGCAAAGGCGAAGGTTCGCGGGGTACCCCCGTAAGTTGGTCGGCTGGGCGCGATGGTTGTCGAGTTCCGGACACTTCATTCGATTTTAAACTTGACTCCACCACACTACGGCAAACCACATTTTTCCAGGTATTGTCATCACTCATGAACGACTAAATCATCCTCAACCACATGTCTTAATGAGTCTAGATCGATTCAGTGATAAATGTGGTTGTGTGGTAAATCATACTACAATTTTTTGCGGTACCATAGTTGGTACAATAGTCAGTACCATAGTCGATATATTAGTCGGTACGATAGTTGATACCATAGTTGGTACAATAGCCGGTACGACTGTTGACACAACAGTCAGTACAACAGTTGGCACAACTGCGGCGAACATGGACGGGGCATGGACGGGACATCTGGGACGACGCGACAACTGATACAGTTACCTAACGGGTACATAACGGTTAGCGACTGACGACGGATAAATCAGGTCGACTGGTCGACGGAGTACGTAGGGATGGACAGTTCTGATTGGTTGATTTTAGGTAATTGGTAGTTTTAGGGATATAAGTAATAATAAAGTTCTCCTTTTGCTTCCGATCGATTAGATCACCGAGGGGGAGGCGATCTCCTCGCGCCTCCCTCTCTTTTGCATACGCACCCCTTACGTCCCGGGCGGGAGCACGTAGTGCACTTTTTTGGCCCACCGGCAGACGTAAGGGTCTTCAGAACTCACCCTCAACTCCACCCGCTGTGTCAGCGGTAGTATTTTGCAAAGGTTTTTGTTTTGGGGAAGGTGTTCTCACCTCTTCCCCCATTGGTCCACGTTTTTTGGCCCCTAGAGTTCGGCTGCTCTAAGCGCCCCATGGGAACTCTATGTGGATTTTAGTGGAAACCGTCGATCAGCCAGTCGCTGATCGACCCTCCTCTTAGGCTTAAGCTTAGAATACATAGTATATTGGGTGTTCTATTAGCGGACTAAGCTTAAGAGGCTCGGCGATCGGGAGTGAAGATTTCCACTGCCTGATCAAGTACCCCTCCATCAATCACCGCCCTGATCGACACTCTGCAACTCGCGCCAACCAGCTGACCAGCGACTTTTAGTACCTGATCAAGCCTGATCAAGTTTGATCGACGACGTTTAGTGCCTACCCAAGCCTGATCACTGTTGATCAAACCTGATCGCACGTGATTCAAGCCTGATTACGCCTGATTATCGCCTGATCGCATCAGTCGACTCATCACAAGTCAACACAGTCTTGCCACAAGGAATTGTAGTGTGCCATCCCCACCACCTGGAGAGCGACTCACGCCTAAGCCGTCGGGTAAACAAGGTGAGCAGAAACACAAGCAGTCAAGGACAACCGGAGGACCCCCTTCGTCAGTCGGCAGTCCGGGCGCCGTGGTACCGCCTGATCAAGCCTCAAAAACTTTGATCAGCCGCTCAACCACAGTTGAGTGTGCTCCAGACCACCTGATATCGCATTTTTTCGTCTAGCATCGTCTTTTTTCGATTCGCTGATCACCGTATTCCCTCACCGGTGTCGCGAATCCCCTAATCATCTTTAATAGTTTATCTCTCCTTTCCTGTGTGCCTACCACCCATATCTATGCACCAACATTCCTTGCCGTTCCGGTATCTAGTTTGGCCCGTAATATTGGCCATGTTCGTGATTACGCGGAATGTCTTCTTTTCACCACTACCACCAAGTGTGAGACGCAAGACCGACCGTGGTACCAACTGATATAGATTACGCTAGGTCACCAAGTGCGAAACGCATAATCGAATCGCTCGAAGTAGAATTTAAGTGTAGCCGCATTGCAGCAGGAATGGCTAGTGTGCATTCATTACAATTTTAATGCGTTGTGTGACCTAGAGTTATCTATATCATTGGTAACTCCAAAAATTGCTCAAAAACCCACAATCCTTAACACTTCTTCTCAATACGATTTTTCATTATTCACATAAATCCAATACCATTTCTGAGTTTTGCAGACTAGGATACCCCCGTGCATCAGTAAAAACATATGCAAACGTATCTCTTTTGTGTTGAGACTCCGCATATTTTTTTATCTGAAAACATCTTTAAATTTCATAGCTGTCCTTCTTACACATTTTTTGATCTTCGGTTATCCACAGTAGCAGCTTTATGGTGTGGAGTCCAATTCAAAATCGAGCACCAAAGTGTCCGGAACTGAACCACCATCGTGCCCATCTAACGGAGGGGGTACTCCGCGGACCTTTGTCTCGGTGCCGATCGGGTGACCGATCGGCATTGCAGGACGCCAAGGCCGATTTGTCTTGTACCGGTGCGTAAACGCACGGTGCGGCTAGAGAACAGAGAAAGACTTTCCTTAAGCGGCGATACGCCGCTACTTAGCCGATACGCCCTAATGAAAGGGCTTAGCGTGAGATTACTCTCTCGCTCGGGGCCAAGATTCCACCATCTTCCCGTTAGCGTACGCTAACGCTTTAGCCTTAGGCTTCCATTAGTAGGGGGTAGATAGGGGAGTACTCCCCCGCTACGACACTCACAGCACGCCCGACCGTTCCCGGTCGGACGCCTAGCTGGATCTAGTGTAATTGGAAACTGATTTATTTAATATATAATTTGCCTAAATTAATAAACTAATGTAAACCCTATGTAATACTAAATAGAACTTATTTAATTCGTACGTAGCCGAAAATGTAATGTACACCACCTGTGTACCAACACGTGGCAGGCTGCCACGCCTTCACCAAGGGCTCCCGCCCTGATTGGCTAAAACAGCCAATAGGTCCGAACCTTTCGGACCGGCCAATACTTGACCTTAACCGTTGTGTACTTACATACACCAACGTAACTAAATGTAACCACGTTACATCCTCCCCCATCAATACCATTGCCACGCAATAATCTATTTTAGTTGGAGACCCCAACTGCCAGAAATCTGGAGTTGATGAGCACCTCTATAGGTGGAGATCATTCTCCTCGAGAAGGGGATGTCATCTACTCGGAATCCGATATCTCCGAGGAGGGGGCGCTTGGGGATAGCTCCCCTAAGGATGACCGCTCTGACGACGCCTAATTCTTCCCCAACAAGTGGGGAAAATGCGCTATGTCGCGCGCCACCATAGCCAACTTCGGATGACAAATCCGGGTCGCCGAAGGCGACCATAACGTCCAATATTTTGGACGAAGCTCAGAACCTTGATCGTGCCAAATCAGCACTATGAGCTGCATTACACGCCCCCAAACGTACTTCAAGGGCGGAATATCGTTTTGGGGGTCCTCGTGATCACCAAACGTGGGCTAAGAATGCGGTAAAGGGGGGTTTAGGCTTCTATACCCATGGCCCTGCGGCTGAACAGCCGCGTCAAATCGAATGCCGGAAGCAACTCCGGGAAAAACCGCTCACGCAGAAGCATTTCACTGCCGCCTTATACCGAAAGCTCATCGGGAAACAGGCTCAGGGTGTGTTTGTTGAGAACCTCCGCGAGGTTCCCTTCGTTCTCCACCCAGGCGAGGATGCCAAGGAGGCAGAGCGTAAGTTCCGCGCTTGGGTGGAAGGGGAGAAACGTCTCCCTGACTTTACGGAGCTGTACAACAGCTATGACGAACGTGACGTTCGGCTGGAGAGGGCATTACGCTTGGTATTTGACAAAGCCAAAGCGATGGAGCAATTACCTGCCCAATATTGCACGCGCTATGCTAGCGCCTGTGCCCTTAATCTGGCGCCGGAGCGCAGTGCAAGCTCCGCATCTGCCTCCGGCGAACTTCCAACTACTGGTGTTATATTATTAGGTTGTAGAGCTATCGTTGGAGGAAGACGGGCTAACGGACGAGGATGAAAACCGATTAGTTAGCTTTATTTAATTCACTTTTACCTCAAAAAAATGAATGGCTATCATAAGCCGTGTACTCTCAGCCACTGATCTTGCGCCCTGTCTCCACTAATATGAATGGCTATCATAAGTCGAAGACTTTCGGCCACTAATCTTGCGCCCTGTCTCCACTACTTATATTAATTACCTAACGCTAGGTAATTACGTTTGTAATATACCTTGGTAAAAACTATAGGGTAAAAACTATACTAAAGCTAATATGCAATATCATCATGCACATGTAGCCGCAACATCACTCAATAATAACTGGGAGTGAAGGGGATTCTACCGCCCCTTTGGTCATCGACTCGCAGCGGGATTCTCCCGCTCGAAAGCGTCAACGACGTCTCGGCAATACTGCCACAGGGGAGTCTCGGCCTCCCACAAACTCCGTGAATGTGGGTAACCCTTCCACTTCACTAGATAATGGGTCTCACGCCGGTGATGGCGTCGCGCCATCAAACGCTCCACATTGTAATGTGGAACCCCATCCGAATCCAGAACTGGCGGAGGTGGTCGCGAAATTGCGACGTGAGGTTCATGAGCGCTGTGATTGACAAAGCCGTCGCATCCTGGAACTCCAGGATGGACTCCACGATGCCATGGGCGCGATTGACCGCGTCGACAAGCAGATTGACTCTTTCAAGTCTGCCCTTGACGGCTTTCGCCGTATTGAGGGGAGATTTGAAGCTTCCGTTGCGGAGCTTCGTGGTCGCATTTTGACCCTGTCGGAGATGTTACTCCGATCTGCCGCGCCTTTCGGCTATCCGCCTTCGCAACCTCCTCCAAGAGGGGGCCCCTCCGGGTCCTGGTACGGCTTAAGCATACCCACATAGAAGGTTGGATGCGTACGCATCGCCTTCGGAATATCCAAGGTATACGCCAAGCAATTTCGGGCTAACCTTAAATAGCCCCACAAACCTGGGGCGCAGTTTGTTCCGTAACACGTTGGAAACTGCATGTGTAGGAAGATTTTAAGCGTTTAATAAAACACTTTCTCCTCCTACTTTATACGCCTTTTTGTTACGCCAACCATTGCGGTAGGCCTGTTCCTTTTGCTTGTCTTGGCTTTACGCCATGGCTTCGCTCGCAAAAAGTGTCGTAAGACACTAAGGCGCGTCGAGAAAAACTTATCGCAAACGTGTCGTAAGACACTAAGGCGCGTCGATAAAAACTTATCGATATGCATTCGCACAGATCCAGGGCTGACATCGGGGAATCCTCCCCCCTCAAGCCCTGGGCCATACACACGTGGCGTCAACGGAACCCTCGGATTCACAAATCCGTTCACGTAAAACGGGGTAAACCCCGTAGATGCATGAACCGAATTGTATACGGCAAATTCGGCCATAGGAAGCATCTCACTCCAACTCTTTGAAGAATCCAGACATAAACTCCGGAGAATGTCCTCTACGACGCTATTAACGAGTTCCGTTTGTCCGTCCGTCTGCGGATGATCCGCAGTGGATATGAGAAGCTTGGTGCCGAGCACCTAAAACAGCGCCCCACCAAAACTGCCCCGTAAAACGGGGATCCCGATCCGATATAAGGGAATCGGGTAGACCATGCTGTCTAAAGACACGGTCTAGGAACACTTTCGCTGTTCCTTGTCCATCAATGGACTCTGGCACCGCCTCCAGGTGAGCCATCTTGCTCAAACGGTATACAAAGACCAAAATGCCGGTGTTACCGGACTTATCTTTCGGAAAACCGAAGATAAAATCCATACTAATGGATTTCCAACAGTCCGTTGGAACGGGCAATCTCGCCAAAGGCGCTGCTGAATCTGCAGAGGGTTTGACCCTCTGACACGTATCACAGGTGCGAATACACTCACCGACCCACTTATACATGTTGGGCCACCAATACAAAGCGCTTAAAGCTCTGTAGGTCTAATCCCGACCTAAATGACTCCCGGTAGAGGCGTCATGTGCCTCAAAGAGGACTCTGTACTTTAGTTCCTCATCATGAGAAACAACCACCCGCGGAGTGTCTTCCGCGCTCGTGCTATAATATAGCAAACCGTCACAGTAACCGTAAACGGTGTATCCGAGCTCTAGCTCGACTTGACAGGGTAGGCTCAGACGAGCCAAGTCCCTTGTCACCAAAAGCGCTGATAAGCGCGTACATTGTGGGACTTTCCCATACGCCTGGCGTATGAGATCCACCACAGACGAGGTGATGAATGTTGCGTAAGCGAGCTCGTAATCAGGACGATGCGAAAACGCGTCTGCAAGCACATTCTGCTTGCCAGATTTATACTTAACCTCAAAATTATACTCCGCAAAGAAGGAGAGCCAACGGGCCATCCGTTGGGAGAGGTGAGGCGACTTCGTTGCTGTCCGTAAGGACGCGTGGTCTGTATAAACCACGAACGGCATTGAGCCGAGTAGGTAAACCCTAAATTTGACAAGGGCATACTTCATAGCAAGTAGCTCCTTATCATAAACGGGATAATTTCGTTCCGCAGCTTTAAGCTGCCTCGACTCAAACGCAATTACGCGTTCCCTTCCTGCATCGTCTGCTTGTAACAAAGCACATCCGATTGCGAAATCGGAGGCGTCGCAGACGACACTAAATGGTTTCCCAGAATCTGGGAGAGCAAGAACGGGAGCTTTTAACAAGCTACCCTTAACCGCTTGAAAAGCGTTTTGGTGTTCGGTTTTCCAACACCAATCAACATCCTTCTTAAGAAGGTCGGTCAATGGCTTCGCCATTTTAGCGTAGTTCTCGCTGTACTTGTGGAGATAGTTGGCTAATCCAAGCCACTTCCGTAAATCTCTAAGATTTACAGGCAAAGTCCACTCCATAATGGCTTTCACCTTCGAGGGATCTGCCCGCACTCCATCATTACCGATGAAGCATCGGAGGAAAGGAATTTCCTCAGCACCAAATATACATTTGGATGCGTTTGCATATAACTTATGCTCCCGCATACATTCGAGCACCGCTCGAAGATGTATTAAGTGCGTCTAAACATCAGACGAGTCGCCTTCCGCACGACTATGAACGAATATATAGTCGAAGTACGTCTGAGCGTACTTTCTATGAGGGCGGAAGACTTGTGTCACCAAGCGATTAACAGTTGCTGGTGCATTTGAAATCCGCTGTGCTTAACAAGCCACTCCCACAGCATGCCACTAGGCGTGCTGACCGCTCTAAGCAGAATATCGGATGCTCGAATGAGTACCTGATAGTACCCGTCCACCAGATCTAAGGCGCTGTATACAGTACAGCCTGTCATTTTATTCTGTAGGACATCCTTCCGAGTAATCGGAGTTTGCATTGGTACAGTAGCTGCATTCGGCTTGTTGTACGCATGCACAATGCGCCACTTTCCGTTAGGTTTACGAACACAAAAAGTGGGAGATGAGTGGGGAGACTTGCTCTCCCGTACCACCCCTGCCTCTTCTTTCCTCTTGCAGAATGCGTCGATGACGTCGCATTGCTCCTTGGGGAGAGGACACTGCCTAGTGACGCAGTATTTGGTTCCAGGAACCAAGTCAATCTCATGTCGGACTCCCCGATCCGGTGGTAACCCCATCGGCGGGTTTTCACTAATGACATCTCCGAATTCCTTAAGTAAGGAATGGTAAGGGTCCTCAGGATCCGCAAAGAATCTTGAGACCGCTTCGGGCATTCAATGCCTGTTTGGTTTCCACCAAAACTGACTCGTCTATCGTGGATGAGGAGTTTATCTTCTCTCAAACTCGTTGAAGGACATCTCCTCCAACGACAACAGTTCGCATACCCCAGGCAACCGTTCCAGGCTTACGCCTTCCGTGACAACACCTGTCACGCTATTCATCATCCGATAGGACTGCTGACTACTGGCCTCGGGACTCTCCCCGATACCCAGATTGGGGGAGTCAATCGCCCCATCTATTTTGGAAGCGCATCGCGCCTATCCACAGAGGTCTCTACCTCTACCGCCGGTGACTCGCCGGTCTCACCTATAACGGCGTAGTCAGAATCAATTCCGACGTGCGAAAGAGACGAACTACGGGTCTCTCCGCTTGGAATCGCCTCGCTCTTAACCACAGGGGTATCTACCCCTACCACTGGAGTCGCAACTTTTTCGCCGAACACGGAGTGGTCGGGAGCCCCGACCTGTAGAAGAGTCAAACTAGGGGTCTCTTCTCTAGGAAGCGCCTCGCGATTAACCTTAGAGGAATCCACCTCTATCACTGGCGACTCACCAGTATCGCCTATCTCGGCGTGGGGATTAACCGCTGAATCCCCCTCGTCAGTGAACACTTCCTTGACCTCATTGTGATTTATCATCTCAGACATCCCAATTTCTGGCATCTCACGCCAGAATCGCTTTTGCGATCGATCAAAGGTGGGTTCATGACTCTCCAATGCTTCACCAGATCGCGGGTGCGTTGGGCCAATGGACTTAGACTTCCAGTCTATCCATTGATTGTGGCGTTCCAGCCACTTCATGCCCAGAATGAGGTCATACCTCGAGTCCAAATCCAGGACTAGGCAACGTTCTAAGCTGTAGAAGTTTGCAAACTTCAGGTTAAGGTCAATCGAGACCTTGGGTACAGAAACCTATACACCCGTCGCAAGACCGACCGTGACAACGTCACGAGAACGTGCCTCTAGGGCCTCGGCATACAGTCGAATCTTCTCAACAGAAGGCCGTATGACATAATTTTCAGACGCTCCAGAGTCTATCAAGACTTTCCAAGGCTTATCAAAGCCTTTCACGTCCGCAAGGACGACCAGCAAACCTGGAGGGTACACCAACTCGGTACTAGAAAGCACCGTTTCCCTCGGGACTTTGTGCTGTCGTCCCCTACCCTGGGGATTAACAGCACTGAGGGATCTCCCCGTAGGGCCCCCCGCACCTACTGGGAGCCGTCGTTTCCCGATGTCTTGGGCGAGGACTTTTTACCCGCCCTCGGCCCCTTATCGCGAGTGTCTAGCTGGGGGTTTCGCGGACATCTGTTCCGAATATGATCCACACTTCCACACAGGAAGCATCTTAGCGGCCCATGCCGCTGCAGAAATGCAAAGAGCTCCGACTCGAAGCTCTGCGAGAAGGAGTCAGAGTGACTATTAGCGGAATGTTTCTACTCCGCTTCGACCTGACTAAGGTCCATGGGTTCAGGACCCACCTTGGAGGAACAAAAGTTCCTTTCGGCGTTAAACGCCATCTTAAACGCCTCCTTCAGGGATTGGGGTCGGCATCGGAAGATCTCCGAACGTGCTGGCCCTTCTTTTAGGCTTCCCATGAACACGGGAATGGACACATCGTCCAAATACGCTTTCGCGTACATCCATGCCAACAGGGTCTTCAGTTCTTGGATGTATGTATCCAAGTCCCTAGTGCCCTGCCGGCACCTCGAAAACGAAAGTTGATTCTGGTAAACCAGATCAGGCGTGGCGTACATGTCCATAAGCTTTCTCTTAAGGACTTCCCAGGTTGGGAAAACGTCCGCGACCGAATCCGGACACGTGGACGCCCATGCACGGGCTCTGCCCGTAAGATGGGTTAATGCAAGTTCCACTTGCAAGTGATCTCCGATCACATTCGCTGTGGCGAAGGCCGTTTCGACCTCGCGAAGCCACACATAAAGGTTATCATCTTTCCCACCGGTGAATTCCTTTTTATCTTAAAGAATAAAGGAGGGCGCACCCCCGTAGACGCGGAGTAACTTCCGCGAAAACTCGCCTAATGGGCGATGAGGGCGTTCACCCTCTCACGCACGGTTTTAAGACCCTGCTCCACTAGGAGGCGCAAGCCATCCTGACCCAATATGGGTAGCAGACTCTTAAAGGCTTTTTGTTGGACGGGGGTTAGCTGACACCATTCATCCTGGTCCATCTTTTGCAGAGGATGCCGTCTACCAACACAGGTGTTGGATTGACTACTAGTGCTACCATATGTAGCCGGTGCGTAAACGCACGGTGCGGCTAGCGCACAGAAGAAACGCCCGAATGAAAGGGCTTAGCGTGAGATTACACTCTCGCTCGGGGCCAAGATTCCCCCAGTTTCCCGTTCGCGTACGCTAACGCTTTAGCCTTAGGCTTCCCTTAGTAGGGAGTAGCTAGGGGAGTTACTCCCCCGCTACTGCACTCACGCACGCCCGACCGTTCCCGGTCGGACGCCTAGCTGGATCTAGTGTAATTGGAAACTGATTTATTTAATATATAATTAGCCTAAACTAATAAACTAATGTAAACCCTGTGTAATACTAAGTAGAACTTATTTAATTCGTACGTAGCCAAAAATGTAATGTACACCACTGTGTACCAACATGTGGCAGGCTGCCACGCCTTCACCAAGGGCTCCCGCCCTAATTGGCTAAAACAGCCAATAGGTCCGAACCTTTCGGACCGGCCAATACTTGACCTTAAACGTTGTGTATTTACATACACCAACGTAACTAAATGCAACCCCGTTACACGTCTCGTGTCTTAACTTGTGTAACCATTGGTATGTGTGGCTACACACTTGGTGGACCGTTGCTTGGTGGAGACTTTAGTGAAGATCGATATGGATGTACCACTTCTGGGGTACTGATCAAAAATTCCAACGAAAGGTAATTCAAAATGGCCGATCGGGAAACGAAGCGGAAATCTTCACTCCGAATGCAATTAAATCTGGCACTTGACCGCCCATAGCAGTTAGTAATCCAGCCAATTCCTGGGACTTGATCGCAGCAGATCGCGATGAGTAACCCAGCCAAAAAATAACCTGCCTCCCTTGAGCGGGGCCGAACATGAATGGTTAGTGAACTAATAGGTGCTCCCTGTCATGGGGCTTCCGGTGGAGCTCTTTCCTGGCCGGGCTTAATGAGCGTGAGGGGACCCTGTTATCCCCTCTGCTCCCAATGACTCTTGATCGGAGCCACTGGCGACTTACGCAACCTATGTAATACGAACACTATATCTAAATCCAATAAAAATCCAATATGTAAACTAAATGTAAACCGTGTGCCTTACCTCAGATCTGCGTACAAAACACTCTAAGCACACGATTGGTCCAAAATACTCCGTCCTTTCAGCCAACCCGATCGATCTGCCTTCAAAACTGGTACACTGGTACAAACTGGTCAATAATTTTCACTTTCACTTCACTACAATTACCTCATCTATTTGTCAACACTGATTTTAGTCAATAGCTTTCGATATCTCAGCGTGGTGGATTCGTGTTCGAAATCAAACACCGAAGTGTCCTAAACTCGACCACCATCGCGCCCAGCCGACCAACTTACGGGGGGGGGGTAGCCTGCGAACCTTCGCCTGTGCGCCCTTCGGGTGACCGATCAGCTCTGCAGGACGCTGAGTCCGATTTGTCTTCAATAATCCCTTCTTGTGTACCTATTGGTTTGGGTGGTAACGCACTCGGTGGACTATCGCGCAATATGGATCTTGATGGGTACCACTATAGAGGGTACCACTTCTGGGGTAATTTGTACCAATAACCAACGAGAGATAATCAAAACAATCCGATCGGCAAATGGAGCGGAAATTGTCACTCCAAATGCAAAGAAAACTTGGGGCAGAACGCGAAGCGGTGTGGGGACCCAACCAATAATCTGAGGCAGACCGCACGTAACAGTGTGGGACCCAGCCAATACAAATTTTGGGGAGGACCGCTAGACGCTATGCGTAGACCCAACCATAATCTGGGGCACATCGCGAGATGCGATGTGGGGACCCAGCCAATACAAATTATGATAACACGTTCCAAAGGTGTGGGACTTGAGGGGTGGTGAACGTAAAGAAGCGCTTCCCGTCGTGGGACTTTCGGAGGACACAGTGCGCCTGTTGCGCGTCTTGCCGGGAAAGTTGAGCTAGAGGAGACCCTGTTAGCCCTCTGCTCCCAATAACTCCGCTGTAGGAGCGACGACTTATGCTAACCAAAGTAAAACGAACAGTATATTTAATATCCAATTGAAAACCAATGTGTAAACTACATGCAAAATCGTGTGAATCACCTAAATCTTCGTACTTAACACTCCAGATTCACGATTGGCCCAAAATACTCCCCCCTTTCAGCCAACCCGATCGCTCCAACTGATTAACGGTAAAATGGTACATGCTAGGCAAAACTTTTCACCTGCACTTCACCACACGATGCATTCCACGAGGCCCACCACACCTTCTGTGTGTGCCATATCGTGGAGAATGTGAAGGCAACGTTCCCCGGTGTCGCGCGAACTGTGACGAACCTCTGCTTCGCCATCGCGAAAGCTCAGACGGCAGCAGAGGTGAACAGGCTACTGGCGGAGCTGCGTCAGCTGAGCGAGCCCTTCATGTATATATGACAAGCATCCCGCTGCCAACTTGGTGCGACGCGCTCTGCCCTCGGCCGCGTTACGGCGACACCACGTCCAGCATCGCGGAGAGCCTGAACTCGATGCTCAACCCGCTGCTAAAGATGCAGTTTTACGGCATGCTGCGCGACATCTTGTTCAAGATGGCCGAAATCCACTACCAGAAGATAGTGCGCGTCGACGCTGTAGCAGAGAGCATCACGAATTGTCACGGGTGTTGCTGCGTGGAAACCAGAATCAAGCGTGTAGTATGAACGTGGCCCAGCTCAGTGCGGACGAGTTCATCGTCAACATCGGTTCCACCGACCACGTGGTAGATATCGTGGCCAAGACGTGCACTTGCGGTGCGTACAAGAACCTGGGTATTCCCTGCGTGTACGCCTGCGCTTGCTACACCGCGGCAGGTCTAGTGGCCGCCGAAGCGGACATCGACGCTTGCTTCAGCAAGGCCACCGGCGCTGTAGCAGGTGAGTATACGCACGGTGCCGCTAGCGCACAGAGAAAGACTTTCCGAAAGCGGCGATACGCAGCTACTTAGCCGATACGCCCTTATAAAGGGTTATTAAGAGATCGCTCTCTTACTCGGGGTCATTATTTCCCTTGGTTTACTAGGTAGTATGAACTAACGCCTTGATACAAGGCTTCCCTTTAAAAGAGGGTAGTTAAGGGAAGATACTCCTTTTCACTACAACACTCACTGCGCGCGCGACCGGTCGAGGTCGTGCGCCTAGCCGTCTTTAGAGTGAAATGTAAACTGATGTATATTTAATATATAATTAGCCTAATTTAATTAAACTAATGTAAATTATATGTAATACTAAGTAGAACTTACTCAATTCGTACCTAGACGAAATGTAATGTACACCACCTGTGTACCAACACGTGGCAGGCTGCCACGCCTCCACCAAGGGCTCCTGCCCTGATTCGTTAAAATAACCCCTTTCGGACCGGTCAATACTGACCTCAACCGTAGTGTACTTATGTACACAACATTCCCAAATGTAACCCTGTTACAGGCGCATCCTGCTTCCGCGGCACGGTGGAGCTTCCAGCGTACTCGTCCAGCGAGTAATTTCCGGAGGAGGATGCTGTTGCTCCTCCGCAGGTCAAGTCATGTCGTGGTCGCCTTCGCGAGAGGCGTATCAGGGGTCGCCAAGAGCTCAATAAATCGAGGATAGGGAAACAATTAGAGGTGGGCTAGATTTGAAAAAAATCTGGCCAAACTGGACTACTTCTGATAATAACCCTTCATCTTTTGAATTTGCAACTTCCAACATGGGTAAAGCTTCAACAACATCAAAAACACATAACAAGATGCTGAACTTACACCTTCATTATTCACTTCCATTCACACTGTCAGACAATTCCATAGAGAAAGACGTCTTATTGACTATGTTGTTATGTGCCTTTGCCCTTAGCCATAGTATAGTCTTAGTGCAATATGCGTAAAAATCACTTGATCCTAGTATACCTTCGTTTGAGTATGCGCAACCTTCGTATCCAGCACTTATCCACAGTAACCGAAACATAAATGCGCGTAATCACCAACACGAAACTTGATCTGCCGCGTGACGACGCTTGCCCCTCTCTACCCCTATCTAAAACGCTAAAGTGACTAGGCGCACAGAGAAAACGGGCGCGTAGTGACTGTTAGTTAACTGTAAGAAGAAAATGCAAAAGTGATATATTTAGACTGGATTATCTTTTAGTCCGTCACAAAAAATGCAATTTGTATACACCTATTTTCGACTTGTGCGTAGATGCTAAAACCTTGGAAAACCACAATATCGCGACTTGTCCTTGGTTTCTAACACTCCTACTCATCGCCGCGCACTTCTAAAACAGGTTGCCTTCATCGCTATGAGAGTCCAACACTTGATCGCAACTCTCCAACCGCGGCATCGCTAGCGCCTTGGTAAACATGTCCGCCTTCATCTCATACATTCCTTTATAACGCACTTCAATGCGTCCTTCCATCTGCTTCGAGATCAAGAACTTAATCCTCACGTCAACATGCTTCATTTTACTTGAGTTATTTTCTTCTTCCAGGAACTTTATTGCAGCTGGATTGTCCGAATATAGAATCATCGGCAGCTTCAAATTTACTCCAATCTCTGTCAGAAACTCGTACACTCCAAACACCTCGCACTCCACTTGCTCTGCTTCCATTGTCGAAAGTGACACGCACGCGTGGCGTTTGCACATCCAATAGAGAATAATTCCATCCAACGTAACCAATCCACCGGTCACGGACTTTCTGCCTTCTTTACATCCCGCGTAGTCTGCATCGCTGTATGCAACTAGCTGTAATCCATCTTGCACATCGACTTCTTTCGACTGCTCCATCTTTAGCTTTATCTTGAATGTCCCCTTCAAGTACCGCAAAATCCTTTTAGCCAAAATCCAGTCCATCATCCTTGGCTCATGCGTTTACCTGGTCGCCCTGTGTACCGCGTACACTATGTCAGGCCTAGTACATCTCGAAATCCACAGGAGGGATCCCACAAGTGACTGGAAATCCCTCACTGCAGGCGATCCGTCACTAGGCTTGACCGGAAGATCCACTTGATTCTCCATACACATGTCCTCGTAATTTCCTCTAATTGGTGTCTTCACTACATTGGCGTCCTTCAAACCATATTCGTCAATGAGGCACTTGATCATGTGTGGTGAAGTGGAATCTTTATTTACAACATGTAGAAGATGATCTGTGGTAGTTATCAATTCACGGTATAATTTTTACTATGCAAAAACTCTACATGCTAGCACAATTTTGCCTTAACTTGATGTGGTGTCTGCAAACATTGAACATCAACAACAAAGATTGTGGTGTACTATCATCTTATGAACAATACAAACGATGCGTCCGTCTCTAAGTAGTGTGGCTTGCATCCACACGGTGTCTCATTACAGTCGTGTTGGTTTTAGCATCACAGCAGTGAAGGCTAGGGCGCTAGGGCGCATGATATAACAAGGGAAAACAGACTGTGAAGATTAACTGTTAGCATTGCATAAGGGAGTCAAGGCATAGGCGCAACTTACCAGCACAACGGCGGATTTGTTCGTGGCAGCAGAGCCAACGAAAAGTCATGCGCCCTGGTATCATACTCAACAACAAAGGGGCGCTAGGGCACATTATATAACAAGACAAACAGATTGTGAAGAAGAACTGTCAGCAGTGCATAAGGGAGTCAAGACATAGGCGCAACTTACTAGTACAACGGCGGGTCCGTTCATGGCGGTGAAGCCAACGAAAATTTATGCGCCCTCGGCTGCTCCAGTTGATCGGCTTGGGTATTCTCGATTATTTTCAAGTGGTTAAGTATTTTATTTTGGAAAAGATATTTTCAGCCAATCAGAGGCGACCTGCGACGGCCACCTCGCGACGGCCACCTCACGGCTAATTTGTTTGTGATTGGTATGAATGTGGAAAAACAAGTGGAATTTTTGACCAATCAGGAGTGATATGCGACGGCCACCTCGCTCAATCAGATTACAGAGGGTTTCTGAAGTAACTGTCAAAGGTGATCAATCAGGTTACAGAGGGAATCAGTGGTAGCTCTCAAGGATGATTAATCAGGTTACAGAGGGCCTTCAGCGGTAACTGCCACATATTGAAGTCAGCGCTGAAGTAACCAAAAAGTAGTGGGTGAAAGAGTGATTGACGCTGATGTAGGAGGTAGTAATACTTAATAGAACTAACTTTCCCCTGAACTACGAAGATCTCTGGCGGCCCTCAAAAACCTTTCTTTTTTTACTCTATACAAAAACCAAGTGGAACACAAGGAAGTCGGTGAGCGCACGCCCTAGTGAGTGGAGCAGGAGCCATTTGAAGTGCGCTAGTGTTGGGGGCAGCCCGGAACAGCCTTTTGAAGTGTACCCCAAGTGTGTTTGACTGATTTGTTGGTTCGGACGGAAGTATTAAGAACCCGGGAAGTAAAAAAAAGAGGACTGACTTATTACCTCTTTGTATTGTCAATTAAGTGGAATTATAATAATTTTCAACCCTTTCACGACACATGACTTCTTGATAGAGGTAATAACCTCCTTCTTCTTCCTAAGTCACCCGCATTCCTAGAAACTTGGCCACTTCACCCAAATCCTTGATGTTTAACACCTTCATGTCATCAAAAAATGTCGTTACCAAATCTTCTTGCGTTCCCGTCACCAACAAATCATCCACGTAAACTCCGACCCCGATCATATCCACTCCACGTCGCTTGAAATATTAACATAAATCCGTGTAACTCTGCGAAAAATTCAACTGGATCAACTTGTCGTGCAATAGCCTGTTCCGGAGTCGACCTGCCCGCTTTAGGCCATACAAGGTCTTCTTCAGCTTCAGCACCAGCTCGTTTACTTCTTCTGTCTTGATCTTCTTGAAATATTGTTTCGTAAACTTGCATACCTCTTGGTATGTATAAGTACATATCATGTTTCCTCTTCGAGCGCGTTGACGTATGCATTCGGGATATCTCCATGCTTGGCTTTCACATTCCATCTTCTTTCCAACGCCAAAATGATTTTCACTGTTACCATGTCCATCACAGCCGCGAACGTGAGTCCATAATCTACTCCAAAGCGTTGTTCGTTGCCGCACGCGACTAGTCGTGCTTTATAACGTTCCACACTTCCGTTTGCGTCAGTCTTGGTATTGAACACCCATTTGGTATGTAACGGCCTGCATCCACTTGGTTTCTTCGTCACACCCACACTTCATTCATTTCTAACGCCATTACCTCCGCCTTAATCGCTTCACTCCATTCATATTTATGCTTGCTCTTCATTGCTTCCAAAAAACTACGCGGATCCATTTCCGTGATCATATTTACCACTCATCTGCCATCATCGCCATCATCGCCATCATTGTCCTCTTCCTTCCGTTCATCACATGTTTCCACTTTCTTCTTAGCGTACTGCCTTGTCACATGCAGCTCTCTTGACCATGTCTTCTTGTTCTTGACTCTCTTGGTCTTCTTCTTGCTTGCTTGCGTATCTTGAACTTCTTCATCTTGCTCTTCACTTGGTCCTGGCGCTTTTTCTAATTCTTCACTCCATTTTCTGTAAATAGGCGCCACAACTGCTCGTTCGGCGTGTCGTCCAGAGTATCGATGTTCTTGATATGCTGGTCCAGACGCACGTTGACTGTCAGGATTTTGTTCACCTTCTCGACGTCCAAAATGAATTCTTCGTTCGCTTGGTACTTGATCACCCGCTTACTATTCACGTAAGCCAACTCTCAGCCCTTCTATTCTAAGAGTCCTTGTGATAAAATGTTACGCGCCAAATTCTCCACGTATTACACATTTTCAATCTTGATCAGTCTTTCAACTCCACCGCACCGCGCGTATACCTTCAAATCGCCTTTCATCACAACCTTCAGCTTCTTGCCATCAGCTTGATAGCACACATTATTCACTGGTTTTGTATTCCGTAGGAAACTTGAGTCATTCGTCAGGTGCATGCTTGCACCTCTATCTAAAATCCACTTATTACTCGAAACGTTAGCGTAATCTCCAGTAATCGTAAGCGACAAATCCACATTCTTGCCACCCTTCTTCGGGCATTTCCACTTCAAATGTCCCGCATCTCCACATACGTAACACTTCCTTGACTTCTTCTTCCTTTCTGCCACGACGTTCACTGTGCCTCGTGCCGCCGTCCTTGGTCTGTTTCCTTTATGTTCCACTGCTTGCGCGAACTGACAGATCTCTTCAGCCTGCCGCATATAGTCCACGCGAGTGTAATCATATCTTGACAACAAACTCCCTAAGCTCTGGTGCTTCATAATAAATAACATTATCAAGCACCAGAGCATTCGCACGCCCCCCTACCGCTTCCGCCACCGCTAGCAAATACAAGTAATGCTCCGGCCAGGATCTTGTATTACATTTCCTCGCCAAAAATAACTTCATCACTTGAGCCGGCGTCAGATGCGTATGGAACGTCGTCAGCATCTTGTCCATAACATACCACAACGCGGGAGTCTCACTCCACCACGTTTCAACCTAGTGGTTGTAGTAACTCTCCGCCGTACCAGATAGGTAGTGTCCCAGGAGATCGACCTTAACGTCTTCACTCCATGGGAACCCACACGCTGCCTCAGCGATACCTATCTGTCGCAAAAAATTCCTTCCCCACGGGTAAAAATCCGACCCCAGTCCTCGGTACACTTCAGTACCGTCGAAGACTCTAATTTTAAAGCTTTCTCTGCTTCGGTGAGGTCCGAATTACCTGCGCTTGTGCTGCTTGCCCTGCATCTATGTTCACCCCTGGGTTTGCGTACTTGTGGTGGAGCGGCTGATCAAAGTTTTTGACGCTTGATCAGGCGTTACCACGGCGCCCGGACTGCCTACAAACGAAGGGGGTCCTCCGGTTGTCCTTGACTGCTTGTGTTTCTTCTCACCTTGTGTACCCGACGGCTTAGGCGTGGGTCGCTCTCCAGGTGGAGGGGATGTAGACACGGCAATTCCTTGATGCAAGATTGGGGAACTTGTAATGATTTATTCGAGGTGATGATCAGACGTGATCCGGTGTAATCGAGCTCAAATCAGGTGCGAACAGGCTTGATCAGCAGTGATCAGGCTTGGGCAGGCACCGAAAGTCGTTGATCAGCTGTGATCAGGCTTGATCAGGCTTGATCAGGATTGATCAGGCTTGATCAGGCACCAAAAGTAGTTGATCAGCGGTGATCAGACTTGATCAGGTGCCAAACGTTGCTCAGGTACAAGTTGGTGCGGTCTGCGAGTTGTTGATCGCGGGTCACAAGTTGCAGAGTGTCGATCAGGTGTTGATCGTCGAAGGAGGTACTTGATCAGGCAGTCGAAGTCTTCACTGCCCGATCACGGAGCCTCTGAGTCTTCAAACAGCTAAAGGAACATTCAAATATATGTATTCCTAGCCTAGACCTACGAGGGGGGGTAAATCTTGCTTAATCTACCTAGAGTTCCCGTGGGGCGCTTACAGCAGCCGAACTCTAGGGCCAAACGCGAACCAAACGTGGAGAGGTAAGAGCAATGCTCAATCACACTCTCAAAACCAAAAACCTTAACTGAAGAACTGCTGACACAGCGGGCGGAGTTGCGGGTGAGTTCTCACACTCTACGCCTACTGTGGGCCAAAAATTGCACTAAGTGCTCCCGGCCGGGACGTAGAGGTATTTAGTAGTAAGGGAGGCGCAAAGGTGCCTTCCCTGAAGCGATCTGCACGATCGTACGCAAAAGGAGAACTTTATTATTTCTTAAATCCTAAGAACTACCAATTTCCTAATATCCACCAATCAGAACTCTCCGTTCCAGCGTCCTTCGTCGACCAGTCGACCTGATTTGTCTGTCGTCCGTCGCCGCTCGTCGATGTTCGCGGAGTACCTGTATGTAATCTTCCCATCTTCCTATGCCCTGTCTATGTCCTGACTATGTGCACCACGGTTGTACACGCAACTGTATACGCCGTGGTACCCACAATTCTATACGATTACGTACCGATTCTCACCGTAATCGCCCCCCCTAAATCAGGCCCTATAATAAGGCCCTATAATAAGGCCCTATAATAAGACCTTATAATAAGGCCCGTTATTGGGCCCAATTATAACACGCTTTACGACAGCCGCCCCTGATCCTCGTCCCAGCCGTACAGCGGTTGGGGCTAGGGTCGATCATTCCGTTTCATATCGTGGATCATGTTACCGTTGGTCGGCTTGTCCGCCATGACGTCATCGGCCAGGTGATAATCACCCATCAATCTGCCTGTCCCTTCTCCCGCCGATCAGGTCCCGTTCTATCAGGCTGTTGCCGTTAGTGGTACGCCCCTCGCGATCCAGCGATCACCCTTCACCAACCGTGTCATCTGCGATCAAGCTGTCTCGATCAGGCATTCCTGCATTTCCATCATGCAAGCGATAACGGACGGCACCCCTGCAAACACCACCGACACTCCTGCCCTGGATCGGGACGCAGCTGATCAGGAGATCGCTGGTATCAATCGGGCTAACAGCTTGCAAGAGGCCCTACATGCGCGCGATGATCAGATCGCCACGTTATCTGACTCGCTCGCGATGAGTGAAGACACGGTCGCGATGCTTCGGCAGCAGCTTGCTCGTGCCAAACGCGCTGTGGTGGAGCGAGATGTCGCGATCAAGCGGGACGCCTTCGAACAGCTCAAGCCATTGCGTGATTTCGTCGAAACCACCGTCAATGATCTCCAGACCAAGTTGAAGACCATTGGAAGCGCTATGGCCGATCAAGAAAAACTCATGGTCGATCAACGCGCACAGATCCGGGATCTGGAAGGCCGTCATGCCCGTGATAGGTATCTGCAATCGGTGCATGAAGACACCATCGCTGATAAAACACGGGAGTTGGATCAACTTCAACAGCGCCTAGCCAAGTTACAAGAAGAACGAGATCGGGCTGCCTCTGGGAATCAGCGCTTGTTTGAACAGGTGCTCAGGCTCACTTCCGAGGTTGATAGGCGCAAACACCAGTATCATCGCCTTCGAAAGAAAAACAAATCCAATTGCCTGAAGATGGAAGAGTATACTGCCATCATGGCCCAGGAGCAGGAACTATCTGATCGGGTCAAGGTAGTGTCTGACCTCCAAACTGAGCTGGACGATCTGCACGCCGCATATTCTAAGCTGGAGAACGTACATATCTTCGTTACTCCATCACCTTGTCTCGCAATATCCATTGTAGACACATCACCTCAAGCCGTTTATCTCTTCTTCATCAATTGCGAGTTTCGTCAATCATCTTTCTTTAATCGGTAATTCTTCGATCGTAATTCATGACCAGTCTGCCGATCACGCATTAGTTGGACTCTTCGTCCACTTGCATCACGTCAAACCGATGTCTGTTGATCTTTTTCCTCTCGAAATCCTTGATCAGAGCATCACAGTTTAAGTATGCCTCGTCTACCCACGACGGCGCAGCATAACCGTTCCGGTAAACTTGATATTCGCGTAACGTTCTTCCATATCTAGTCTTTGACCTGATCGTACATCGGTGATATGATCAACTTCAAATTCATCTGGATCTAGCGTCCTTTCCCAGCTGTCCTCATGTAACAAAGCTTCATCGAAGTCGAAACGCTCCTCTATCCCAGCTGTTAGTGCCGTAGTAGGGCGATCTGGAAATTCCTTGACCAATTTCAACTTGGACAGATGCACTACTGGGGACATACGATAGTCGGTGCCAGCTGTAACCAGTCTCACCGCATGATTACCGATTACCTCATCGACTCTGAAGGATCCATGCCACATGTGCGCCAGTTTCTTCGCGAACCCTTCTTTCACCCGATCAAGGTATAACCAGACCCTTGATCCAGCTTCGATCTTGTGTGGTGTCACTTGACAATTGTGCTTCTCAGATCGCTCAGCCATCGCTTGATGCAATCGAGCGCTCACTTGATCACGGGCTTAACGAGAGTCCTTTTGCAGCTTATATCTCCACCGGCGAGCATCCCGGTCTTTACGCCGAATTCCGCCCAGTTGCAATGTCGATTCCAACGATGATCGTGGGTCCCACCCATACGCCAAATAAAATGGTGTTTCACCACGAAAACGGTCGGGGGTTGAGTTCAGCGCGAATACCAGTCGCTCTGCATACAAGCTCCAATATTTCTGGCCGGCATCTGCTACATACATCTTGATTGCTTGCGTGATCGTCTGCACCGTCCTCTCCGCCTTACCATTCGCCTGTGGACGGTATGCCATAGTGGCACTCTGACGTTGTCCCACGATTTTATTGAACGCGCTAAATACTTCCGACATAAAACCTGGTTCACGATCGTGCCGGATCACTTCGCAGGCCCCGAATCGTCGAAACACACACTCTTCATAATTTTCGGCAACTTTCTGCGCTCTGCGGGACGATCCAGCTTTCGCGATCACCATACCCGTGAACAGATCCGTCCAAATCAGCAGTTCAGTATGTCCATCCGTCGATCGGGGTAGTGACGGGATATGATCCATGGCTATCACTTGAAATGGGTACGTAGCCTCGATATTCCCCGGCGACATGCCCTTGATCGTAGGTTTACCTTTCCCCGTCTCGCAATCTACGCATTTTCCGACAAACCTTTGTACGCTTCGGAATAAACCACCAATGGAAGTATCGTATGATCCTCTGATATGTACGCCCTATGCCTTGGTGTCCTCCTTCCAAGCTCACATGATAGTGGTGGAGGACATCTGCATGTAGGGTCTAGGGTAAGACCAGCTTAATCGAAAGGTGCCGATCGTCTTGATCATCTCTGTCATCGTTGGCTTTTCTTTTAGATATGTTTCCACAGTAGATCAGCAATCCTTGTTCATCGACATCGTAGCTGTCAGCAATTTTCGCGCAGTCCTTAACCTCGTCTGCGTTCAATCGTGAGACGTCACCATACAGATAACCTCGCAAATCATGAATCCATTTCTCTTCGTCCTGTTCCTTTTTTACCCGTTCCGCCCTTATCCCGGCTATAGCTATATCGTGCCATGTTGACGGTCGCGGCTGATGTAGGTTACGTGATCGTGTCATCACTAGTACTTGCGGGGTAGTGGGATCTTCATTCCACGTGATCACTTCCGGCAACCTGTTGAGATCGGTCAATTTCTCCAGCTGTTTCACATCATCGATTTCAAATCTTGTTCCACCCTGCATAGCCCTAGTGGTGATGTGATCTGCACTCTTATTCCACTCTCTTTTGACATGCACTAGATCATGATCTGACCATTCGCGAAGGAGATTGAACGCACGCTGCTGCAACACTTGCAATCGCGGAGCTTTACACTCTATTTCACCACGCATTTGCCGGATTACTAAATTCGAATCTCCACACACGATCGTCCTTCCTTTGGGGTATATCGAAAGTAGGTCCAAACTTAAAAGCAATCCATGGTATTCCGCTTCATTCACCGTGATATCAGGCGCATGATCGGCTACCGCGGTCATAACCTTCCATCCCGGTAATTTCCGTACGATAGCGCCGAACGCACCTACACGTCGCTTGTGTGGTAGAGTAAAGTTCAAAATCAAACACAGTTGTGTCGAGAACCTGACCACCATCCTGCGCAGCCTTCCAACTTACGGGGGGGGTACCCCGCGGACCTTCGCTTGCGATCCGATCTGATCGTCCGCTGCTAGCAGACGACCGATCATCAACAGAAGACGCCTGGTCCGATTGATCTTGCGTTGCCATCTCACCTTGTGTACCCGAAGGAATGGGCTAGTTCAACACTCGGTGGATCGTGTCGCTGGTTGACTTGGGTCTGATAGTATGCAGACCGTACTGGGGGGGGGGGTGTACCCTGGGCCGAACTCTTCACCCTGGGTACTTGTAGACCGGTTACACTTGAAATATGTATAGTCCAATGGGTTGACCGTCCAATCGATCTAGACCCAACCAATACGAGATAATAGAGGGTAGGCCACTCAACTGGTCTAGCCCCTGACCAATATGAGAGAAGACCAAAGCCGGTCTAAACTCCAACCAATGTTATAGTGAACCAATATGTCCACGTAAAGATCCAATATGCTCGTGAATTCCGCAACGATATCTCCACGTAAAGACCAATCCACTTGTTAGTACGTTCCAAACGTACGTTACTTAAACTGGTGAGAAGTCAGCCAATGGATATTCCTGTCGAAGGACTTCCGGCGGGCCAAATGCGTCTGCGACGCGCCCCGGCCGGGTATAATGGGCAGGAGGGGATTACTCGACCCTCTTCCCCCAAACACTCCGCGACGTGCGAAGGCGACTTAGAAAACCAAACTTTTAGAGAGTCTCTTAGGACCTCTTAGCCACTTTTCAATCCAAGACCAATTTACTTCTTTTCCACTAACCTTACGGTCCCAATATGTACCAAACACTAAAATATGTAAAATACACGCAATGCCATGTGACTTGCCAAAATCCGTGTTCTTGACACTCCTTGCACATGATAGGCTTAAAATCCCCCCTTGTTTCCATCAATCCGATCGCTGACCATCTGATCGGCACGCCGTTGACAGAAGGTGGCCAAAATTTTGCCTTCGCTTCCCCACAGCCGCCCCTGAGTCTGGTCGCAGCCGCGCAACGGTAGCGACCCGATCTCACCACCAGTTAACCCTTTCGCCAGCAGTTGACTTCCTTGACCTTCACGGCAACCAACATTCCACCAATGGACAGGTCTTCGGCCCCGCCTTCACCAGGTATGCGCCCCTTGTACGTCTGATCTCCTTTTAACTTCACTTGACGCTTGATCCTGCAGGTGCCCTGTGCGCCCAATCACCAAACATCTATTCCCTTATCCTATCGAACCGATCTGACAGCTCTTGCAGCACCCCAGGTTCCGACAGACCGGATGGGGAACAGATCGGGTCTGATCAGCTTCGAAAGACCATGTGCGACCTTCAGTCGGAGCTGGCCACCAAGAATGCATCGTTCCTGCAGCTGCGGAAGGATGTCGACACCTTGACCCCTTGGCTGCGCAGTTGAAAGATGTTCTCGCCGAGAACGCACATCTCCGGGTCCAGCTTGCCCAACAGACAGCGAGAGGTAAGTCTATCGATCCTATTTTCACCCATGAACTTCCCTAACATCTCTTCGTATGCAGATCGGTTGCCCACTGACATCGCTCAAGTGGTTGACGCCTTGCTTGCGGCTTCTCGACACTCGCGTGACCACTGCGATCAGCTCCGCCCCATATTGGACGGGCTGATCGGCGCTCGGCATGATCTGTCTCGCCTAGAAGCGTACTGGTCACACCTCCGGGAACAGCTCGCGCTGGTCAACCGGGAGAGTTTGGAGGATCAGTCCGACCGGACCCTACGCCGTACCCAACATGGTGACCTAGAACGGCAGATCAGCGAGCTACAGGTCGTGGTCAAGGATCAGGTCGATGAAGTCTGGTCTTTCCAGAGCCAATCGGACACCTGGACCCAGGAGTCAGATCGTCGTTGTGCTGACGTAGAGCAGTGACATAAACAGCTGTCCGACTTGCTGTACCGGCGTCCGGCTATTAGCTCCAGCGCGGACCGGTCTGCATCGGCCGTTCTGGTCGACCTACACCAGGGTCGGGAACAATGCCATCCATTGGCTAAAATTCGGCACACCAACATTTCGAAAACTTCCAAGCGTAAACGTAAGGACGCGTCGAGGGGCTCAAGGGCGCGGGGCATAGCTCGTGACTCCGAATTCGGGGAGAAGCGGGTGGTTCCCCAAAAGAAAGCCAAGACGACGGCGCATCTCTCAAGCCCAAGATCGGCTGCAAATGACACTTCTAACATCGCCAAATCTCATGCGCCCTCGCGCCCCCGTGCTGTTCGTACCCAGCACACAGAGGTCTCCTACGGAGAGGACTCGGACAGCGGATCGGGAGATTCTGAGTTCACACACAGCGCGTTATCTAAGTCTCGGTCCGATCGGCGTCGAGGTCCTGCTCCGATGAAGTCTGCATCGGGGACTGATCAGCAGATCAGTTCCCAGAGTAACCAAACTGCACGGGCTCGTGAACCATGCGGATCGGCGCCTTCCTGCGAGCCTGTCACATCTGGACTGCGCCGTCACGCCCGACGCCCGATTGAAGGGAATATCGATTGGAGATCGACCTCTCCCATCGCTGACTTTCGACGCCGTTATGCCGTGGTCACCGGGGCAGATCGGTAGCTTGCACCGGTCAGCCCTGACCAAACAATGTCTCGTCCGGTTTCTGTCCCGACCCGACTTTTGGCTCTTCCCTCCAGCTCTGAAGACTCCTGAACCATCTGCGTGGCGAGCAGATCTGGTTACAGGAGCGCAGATCTCTCTGGTATATGCAGATCGGCCATGGGAGGTGTTTCTCAGCGCCAAGTTGGACTCGATATTTGCGTCAACTCCTTGGGTCGATTCGCTCTTGGATCGACTTCGGACTTTCAATGCAGCCCACTGCCAAGCGATATGTGAATCCACCCATTACCTCGTACTTCCCGAGGGTCAGAAGTTGCGTGACGTAGACTTAATCCTGTATCGGAAGCTCCGGAAACAGCGCCGGAGTCGAGCGGGCGAGGCCTGGCGGATCCTATGCCAGTTTGTACTGGAAGGGATGTTGGCCCGCGAGTGCGACCTCGACGTTTTCTTATATCCAGTGTTTCTTCACATGGCCAAGCGTCGCATCGAGATCTCCGGGGCGTTAGCTAAGGATGGCATCTGGTATCCCGGCTTCCGCTGTGACGAGCCAGTTGCAGACCTGGAGGACGCCTTGATCCAGATGGATCGGAAGGAGCCTTGGCGTAATCAGTTCCAGGACCAGATTGTAGATTTACCGGCGCTGACTATCGGTAGCCTGTGGGGTGATTGCGAATCTTGATACAGCAATAGCTGACCAGATAATTCGTAATATATGTCATCATTCTTTCAAACTTCTTGATCACCTGGTCACTTGATCAAAATTCATCACTTTATCCAAACTTGCCCCAACACGTTATCATATACAGTTCCATTCACATCGCGAAAATCATCATCACGTTCGTCACTCCACTACTCTAGTTCATCACAGTTTATCATATGTTCACAATAATTCAGACCTTACAAATATTCACACCGATCGTTCTGATCGGTGCTACTGCGTGTCTTGGTCTGCATCTTCATGAGTCTGCATCACTGCGAAACGATTCCGACTGACTCGTTCTCGTTCGAACTCTCGTAGCAGTGCTCCACAATTTAGATCAAGTTCATCGATCCAAGTTGCTTCATCATGATCTTTCCACCGGACCAGATATTCTCGGTGGTGCGACCGAAACGTGTTTTCTTGACCGATCGGACATCTAGCACCTTTTCCACCTCGAATTCGTCCTCCTCCAATGGCCTTTCCCAGCTGTCCTCCGGAAGCAGAGCCTCATCGAAATCGAATCTCTCCGCTTCGTCCACCAGACAGGGTATTTTAGGCTGATCGGGGAACTCTCTGACCAGCTTCAATTTGGACACATGCACGATCGGAAAAACTTTATAATCCGTGCCGATCGTGATCAGACGGGCAGCATGCTCACCGATCAGCTCTGCTAAACGGAAAGGACCGTGCCACATATGAGCTAACTTCCTTGCATAGCCTTCCTTGACCCGATCGAGGTATAACCAGGCCCTCGCCCCTGGTTCAATACCGTGAGGTCGGAACTGATCGTTATTACGTCTGCTCGATCTTGTGTGGCCTGACGCAACTTTTCGTTGACGACTTCCTTCGCATGTTGATAGTGCTTCTGGACCTGCATACGCCAACGGCGGGCATCGCGATCACGGTTCCGAGTGCAGCCGATCGGTATCGCCGCTTCAAGTGTCGATCGAGGGTCCCATCCATACGCCAGATAGAAAGGCGTCTCCCCTCGGACCCGATCGGTTGAAGAGTTGAGTGAGAATACCAGTCTTTCTGCATACTCATCCCAGTCACGTTGGTCTGGGTCGGTCACATACATCTTGATCGCCCTTGTTATTGTCTGAACCATGCGTTCAGCCGATCCGTTCGCTTGCGGACGATATGCCATCGTCGCACTCTGTTTCTGGCCTAGCATGTTATTGAACGACCGGAACACCTCGGCCATAAAACCGAGTTCCCGATCGTGTCTGATAACTTCGCTGGCGCCGAACCTTCTAAACACGCATTATTCGTAACTCTGGGCGATCTGCTCCGCCGATCGGGATGCACTAGCCTTTGCAATCACCTGACCGGTGAATAGGTCGACCCAGATCAGCAGCTCAGTGTTGCCGCGCGTCGATCTAGGCAGTGACGCTATGGGGTCCATCGCTATGACCTGGAAAGGGTAGGTAGCTTCGATATTTCCGGGCGATCGCCCCTTGATTACCGGTCTACCCTTTCCGGTCTCGCAATCCGTGCAACAGCCCCCATATTTCTGCACACTGCGGAAAAGACCTCTCCAGTGGAAGTGGGACCTTATCTTGTGATATGTCCTGCCTATGCCTTGATGTCCACCTTCTAGACTCACATGGTAGTGATGAAGGACATCCGGCTGCAGCAACTCAGGGATCACCAATTTCGCTAGTCGATCTCGATCAGCACTGTCTTGATCAGTGTCGCGGCAGTAATATAGCAATCCATTTTCATCCACATCGTAACTGTCCGCGATCTTGGCACACTCTTTCACCTGACCATTTGTCAACTTGGATAATTCACCGCGCAGATAAGCCTTCAGGTTGACGATCGACTCTTCTTCGTCCTGAGCCTTGAGGATCCGTTCCGCCCTTAGCTGTTGTACAACGTACTCACTCAGCCTTCTCTTTGGGAATGATCAGCGAGACTTCCGAGTTCGCGATCTAGTCGCCGCCATCACATGCACCTGATTAGGGCTGTCCTTGGGCTTGATCAACTCCGGGATCCTGTTTATGTCCATAAGTTCATGTAGAACGGCCTCCTCGGTGATCGTCGCCCCGATCTGGTCCCGCATGGCTTGGACCGCGAGGTGGTCGGCGCTTCTGTTCCAATCCCGTTTCACGTGCAATAGCTCGTGGTTGGAATAGTCTTTCAGTGTCTTCATCACCCGATCATTCATCAACTTTAACCGTGGCGCCTTGCAGTCGATCTCCCCGGTGATCTTCCTTATCACTAGGTTGGAGTCACCACATATGATGATCCGCCCTTTCTTTTGTGATGACAGCAGATCAAGACATAAAAGTAGACCCCGATATTCTGCCTCGTTGACCGTTATGTCAGGCGTGAAATCGGCGGCGGCTGCGACTATAGACCATTGTGGTAACTTCCACAGTATGGCACTATAGGAGCCGACCTTCTTCTTCACGCTGGCCGACCCATCAAAACTCAAGACCAGGAGTTCCTCATCCTGATCGACGGTCGGCGGTTGCCGCGAGATTGACTGTCGAGGTTGCTTCCTTGGGGCAATCGCTACTAAAGCCTCATCCACTTCGGACCGAGGGGTGATACTGGCAGCTAATGTGCCCAATATCTCTTCCTCTCCCGTGGTGCACTTGACGACCTCGAGAGAACACTGCGACAAGATAGCTGACCATCTGCCAAGCCGACCGTCCATCCCATTGGCTGATATAACCAGGCCAATGTCGACTTTCTTGAAAGGACCTTTACAGATCGGCCGACCAGTAGGTTGTAGCACACATCCAACATCCGTAGTAAAGCCATAACTTCTTTTTCGACGATCCCATAGTTATCCTCGTTCGGCTTTAATGTCCGGCTCGTAAAAGTGACCGAGTGGTACACTCCATCATGTTCTTGTACTAGAGTGGCCGAAATGGCTCACTTACTAGCATACACAATGACGATCGGCATTTTCTCCGGATCGAAGTTCTTGAGAATCGGTGCCGTCGACATCTTGGCCTTTAGCATACCGAAAGCAACCTTTGCACGCCTCATGTGATCCTCTTCCTCCACTTGCGGACAATCTGCGGGCAGATCAGAGTCGCTGCCCTACCGTAAAGTTGCCCGATCTTCTTCGCGCAACATATGTTAGTTGACTTCCCGTAGCTCGTACAGTACGGCCGCGTAAATCGCAAAGTCTTCAATGAAACGGCTGTAGTAATTTAGGCTTCCCAAGAAGGACTGCATTGCCTTCAGCAATCTGGGAAACGGGAGGTTGTTCAGTGATTCCAGATCTTTGGGATTGGCCTCCAGCCCACTGATCGACACCATATGACCCGAATAGGCGACCTTGGACATGCCCCAATAACTTTTCACAGCACTGATCGACAGGTTCCAGCGATCTCATGTCTCCAACAAACGTTCGGCCTTCTCGCACAGATCGCTCCATGACGAGGCAGGGATCAGAATGTCGTCGATATACGATCGCCTTCCCAGAACGGACGGTCTCCTCTCCCGGTCAGGTTCACCCTCTGTAAATACATCATAATTTTTGGTGAGGTCCTGATCGGTGCTGATCTTGAAATTTCCATACAGTGCGTTGTCGATCAGCCTCTGGTAGATCTGGGGCGCGTTATTCAAACCGAAAGGCATACGGTTCCACTCGAACAGACCGAACGGCGTAACAAATGCGGAGATCTCGCGAGCCCGATCGGTCATCGAAACCACCCAAAATCCACTTGCCATGTCTAATGAGCAATACCACAGAGTCTTGTCAAGGTCTTCTAGTAGATCGCTGATTAGCGGCATCGGGTACACCATAAGCTTGGTCAACCGATTTACCAACCGATAGTCGATACACAACCTGATGTCGACACCGTTCTTCTTGATCACGATCACGATCGGTGAGGCCCATGGCGAGGTCGACGGTCTGATGATCTTGGTAGCCAACAGTCCTTTAATAAGGTCAGACAATTTTTCGCGGTATTGTGGCGCCACACGTCGGCATCGCTGGGCGATCGGCTTGGCATCTCCAACGTCGATGTCACAAATCGCTCCGCGAGCAGCCGGGGGTAAGACATTGCCTTTACCGATCAGCAGATGTTTCTTCTTCCATCTGATCTGCTTTAGCTGATCGATCTGATCGAGACTGTTGAGATCCCGATCACCCACTTGCAGATCGTCTATAGTAACCTCGGGAGGGTCAGCAGACACTTCAGGGAGGACTGCCATCTGGCTCTCCAACTCCTGAATGTATTGGTCCCCGCCCTCATGGATGCAGAACTAGTCATCTTCTGGGGCAATAACACCCAAACCGTCCTGATCAGCTGAACACTGCTGTTCCCGATCGGCGCGATGCCCTTCACCGACATCGACCCGCTCAAGCGTGCTATCATGGTCCGCCCCAGTCTCTCCATGCTTCCCTTTTTCTATTTGCGGCTCCGCTGTCGCCTGTTGTTCTTGTGTCGCCACCACGTTAACAAACTCCGGCTCATCTACTTGATTGTCCACCGTATCCGGCGCCTGCGGTGCCTTTCTTCGAACTAGCATCTTCCTAGGGGTTACATAGCTGGGTCGTTCCACCATAGGTGAGGTATATTCTTCCACCGATCCATCATTGCTGACCAGATCGGTGGTCGCTTGGTATGCCAAGTTCTGCCACTCAACATACCGTCTCGATCCGATCGAGACGAACCCCATCTTCCTTGGCACTTTCCCTTCTGCCAGCCACATGCCAACAATCGTGTTGTTGTCGAGCGTAAGCGGCTTGTCACCGATATTAGTGACTCGGACACAATCATGTCGGCCGGCGCTCTTCACAAAAGTCGACACCCACCGATCGCCCCTGGTCACCCATAACTTCCTTGAACGAAAACCTTTATCGACCGGAGTGTCAGCGGATTGGCCGACTGGAATGGTGACATCTTGGTCCCACCTGACCAAATCGGTGTACGATCCGTATAGGGGCCGACGACCAACTAACTGGATCTGGACCTCATCCGGTAGTGTAAGCACTCCATGAGACAGATCAAGGCGAATACCCGCCGGCACCATGAAATCCATGCCTAACAGGGCATCCTGACCGGCCAGCTTACCAACCCAAGCACTGAAGAAGTATACCAACGAACCCGATAGGGTGATCTTCACTCGCGTCCTTCCTTCGGTCATATAAGAATTTTCACCGATTCCGACGCATTCTAATCTCTGGGTATCGTCTACACGACATCCGACCTTACGAGCTAAGGCGGAGTCAATAATCGAGACTTCAGCCCCAGAGTCGAACAACATCGTCGCTTTCTGGTTATTTATCTTACCACAGGCTTTCGCCTACTTAAACCATTTGTCGGGCGCATGATACTTCCAGTATCCGCGAGACTCTCCAGGCAGCAGATCTAGCTGCATGACCACTTTCGATCGGGAATATTCATCGGTCGTGAGATTGTAGACCGGATGATCCCGATCGATGCAATTGAGAACAGAACATGTATTGTCGGTTTTATTCTCCTTGTCTACATATGCATAGATGCCAAACGTAGACCGCTCGGCTCGATCCAGATTCCAACCTGGCGAGCGTTCTAGTTTAACATCTTTTCCACATCAGGTGGAAGCATCCCCACGTGCTTGCCCGGCACATACCACTTGCACATCAGGTTGAAGAATTCTTCCATCTTGCAGTGGCCGGCCTCGTGGATCTCTCCACATGAGTTGCACACGAAAAGGCAGTGATCGTTGGGGTGGACACGTCTTTCGCATTTCTTGCATATTAACTTCTTCCAGCAGCCCCGATCATCATGCTTGCTTGGCCCACAGTGAGAACACTTCTTGCGGGGTTGGTCCGGGTCAGACTTGTTTCCGCTCCTGCCCTTCCGATCTGCCTGGTCAGGCGTCGATATGGTTTTTGGGGAAGGTTCCGCGACGAAGATATGGCAGTACTGGTCCTCGTCTGACTCCAGACTGGACTGGCCGCTGCTTTCCTCTTCCGATCCAGTGCTGTCCTCAGCTACGATCGCCTTAACAGCACGGGCCGATCTGGTCAAGGGTCTCTTCACCGGATCGGTCTGGGTCTTGGATCTGTAACGACCTGATCCAACGGCGCCCTTTGATCTCATGCTGCGGGAGTGTTGCAACGTTCGCAACGTCTGCTCTACTTCTCCCACATCCTTCAGGCGCAACAGGGTGAGCTGATCTGCCAGCTCCTGGTCATCAAGGGTACTAATATAGTGACCCACGTGTTCCAAAGCGGCACCGGTCGGCGAGTTGCCTTCCTTGATCACTATGCCGGCGTGAATTGCAGCCACATTCAGACGGTGTAAGTACTCGATCGGCGTCTCGTCGCCCCGCTTCTGCATGTGATGATATTTGCGGGCACTGGAGAATCCGGAGTTGCAGTGCTGCCCCTCAAATTCTTAACATAGCCAATCCCAGTCAGATCGAACATCCCGACTCAACTGTTGGATCCAGTTCGCAGCCGGTCCTTTCAGCAGATCTCTAAAGATCAAACACCGTTCCTTTTTTGGTGTCTGATCCCGCAAGAAAGCAGACCTGACCCGACCAAACTACGACCTGGCCTGCTCCTCGTCGTTGTCCTTTCCGGTGAAATCCTTGAGATCAGTAGTCGCAGCCATGCGAATGCTCGGGCTCGCAGTAGATCCGAAATCAAAAGCGGTCGTGGAGGCTAGATTAGCCCTGCGCGTTCTGCCCGCACCTGCACCGTCTGACCCATAGTGGTCATCCGGATCGCCGATCGACTCCATGTCATTATCACTGTTCTTGCTTGATCGGCGCGATCGAGCTGGTTGCGGCTTGCGTCTTCCTTTGCTAATTGGTTTAAAACCTCGAGTGGCCTTGTCCACTGATGCTACTGACTCCATATCTACATCCCGGCAAATATTGACATTTTGCCGGGCATATCGGTCCTGAGCATGAGGGCGCGGAGGTGATCTGCATCGATCTCCCATGAAACGCTCCATCATTGCTTCAAACATGGCTTGGACGTTAGCTTGGGTCATGGGCAACGTGTGGGTATCCTCCTTTGGAGGTACTGACACCTGTGGGGGCTTCTGGGGCCCCGACCGGCATGCATCCCCATGCTGCCGCACGTCCTTTTTATGCTCCCATGTGGTTATGATCTGCCCCCATGGTCATCCGCTCAACACCGACCTCCAACTCCGATGAGCTGTTAGAGGAAGGTGGAGACTGATATACCGATTTATCATCGGAGAACGCATCGTCATGTGCTGCCGTGTCTTCAGCAACCTTCAATGCCATGGTGGGAGTTGGGCGGCGAACCGCCCCCACCAACGGCACCAAATGATCATGGAGAGTCTACATCGACAGCTCCATCCTGCGATTGTCCAGATCAAACAGATTGTGGACGTTGGGCCAGGTTCTGCACTTTAATGCCGACCTCAGCCAACATCGCCAGCAGGTTTTTCACCAGCAGCAGTGGTTGATCACTCTGGATCGGCTCGGTAGTGGGTCCGAGGAGGCGATCAGGGATCTGGGGGTTCAAAATTAGTATGACCTGGTCTTCACGAATAAATCGCTTCAACTCGTGGATGTAATACATCCTGGTCAGGTCTTTTTTCGTCAATAACCCCATCTCCGACCTGCGACTTTTCTTCCAAGTCGTCCTCCTCGGGCGGCATTCCTAGCCTTTGCTTGGGGACCTTAGGCATGTGGATCGGATCGTTCCGATCAGCCTCCGATTGGTTCTTACGCCTCAGATTGGTTCACATGATCGTTCCGATCAGCCTCCGATTGGTTCTCATAGTTTCTTTTATGGTTTTTTATTCCATCAATTTTTTCATGTAAATGCATAGGATCAGGACAAAAGTCCTGATCCTTTCCGGAACTATAGCAAAACTTGTTGGGTGAAGTGTACCACAAATTTGGTCACTTTTGGTCAAGGCAGTTGGTCGAGTTTCCGATTGGTCTAAACAAGGGGGGCTTTTTAGCCTATCAGATTCAAGGAGTATCAAGAACGCAGGTCTTGGGTGAGTCACCTGACATTGGGTATTTTACATAATTTTGTGTGGATACATTAGGGACCATAGGGAGGTAGTGTTATTGGTTAGTTGCGATTTTTCCAAGTAAGAGTCTTTTGGTTACAGATTTTCCCAGTAAAGGTTTTTGGTCGAGGAATAAGTGGCAAAAACCTCTTCTCGTCTTTGTCTACACCGCAGCAAGGGGTCGCCGTTATTCTTTTCAAGTACACTAGTCGCCTCCGCCCGCCGCGGAGTGTTTGGGGGCAGAGGGTTGAATTATCCCCTCTCGCCTATTATACCCGGTCTGGACGCGCCGCACGCGCACTTCGGCCACCGGAAGTCCCTCGACGGGAGTACGATTTGGCGATCTCGACACTTTAAGTCAAGTACGTTGGAACGTGCCACTCACTGGATTGGTCTTTACGTGGAGATATCGTTTGTGGAGTTTGAAGGGCATATTGGGACTTTACGTGGACATATTGGCTCATTGTAACATTGGTTGGAGTTTAGACCGGTTTTGGTCTTCTCTCATATTGGTCACGGGCTAGACCGGTTGATTGGTCTACCCTCTATTAATTCGTATTGGTTAGGTCTAGATCGTTTATACGATCTACCTATTGGAATTTATCTTTTGGAAGTGTTTCTGGTCTGTACGTACCTGGGGTGATGGGTCCGCCCTAGGTACACCTAGTCAGCACGGTCTCATATTCAAGACCGAATCAGATCGATCTGCGATCCCGATCCACCGAGTGTGTAACTAGCCCATTCCTTCGGGTACACAAGGTGAGATGGCAACGCAAGATCAATCGGACCAGGCGTCTTCTGTTGATGATCGGTCGTCTGCTAGCAGCGGACGATCGGACCAGATTTCGAGTGGGGGTCCTCGGGGTACCCCCCGTAAGTTGGAAGGCTGGGCACGATGGTGGTCAGGTTCTCGACAGAACTGTGTTCGTTTTTGAACTTGACTCCACCACAATGGTGCGCGTGCCCGGATCATTTGCTGATCGTGGATATCACCGAGATGATGTCCGGTCAAAAGTTGACTTAAGTGATTTAAATGTGTAATCGTTCTGGAGAGGACATAAGGAAAAGCTGTCACCTTATGTTCTCGTTGTTGATAAAGATGGCGATGTCCGGTCTGGCCTGGTGGAGGACCAGATCGGGATTAATATTTTTTTCCTCCCCAAAAGGCTCCCACCGGAGCCGATCGGGACTATAGCAAGTCCTGCTATAGTCCCGGAAAGGATTAGGACCTTGGTCCTGATCCTATGTATGTGCATAAAAAATTTGATGGAAAATTAAAAGACGAAAAATACTTGGAGGCTGATCAGAACGATCAGAACAACCTCCCCAAGGTCCCCAAGGTCCCCAAGAAAGGGTTGGGAATGCCGGCCGACGAAGACGGCCTTGAAGAAAAGTCGCAGGTCGGAGATGGAGGCATCAATGAAGAAGACCTAAACAAGATGTATTACATTTTTGATCTGAAACGATTTGTTCGTTTTGACGTGGGCTTTCGGGTGTTGAACCTCTAGATCCCCGTTCATCTTCTCGGTCCCACTACCGAGCCGATCCAGAGTGATCGCCCATTACTGTTGGTGAAGAACTTGGTGGCGATGTTGGCGGAGGTTGGCATTAAAATGAAGAACCCCGCCGATGTCCAAAAACTATTTGAATTTGAGACTTGGTGGTTGAAATGGTAGATGTCGACCTTCCACGACGATTTGGTCCCACTGGTGGTGGCGGTTCGCCGCCCAACTCCCACCGCAGCAGTGAAGGTCGCTGAAGTCTCCACAGCGCTTGTTGACATTGGTTCTGATGAAGAATCGGTTTATCAATCTCCACCGGCCTCGAACAGCTCATCAGAGTGGGAGACCGGTGTCGAGCGGATGACCGTGGGGGTGGACCATGCCCAGCCTGAACAAAAAGTGGACATGCGGCAGCAAAGGGCTGCGTGCCAGTCGAGGCTCCAGCGACCCCCACAGGTCTCAGTTCCGCAAAAGGAGGGTATCAATACTTTGCTCATGACTCCAGATAACGTCCAAACCACCATGTTTGAGACGATGATGGAGCGTTTCATGGAAGACCGGGTTAGACCACCTCTGCGGCCACATGCCCAAGACCGGTCTACCCAGCAAAGTGCCAATGTTTGCCGAGATGTGTATATGGAATCGGTAACATCTGTGGACAAGCCCACTCGAAGTGGTAAGCAAGTCGGAAAAGGGAAGCGCAAGCCGCAACCGGCCAGACCGCGTAGACCAAGTAAGACAAGTGACTGTGACATGGAGTCGGTCGGCGGTCTTGACGACCACTGTGGGTCAGACGGTACGGGCGCTGGCAAGCCACGCAAGGCTAACCTAGCCTCCACTATTGCTTACGACTTTGGATATGCTGCGATTCCGCGCATCCGTATGGCCGCGACGACCGACCTCAAGGACTTCACTGGCAAGGATGCTGATGAAGACCAGGTCCGGTCTTGGTTCGGTCGGGTCAAGTCTGCGTTCCTGCGAGACCAGACCCCGAAAAGTGAAAGGTGTCTGATTCTCCGGGATTTGTTGAAAGGACCGGCTTCCAACTGGATCCAACAGTTAGGTCGGGATGTCCGGTCTGACTGGGACCAGCTATGTGCAGAGTTTGAAGGGCAATATTGTAACTCCGGAGTTTCGAGTGCCCGCAAGTATCACCATATGCATAAGCGGAGTGACGAGACACCGATCGAATATTTTCATCGGTTGAACGTGGCTGCACTTCGTGCCGGCATAACAATTAAAGAGAATAACCCGCCGAACGGTGCTGCTCTGGAACATGTGGGTCACTACATTAGTACCCTGGACGATCAAGAACTGGCGGACCAGATTACTCTGCTGCGTCTTAGGGATGCGGGTGAAGATGAACAGACTCTACGGACGCTACATCAGTCGCGTAGCATGAGGGCGAAGAGTGCTGGTGGATCAGGTCGCTACCGATCCAAGACCCAGACCGTTCCGGTCAAGAGACCTTGGACCAGACCGACCCGAGCGGTCAAGGCGATCGTAGCCGAAGACAGCACGGGATCGGAAGGGGAAAGGGGAAGTCAATCCATCCAGGAGTCATCAGATGAAGACCAGTATCGTTACGTCTATGTTGCTGGACCTGCCCTAAAGACCAGGTCGAAGTCCGACCAGGTAGACCGGAAGGGAAGGAACGGAAGCAAGTCCGATCCGGACCGACCTCGTCAGAAGTGCTCCCACTGTGGGTCGAGCAAACATGATGGTCCAAACTGCTGGAAGAAGATGGTGTGCAAGAAGTGCGAGAGACGCGGCCACCCGACTGACCACTGCCGTTTCGTATAAGAGTCATGTGGAGAGATCCACGAGGCCGGCCACTGCAAGATTGAAGAATTTTTTAACATGATACGCAAGTGGTACGTGCCGGACAAGCACGCGGGGATGCTGCCACCGGAAGCGGAAAAGATGTTAAACTAGAACGCTCGCCAGGTTGGAATCTGGATCGAGCCGAGCGTTCTACGGTTCACATCTATGCATATGTCGGCAAGGAGGATAAGACCGACAATACACGTTCTATTCCAATTGCGTCGACCGAGACCATCCGGTCTACAGTCTGAAGACCGATGAGTACTCCCGGACAAGGTGGTTATGCAGTTGGCTTTGCTGCCTGGAGAATCCCGCGGATACTGGAAGTATCACGCGCCTGATAAATGGTTCAAGCAGGCGAAAGCCTGTGGCAAGATTAATAACCAGAAAGCGACGATTTTGTTCGACTCTGGAGCTGAAGTCTCGATAATCGAGCCGCCTTTTCTCGTAAGGTCGGATGTCGTATAGACGATACCCAGAGACAGGAATGCGTCGGGATCGGTGAAAACTCTTATATGACCGAAGGAAGAACGCGTGCGAAAATTAATTTGTCGGGATCGCTGGTCTACTTTTTCAGCGCTTGGGTTGGCAAGTTGGCTGGTCAGGACGCTTTACTAGGTATGGATTTCATGGTCCCAGCTGGTATTCGCCTAGACCTGTCACATGGAGTGCTTACACTCCCGGATGAGGTCCAGGTCCAGTTGGCTGGTCGAAGAACTCTGTATGGTTCGTATACCAATCTGGTATGGTGGGACCAAGACCTCACTATCCCAGTCGTTCGGTCTGCCGATACCCCGGTTGAGAAAGGTTTTCGTTCGAGGAAGCTATGGTTGACCAGGGGAGATCGGTGGGTCTCGACATTCGTAAAGAGTCCTGGCCGACGTGATTTTGTCCGTGTTACCAATATCGGTGACAAGCCGCTGACACTGGACAATAACACTATTGTCGGTATGTGGTTAGCAGAAGGGAAGGTACCAATGAAGATGGGGTTCGTGTCAATTGGATCGAGGCGGTATGTCGAGTGGCAAAACCTGGCGTACCAATCGACCACCGATCTTACCAGCGATGATGGGTCGGTGGAAGAGGATACCTCACCTTTAGTGGAAAGACCAAGTTAGGTCACCCCAAAAAAGATGTTGGTCCGAAGAAAGGCGCCTCAGTCACCAGGAACGGTGGACCATCAAGTAGACGAGTCAGTGTTAGTCAACGTGGTGTCAGCACAAGACCAGGCGTCAGCGGAGCAAGAAACGGAAGAAGGGGAGCATGAAATTGCTAGGTCGGACCATGACGGTATTCCTAATCAGACCTACATCAGTGAAGGACAGCCCGTCGATCAAGACCAGGGGCGTTCAGCCGGTCCAGATGGTCTAGGTTATATCGCCCCAGAAGATGAACAAGTCTGTATACATGAAGGCGGGGAACAGTACATTCAGGAACTGGAAAGCCAAATGGTAGTCCTCCCTGAAGTGTCTGCCGACTCGCCCGAAGTTACAACGGATGATTTACAAGTGGGTGATCAAGACCTTAACAGTCCAGACCAGATCGAGCAGTTGAAGAATATCATATGGAAGAAAAGACATCTGCTGATCGGAAAGGGCAACGCCTTACCACCTGCAGCCCGTGGTGCGATTTGCGATATTGACGTTGGAGATTCCAAGCCGATTGCCCAGCGATGTCGACGCGAGGCGCCACAGTACCGTGAAAAGCTTTCTGATCTCATTAAAGGACTGTTGGTCATCAAGATTATTAGACCGTCGACCTCGCCATGGGCCTCGCCGATCGTAATTGTTATCAAGAAGAACGGCGTTGACATTAGACTGTGCATCGACTATCGGCTGGTAAATCGGTTGACTAAACCCATGGTGTACCCGATGCCGCTGATTAATGATCTGTTGGAAGACCTCGACAAGACCTTTTGGTATTGTTCGCTAGATATGGCAAGTGGATTTTGGGTGGTCTCGATGACTGATCGAGCCCGTGAGATTTCCGCATTTCTGACGCCGTTTGGTCTTTTCGAGTGGAATCGTATGCCGTTCGGTCTGAAGAACGCGCCCCATATCTATCAAAGGCTGATAGACAACGCATTGTACGGACACTTCAAGATCAAGACCGATCGGGACCCTGTTGAAAATTATGATGTGTTTAGAGAGGGTGAATCCGATCGGGAAAGAGGACCGTCCGTTCTAGGGAGGCGGTAGTACGTCGACGACATTCTGATACCTGCCTCGTCATGGAACGATCTGTGCGAGAAGGTTGAACGATTGTTGGAGACATGCGACCGCTGGAACCTGTCTATCAGTGCCGTGAAAAGTTTTTGGGGTATGTCCAAGGTCGCCTATTTAGGCCATATGGTCTCGAACAATGGTCTAGAGGCTAATCTCAAGGACCTGGATTCGCTGAGTAACCTCCCGTTCCCCATATCGCTAAAGGCAATGCAGTCCTTCCTGGGAAGCTTGAATTATTATAGCCGATTCATTTAAGACTTTGCTATCTATGCGGCTGTGCTGTACGAGCTCCGGGAAGTTGAATATCATATGTTGCGCGAAGGAGATCGGGCAACTTTACAGGAGGGCGCAGACTCTGGTATTGCTGCAGTTTGTCCGCAAGTGGAGGCCGAAGATCATATGAAGCGTGCACAGTTTGCCTTTGGTATGTTGAAGGTTAAGATGGCGACGGCACCGATTCTCAAGCATTTCGCTCCCGAAAAAGTGCCGACCATTATTGTATATGCCAGTAAGTGGGCTATCTCGGCCACTTTAGTGCAAGATCACGATGGTGTGTATCATCCAGTCACGTTTACGAGCCGGACGCTAAAACCAAATGAAGTGAACTATGGAATTGTCGAGAAAGAAGTTCTGGCGTTGCTACGAATTCTGGATGTGTGTTACAACCTGCTGGTCGGACGACCTATAAAGGTCCTGTCAAGACGGTCTACTTTGGCCTGGCTATTATCAGCCAATGGGATGGAAGGACGTCTAGGCAGATGGTCGGCGGTCTTGTCGCAGTGGACCCTCGAGGTCGTTAAGTGCACCGGGGGCGAGGAAGAGATATTGGGCACATTAGCTGACAGTATCACCCCTCGGTCTGAAGTGGACGAGGCATTGATAGCGATTGCCCTAAGGAAGCAACCTCGGCAGTCAGTTTCGAGACCGCCACCGACCGTCGACCATGATGAAGAGCTCTTGGTCTTAAGTTTTGACGGATCGGCAAGCGTGAAGAAGAAGGTCGGCGCCTATAGTGCCATATTGTGGAAGTTGCCACAATGGTCTATAGTTGCAGCCGCTGCCGATTTCACGCCGGATATTACTGTTAACGAGGCGGAGTACCGAGGTCTACTTCTATGTCTGGATATGCTGTGGTCGGAAGAGAAGGGGCGAGTCATCATATGTGGTGACTCCAACCTAGTGATCAGGCAGATCACCGGAGAGATCGACTGCAAGGCTCCACGACTAAGGACGCTAAATGATCGAGTAATGAAGGCATTGAAGGACCACCCCAACCACGAGCTATTGCACGTGAAACGGGACTGGAACAGAAGCACCGACTACCTCGAGACCAAGGCCATGCAAGACCAGACCGGGGTTACGATCACCGAGAAGGCCTTTCTGGATGAATTGGTGAATATAAACAGGCTCCCAGAGGTGATCGGACCCAAGAACGCACCAGTCCAGGTGAATGTGATGGTCGCGACTAGATCGAAAGCTCAGAAGTCTCGCCGACCGTTACCGAAGGAAAGTTTGAACGAATATGCAGTGCAACAGTTAAGGATGGAACGGATCCTCAAGGCGCAGGACGAAGAAGAATGGATTATGAACCTGAAGACTACCTGCGTGGTGAACTGTCCAAGTTGACGAACGATCAAGCGAAAGAGTGCATCAAGATCGCGGATAGCTACGAAGTGGATGATAATGGATTATTGTATTACTGTCGCGATGACGACCGAGACAGTGCAGACCGGGACCGACTGGCGAAATTAGTGATCCCCGAGTTGCTGCAGCCGGATGTCCTTCATCACTATCACGTGAGTCTAGAAGGGGGACATCAGGGCATAGGCAGGACCTATCACAAGATCAGGTCCCACTTCCACTGGAGAGGTCTTTTCCGCAGTGTGCATAAATATGTGGGATGTTGCACGGATTGCGAGACCGAAAAGGGTAGACCGGTAATCAAGGGGAGATCGCCCGGAAATATCGAAGCTACCTACCCTTTCCAGGTCATTGCGATGGACCACATACCGTCACTGCCTAGATCGACGCGCGGCAACACTGGGCTGCTGATCTGGATCGACCTATTCACCGGTCAGGTGATTGCAAAGGCTAGTGCATCCCGATCGGCGGAGCAGATCACCTAGAGTTACGAAGAATACGTGTTTAGAAGGTTCGGACCCAGCGAAGTTATCAGACACGATCGGTAACCCGGTTTTATGGACGAGGTGTTCCGGTCGTTCAATAACATGCTAGGCCAGAAACAGAGTGCGACGATGGCATATCGTCCGCAAGCGAACGGATCGGCTGAACGCATGGCTCAGAGAATAACAAGGGCGATCAAGATGTATGTGACCGACCCAGACCAACGTGACTGGGATGAGTATGCAGAAAGACTGGTATTCTCACTCAACTCTTCAACCGATCGGGTCCGAGGAGAAACGCCTTTCTATCTGGCGTATGGATGGGACCCTCGGTCGACACTGGAAGCTGCGATACATATCGGTTGCACCCGGACCCGCCATCGCGATGCTCGACGCTGGCGCATGCAGGTCCAGAAACACTACCAGCATGCAAAAGAAGTCGTCAACAAAAAGCTGTGTCAGGCCACACAAGACCGGGCAGACCGGACCAATGACCAGGTCCGACCCCACGGTATAGAACCAGGGGAGAGGGTATGGCTATACCTAGACCGAGTGAAAGAAGGCTATGCGAAGAAGCTGGATCACATGTGGCACGGCCCTTTCCGTGTTGCCGAGCTGATCGGTGAGCACGCTGCCCGTCTAGTAACAACTGGTACAGATTACAAGGTCTTCCCGATCATGCATGTGTCCAAGTTGAAGCTGGTCCGAGAATTTCCTGATCGACCCAAAACTCCCTGTCTGGTAGACGAAGAAAAAAAAATTGATTTCGATGAAGCGTTACTGCCGTAGAACAGTTTGGAACGACCATTAGAGGAGGACGAGTTTGAAGTGGAGAAGGTCTTAGATGTTCGGTCGGCCAAGAAGACCAGGTTCGGTCGGACTCACCGAGAGTACCTGGTCCGATGGAAGGACCATGATGAATCAACTTGGGTCGACGAGCTCGACTTGAATTGTGGGGCTCTTCTACGAGAGTTCGAACGAGAACGAGTCAGTCGTAATCGCTTCGCAGTGATGCAGACTCATGAAGACCAAGACCAAGACACGCAGTAGTATCGGTCAGTCTAGACCGGTGTGAAGATGTGGAAGGTCCGGAGTTGATGTGAAATTGTGATGAACTGTGACGAATTGGAGTAGCTGGAATGACGAATGTGATGACTATTTTTCGTGATGGGGGTGGAACTGTTTACGATAACGTGTTCGGTGCAACTATGGAGAGAGTGGTAAAATTAGCTCAAGTGATTTGACGATCGGACATATGAAAAAGAAATGATGACATGTATTACGAGTTATCTGGTCGACTACCTGCGACTTCACTTGCTATCGCCCCACAGACGGCCGATGACCATCGACGGATGATTTTTCACTTGATCCTGAAACTGGTTACGCCAGGGGTCCTTCCGGTCAAGCTGGACCAAAGCATCCTTGAGGTCCGCGACCGGCTCAGCGCAATCAAGACCGGGGTACCATATGCCGTCGTCTGCCAGCAGTCTGGTCTTCTCAACGCGACGCCTCGGCATGTGGAGGAACACCGGGTACAAGAATACGTCGACGTCACACTCGCGGGCTCGCATCCCGTCCAAAATGTACTGGCACAGGGACTGCCAAGCCTCGCCCGCCCGAATTCGACGTCGCTTGCGCTTGCTCTGGAACGTCACCAGGCCCGGATCTTGTCGCACCCGGTCGGGGGGAAGCATCAAGTAGTGGGACGCTTCCCAAATTGCTTGGCCGTGGATCTTGTTGAAATTCTTCAACCGGCCTAGCAAAGTGCCGATCCACGGATTCAAGTGGAACACAAGTCCTATCTTGGGGTGTTAGAAAATTCTTCATGGTTCATCGCCGTATAGGCGGGAGATCTGCGCCGACGTAATCAAGTCCTACCTCCATGCAGACGCGTCAGGGGTTTTGTGGTGGAGTCAAGTTCAAAATCGAACACAGTTGTGCTGAGAACCTGACCACCATCGTGCCCAGCCTTCCCACTAACGGGGGGGGACCCCGCGGACCTTCGCTTGCGATCCGATCTGATCGTCCGCTGCTGGCAGACGACCGATCATCAACAGAAGACGCCTGGTCCGATTCATCTTGCGTTGCCATCTCACCTTGTGTACCCGATGGAATGGGCTAGTTCAACACTCGGTGGATCGTGTCGCTGGTTGACTTGGGTCTGATAGTATGCAGACCGTACTGGGGGGGGTGTACCCTGGGTGGAACTCTTCACCCTGGGTACTTGTAGACCGGTTACACTTGAAATATGTATAGTCCAATGGGTCGACCGTCCAATCGATCTAGACCCAACCAATACGAGATAATAGAGGGTATACCACTCAACTGGTCTAGCCCCTGACCAATATGAGAGAAGACCAAAGCCGGTCTAAACTCCAACCAATGTTATAGTAAACCAATATGTCCACGTAAAGATCCAATATTCTCGTGAATTCCGCAACGATATCTCCACGTAAAGACCAATCCACTTTTTAGTACGTTCCAAACGTACGTCACTTAAACTTGTGAGAAGTCAGCCAATGGATATTCCTGTCGAAGGACTTCCGGCGGGCCAAATGCGTCTGCGACGCGCCCCGGCCGGGTATAATGGGCAGGAGGGGATTACTCGACCCTCTTCCCCCAAACACTCCGCGACGTGCGAAGGCTACTTAGAAAACCAAAATTTTTGAGAGTCTCCTAGGACCCCTTAGCCACTTATCCAATCCAAGACCAATTTACTTCTTTTCCACTCCAAGGCCAATTTACTTCTTTTCCACTAACCTTACGGTCCCAATATGTACCAAACACTAAAATATGTAAATACACGCAATGCCATGTGACTTACCAAAATCCGTGTGCTTGACACTCCTTGCACATGATAGGCTTAAAATCCCCCCTTGTTTCCACCAATCCGATCGCTGATCAGCTGATCGGAACGCCGTTGACAGAAGGTGGCCAAAAAATTATGTCTTCGCTTCCCCACACTTGACACTTGCAGATCCATCGAAACTAATCACGTAGAGTTCTTCGCCTTTTCCTACCGTAGGAGGTGGTACTTCAATCATCTGCCGCGGTTGTTTTTTCGGTGCGATCGCAATCAGGGCCTCAACGATTTCGGTGCGAGTAGTGATACTTGCAGCTAACGCCCCCAGTACCTCCTCTTCTCCCTGTACACATTTCTTGATCTCGAGTCCCACTGTGATAAGATCTCAGCCCATCGGCCCAATCGTCCGTCCAACCCGTTGGATTATTAACCATCTCAGTGTGGATAAACGCGACAAGACAGTGATCGTCTTTCCGACCAGCATCGTGAGGTAAACATCCAAGACCCGTAGAAGTGCCAGAACTTCCTTTTCGACGGGGATAAAGTTCAGCTCACCGTTCTTCAACGTTCGTCTGGCGAATGCCACGGGGTAATACACTTGATCATGTTATTGTACCAGCGCGGCGGATACCGCCCACTTGCTGGCGTAAACCACGATTACTGGCGCTTTGTTCTGATCAAAGTGGCGCAGGGTTGGAGCTGACGCAATCTTCGCCTTCAGCATGCTGAATGCTACTTTTGCCCTGATTAATCGATCGCCTTCATGATCCGTATTTTCCTTGCTCAACGATCGGATCTTTAACTCTTGATAATACATCTCCCTTAATTCGTAGAGCACAGCGGCATAGATCGCAAAATCTTCGATAAACCGACGGTAGTAGTTCAAACTCCCCAAAAACGATTGCATGGCCCGTAAGGTGCCAGAGAAAGGCAGATCAATCAGATCATCCAAATTTTTCGGATTTGTTTCCAAACGTCGGATAGAGACATGATACCCTAAATAGGGAACTTCGCGTCGCCCCCAGTACGATTTGGTCACGCTGTTCCACTGATCACACTTCTCCAACAAACGATGCACCTTGTCACACAGGGTAGCCCAGGTAGGTGCCGGGATCAAAATATCATCGATATATGATCGCCGCTGCAGTACAGACGGGACCGGTGTTTGGTCGGGCTCTCCCACCGTGAATACATCATCCGATTCGTCAGCACCGTCCTTAACCTTGAGATACCCATATAATGCGTTATCAATCAACCGCTGGTAGATTTGCGGAGCATTCTTTAGGCCAAAAGGCATTTTATTCCATTCGAACAATCCAAACGGAGTGACAAACGCCAAATCTGACGCGCTCGATCGGTCATAGATACGACCCAAAAACCGCTCGCCATATCCAAAGAGCAAAACCACAGCGCTTTATCCAAATCTTCGATTAGATCAGAGATCAGGGGCATTGGATACACCATCAGGCGCGTGAGTTGATTCACCGCGCGACAGTCGATACATAGGCGAATATCAACCCCGTTCTTTTTCACAATTATCACTATAGGTGATGCCCAGGGTGACGTAGACGGTTGAATGATCTTGGTAGCCAATAGCCCTTTGATCAAAGCCGATAACTTCTCGCGAAATTGTGGAGCCACCTTCCGACACTTTTGGGCGATCGGGCGAGCATTGCCTACATCGATATCGCAAACAACTCCACGTGCAGAAGGAGGTAGTGCGTTCCCCTTTCCGATCAACAGATGTTTCTTCGCCCAAATTATATCGCGAAGCTGATTAATTTCTTCTGGTGAGTTGACCAAGGGGTCTCCGACTAGCAAGTCGTCCCTAGTTACATCTTCGATGCTTGCAGATACTTCGGGCAACGTAGCAATCTGCTTCTCCAGTTCCTCCACATACAAATCTCCACCTTCATGGTAACAAACTTGATCATCGATAGGGATTACACCAACTTCGCTAGGATCGGCTGAGACAGGGTGATCGCGCGTGTCTTGAATTAACGTATCTCTTGCTGTAGGTTGTTCAACTCCGTGCTCCGGGGTCGGACCTTTCATCTCCGGCTCCTGAATGCACCGCTCTTGCACCTCTTGCACCTTTTGCGGCCCTCCGGTTACCAATGCCACAGATGTGGCGATCGGGTCCGTAGGGCGTACTAAAATACTTCGAGGAGTAGGATACTCCGTTTTCTCGACTAGAGGACCTTGATCGACACTTTCTTGATCGTCATTCACGGAATCGGTAGACGATTGATACGCGAGATTTTGCCACTCCTTGTAACGATTATACCCTATCGAAACAAATCCAGGGCGACGGGTCACATCATCTTTGTTCATCCAGATACCTAAGATCGTCTCAACTTGCACGATGATCGGATGATCAACGACGTTCGTAACACGCAGGTATCGCAATTGCCCACGCCCCTAGTGATAGTGGGGACCCAATATTTTCCACGAGTAATCCACAACTTTCGAGATCGCTGGTCATAAATTCGAACCTCGGCAGATCGACCTACTGGGATCTGTTCGTACTGATTGAGTTTCATATAATTACCACTCGATCCATACAGCTGTCGGCGCCTCTCCAATGGGATGATCACCTCATCAGGCAAAATTAGTGCACCATGGGCGATGTCTAATCGAACACCAGCTGGTATCATAAAATCCATACCCAGTATAGCATCTTGACCAACAAGTCTGCCCACCCATGCATGGAAATAATAGAACAACGAGCCTGCTAGCGTAATCTTGATTTTAGTGCGCCCTTCCGTGAGGTATGCACATTCTCCAATGCCGACACATTCTTGCGTTTGACTCGTGTCGATCTGACAACTCACCTTACGAGCAAAGGTTGAGTCGATGATCTACACTTCAGCACCAGAATCAAATAATAGCGTGGCACGTTCGTTATTGATTTTACCATTCGCTTTGGCTTTTTTAAACCATTTCTTTGGCGAGTGGCATTTCCAATATCCGCGCGATTCACCTGGAAGTAGATAGACCTCCATGATCACCGGGGACCGAGAAAACGCATCGATATGGAAATTAGCCAAGCGTGGTACATCAGGCTGATCACATTTATCATTATCTCTTTCTGCTGCTTGATCAGCCCTCTTCTTATCCACATATGCAAAAATACACAAACCAGAACGCTCGTCTCGTACCAGATTCCAACCTGGCGAGAGTCCTAGTTTAACAAATCTTCAGCTTCCTTGGGCAGCATTCCAGCATGCTTGGTGGGATTGTACCACTCGCGGATGCGGTTGTAAAATTCTTCCATAGGGCACTTGCCCGCATCGTGAACTTCGCCGCATGCTCGGCAGACGTACAAACAATGATCGGTCGGATGTCCCTTCTTGACACACTTGAGACAGGTCAGGCGCTTCCAGCAACGTAAATTATCGTGCCTGATCGACCCACAATTACTGCATTTCTTCACCTCCCCTTGCTCGACTGCACTTAAATCACTTCGATTACCCGATCGGGACTCGCTAGGCTGATCGATCGCCCCTGGTTGGTCGCGTATAGCAGCAATCATGTAACGGCGCTGATCTCCATCGCTTCCACTGTTGTCGGCGCTTGATTCTTTACTTCCAGGAGACACCTTGATCGCGCGTACTGCTTTGGGCTTTTGCGCTGGGGCCGGTGCCCGATCGGCCGAATTTCTGGCAGAATCGGCTGGTACCTACGGCCGCCGTTGGCTGGTACCACCTATTACGTGCATACGCCCGAAATGTCTCTTCCAGGTCTGCCACGGTGTCCAACCGCAAAAGCGCCAGTTGATCAGCGAGCTCGCGATTGGCCAATGTATCCAAGAAATGTTTTGCATGTTCGCGTAAAGTCGTGGGCGATCCATCCCTGATCGGTAACTTGGCTCGCAATCCCGCCACATTCAACCGGTGCAAATATTCGATTGGGCTTTCATCCGACCGCTGCTTCGTATAGTAGTACTGGCGGGATGCCGATTGTCCACTTCCACAATATTGCACTTCAAACTCATCCACAAGATTTTTCCAACTTGATCGAGTGCTTCTACTCAGCTGGTGATGCCAATTGCGCGCTGGTCCTTTTAGTAAATCGCCTAGGATTAGACACTTTTCAGGATCAGAAGCTTGATCCCGCATAAATGCTGACTTGAGGCGACTAATCCAATTCCGCGCTTGATCTTCATCCCCTTCCTTTCCCGAAAATTCTTTTAGATCACTGATCGCAGACATCCGAATCCTGGGAATCGTCTGTTGATCAGGCATCCCAGTATGTGCGGACACAACGGTGGCTCGTCGTGGTAGTGTGATCGGCTCATCCGGGTCAATGTACTCGCTCTGGGATCGTTGATCATGGAACGAATATACCGATTCCATGTCAACGTCCTTGACCGTAGCCTATCTTTCTGTCTTCGAGTGCTACTGACGCAGTGAATGCACAGATTCCATGCCAACGTCCTTGATCGACGCCGCTCTTCCAATCTTTAGCTGGCGGTTTTTCCCGCCGACGACTCCCGGTGTCATCTTGCGTCTTTCTTCAGCTAGAAACTTCTCCATAGCCTTATCAAAGAATTTCAGCAGCTGTGGGCTTTGCGATACTTGATCATCTTCTGCTTTGAACGATTGAAGTTCCATCTTGATAGCCGAAAACTTGGATTTATACTTCTGGAAAGCTGTCATTGTGGTGATCTTGGGCTCTATACTCCCGGCACTACTCGACTCCACTTCAATTTCATCGCCTTCAGAAGTGGCAGATTCGTAGCACGATGATCCCGTGTGTTCTGCTGCGTTGTTAGACGGACCTTCTTCAATCTTCAACGGAGAGTGCGAGGATTCCAACTTAGTGGTTTGACCCACGATAGGTAGCAATAGATGAAACAACTGCTGGGTAGCTTCTGACAGATCTTCCGGATCCTGATCAAACACCTCTTCATCATCGTAGGCGCCTGTTGTCAGACCTGCCTGCTTGATCAGGCGTGTTAGTCTCAGTACGATCGTGAGCTTGTTCCTCCCATCCGTAACTGGCTGATCGACTGGTCCGTTCAGCTTCCCGCTGATCATGACCCCAAGTAGGCTCATGATCGAATTCGTCAATAAAAAAACTTCCAGTTTTCCTTTATAAACCTTTCTGTAAAACGTTCTCACCAGATCGGACTCCGTTGGTGGTGTACTTGATCGACTTTCGTCGCTCTTCGACCCAGGAGCCTTCATCAACACCTTCGGCTGGTCGGTCTTGTAATACTTCACCACCGGATCCCAATCCGGATCATTATATACACATATTTTTGGCGGATCATAACTTGCGTTATGATCCGCATGGACTCCCGAAGGAGCCCGGGAGGTGGTTGAGGCTTCTCCTCCTTTATTTCATCACGATTCCGCCCCAGGTCCTGATGATCAGCATTTCCTTTCTTCTTCAGGCATGACGACGGCGAACTGCCTTCTGTCGTCACAACCTCCTCCTCCTTTTCCACCTTTATCTTCACTTCTTCTTCCGCTTCCGTTTTCACTTTCACATCAGCGCCGTCTTGCGTAGAATCGCGGTGATATCCCGCGTCGCCCAAAGATCCGGGCACGCGCACCATTGTGGTGGAGCGGCTGATCAAAGTTTTTGACGCTTGATCAGGCGGTACCACGGCTCCCGGACTGACGACTAACGAAGGGGGTCCTCCGGTTGTCCTTGACTGCTTGTGTTTCTTCTCACCTTGTGTACCTGACGGCTTAGGCGTGCGGTCGCTCTCCAGGTGGCGGGGATGTAGACACGGCAATTCCTTGATGCAAGATTGGGGAACTTGTAATGAGTTGATCGAGGTGCTGATCAGACGTGATCCGGTGTAATCGTGCTCAAATAAGGTGCGAACAGGCTTTATCAGCAGTGATCAGGCTTGGGCATGCACCGAAAGTCGTTGATCAGCTGTGATCAGGCTTGATCAGGCACCAAAAGTAGTTGATCAGCGGTGATCAGACTTGATCAGGTGCCAAACGTTGCTCAGGTACAAGTTGGTGCGGTCTGCGAGTTGTTGATCGCGGGTCACAAGTTGCAGAGTGTCGATCAGGTGTTGATCGTCGAAGGAGGTACTTGATCAGGCAGTCGAAGTCTTCACTGCCCGATCACGGAGCCTCTGAGTCTTCAAACAGCTAAAGGAACACCCAAATATATGTATTCCTAGCCTAGACCTCCGAGGTGGGGGAAATCTTGCTTAATCCACCTAGAGTTCCCGTGGGGCGCTTACAGCAGCCGAACTCTAGGGCCAAACGCGAACCAAACGTGGAGAGGTGAGAGCACTGCTCAATCACACTCTCAAAACCAAAAACCTTAACTGAAGAACCGCTGACACAGCGGGCGGAGTTGCGGGTGAGTTCTCGACACTCTACGCCTACCGGTGGGCCAAAAAATTCACTAAGTGCTCCCGCCCGGGACGTAGAGGTATTTAGTAGGAAGGGAGGCGCAAAGGTGCCGTCCCTGAAGCGATCTGCACGATCGTACGCAAAAGGAGAACTCTACTATTGCTTAAATCCTAAGAACTACCAATTTACTAATATCCACCAATCAGAACTACCCGTTCCAGCGTCCTCCATCGACCAGTCGACCTGATTTTTCTGTCGTCCGTCGCCGCTCGTCGATGTTCGCGGAGTACCTGTACGTAATCCTCCCATCTTCCTATGCCCTGTCTATGTCCTGACTATGTGCACCACGGTTGTACACGCAACTGTATACGCCGTGGTACCCACAATCCTATACGATTACGTACCGATTCTGACCATAATCGCCCCCCACCCTAAATCAGGCCCTATAATAAGGCCCTATAATAAGGCCCTATAATAAGGCCTTATAATAAGGCCCGTTATTGGGCCCAATTATAACACGCTTTACGACATACTCGAGTGCTGGGATGCCCGATTGGCCACCGATCTGTCCGGCGTCTGCTACGCCACCTCGATCGAAACAATTCGCACCGGCCTTACTGAGATGCCTAAAGCTCATTGCAGCTGGATTGGCTGTCTTGTACACAGCCTTCTCCTTATGACTTTCCTCCAAGGAAACCATGCTCATCTTAGTGTCTCCTTTGGGGGTGTGATACACACCACCCCCATCGAATATTGCTCCACGAGAGTTTTCCAGCTTCCCCAGCCGGTCCGTCAGCTCACGAATGGCTGCTAAGACGTCATCCGACCCCGCATTATCTTCAATGACAGCAGCCTTCTCCTCGCTGTCTTCACGCCCCTTACTTGGGCTCATAACCTGTTGTTGTGTGCCTTTGCCCTTAGCCATAGTATAGTCGTAGTGCCTTATGCGTAAAAATCACTTGATCCTAGTATACCTTCGCTTGAGTATGCGCAACCTTCGTATCCAGCACTTATCCACAGTAACCGAAACTTAAATGCGCGTAATCACCAACAAGAAACTTGATCTGCCGCGTGACGACGCTTGCCCCTCTGTACCCCTATCTAAAACGCTAAAGTGACTATGCGCACAGAGAAAACGGGCGCGTAGTGACTGTTACTTAACTGTAAGAAGAAAATGCAAAAGTGATATATTTAGACTGGACTATTTTTATTCCGTCACAAAAATGCAATTTGTGTACACCTATTTTCGACTTTTGTGCGTCGATGCTAAAACCCTGGAAAACCACAATATCGCGACTTGCCCTTGGTTTCCAACAGACTAGATTTTGAACCTGACATCAATATGGACATGAGTACTAGGGTGTAAGCTCATTGCATTGAATATGATACAAATACACTAGAGAAGTTTAAGACTGCAATTTAAGTTGGACTGACTGGTAAAAATAATTCAATTCACCCGATGAATCTCATAATGTGCCCGAGAGTTATGGGATAGCCATATATGTCAGGTTTGTTCAGAAGTGTACTATCAGAACTAGTTCAGTACAGGTGCTCAACGTAACTAGGATTAAGGTCCACAAGGCCTGTGGAAGGTAGAGAAAACGAAAAAGTGTATAAAAAGAGGAAGAGGTGGGACTTTTTCGCTTTTCCTACCATATAAAATCAGGGTTTTTAGAAGTAAGCATTATTCCTTTCTCCTCTATAACCTTAACACAGTCGACGAGGACATTGGATTATTTCGGAATCGAAGTGCAGATCTTAGAAAAGAACGACAACGAACTAACCCCCGACAACAAGTCTCTCGTCAGTCATAACAATACGTGGTGAAATAGATTGCTTCAAAGATAAATGCAATGGAAAGTGAAGATCACAGTTCTCGCATGGTTGGGGTAGAGCAATTAAAAAGAAGTGTAATGTCTAGATGACGGCGTATTTATGACTTGAGATGTTCGTGAAAGCACGAATAAGCGCTGCAGAAACTCACCAGCAGCAGAAACTGAAGAAAGCAGCATGGTTGACAGCTTTCTCTCGTCGCTGGCATGGACAATAATACTTCCAGCTAAGTAATTCAATACATGCATTAAGACAAATGTTCAGATCTAGTTAATGTACAAGAGCTACACAACAAAATGACAATATGAGGCCCTTTAGAACACCGTAGCGAATTTTTTCGTTTCATCAGAGGTTCGGAACCGAAAAAAATCCATGCTAGGATCTGATTTTGATACTTACCACCAGCACAGGTTTGTACACGATTTTTATTCAGCGTTACAAGCATTTAGATAAACTGACGTATCAGTACGTACTTGTCTAATGCTCAGATTATTAGGGGATATGGAGTACTTGAACCTTTCTTGTGCTATATGAATTGGGACGGCTCTCCAAGGGCCGAGTCTGAGCAGCATAAAATGGTTTGTAATAAGTTTCGTGCGTGTCAACACCCAACCTTGTTGAAGCCAAGAATACCATAACCAGTGATTCCGCATGATTATCCGAGAAAGGTCCAAGTCAAGTCAACGAATAGAATCATGCATCATTACGCTGTACAAGTTCATAGAATGGAATCAGATCAAGTGTAGAGAACCATCATTGCGATAAAAGCAATCTGGGCTCCTAAATGTTTCGTCACGTTCCATACCACTCGCGTTCTCATGTGCTTGAATATACTTGCGTACTGCTCAGCAATTTACAATACCTTCTGCAATTTTTATCGTCAGCAGACACCACCCCGCGAGCTCAACCATATTCTATTCGTCCACCCACTTCAGGAGCTGCTAGCTGATCTCAGAAACGGGGTGGGGTCTTAAAAGCGGCCTTAGTCTTGCATCACTGCATAGGTCAAACATAACAAAGCATGAGATACGTGAGATGGCGCGATAAGCGTTTCACAATATGAGCATTTGTTTTGGCCCGATTAAATGATCTCCATCCATTGTATGTGACAAATCGTCGTTGTGGTACACAACTGTAGTTACGATTGGCTGAAATGTTGCTCGAGTTGCCCAACTATGATTCGACAGAGTCGACCACTACGACGCGTAGCACAAAGGGAAATGGAATCTAATCTAATAATACTGTTGAAAATTGTTGTTGTCCATCGTAGCGTAGCTTGGTAGAAAACTTGAGTCGTAGTAGTCGTATAGTGAAACCAAGTGTATCAAATCGTCTCGTGCTTATATCTTCACAACCAAGTAGAGCTAGGTTGAAAGAATAACACCCTTTGAGAGATTGATTGATGACAGTTGAAGTGTATGCAATTAGATTGGTTGTCTAAAGCAAAGTTTATTGAGAAGTGATTAGCTAGTCTTACGTGAATATGCATGACCTAAAGGTATACTATACCGCTAACAGCTGTTGTGACTATACCGTCTACAGCTGTAGTGTTACATACATACCTGGTCGGCACAAAAATAGGTCCTACTCAGAACCGAGTGCATATGTCCTAATTTATGTGCCTAAAAGATAAGAAAAATACAGATTGCTAACTAATAACAAATGGTCCTACCTAATTATAGTAATTAAGTATACGGGCTATTTTTAACACTCCTCCTCAATGTGTATTTCGAAACGTCACACATGTTGAAGGCAGAGCGCGACGCATAGCTCTTCGAATCTTGATGCGGACAACGCCTTGGTAAGTCCTTTAGCAAGCATGTCATGAGTTGAAACGTAGGTAGCTTCGACAAGTCCATCCGTTAACTTCGAAATAATAAACTTGACTCGAATGTCGACATGCTTCATTTTGTTGCTTGTTTGATTGATCACCCTTGAAAATCTTGATCGCAGCTTGGTTGTCCATGCAAAGTTGCATGGGCAGCTTCATCTTGACTTGTACTTCCTCGATCAACTCCTTGAATCCCAAAAGCATCACTACGTTCGTTGAAGCCGCGTAAAATTCCGCTTCCATAGTCGACAACGACACGTCACCTTGTTTTTTGCAGAGCCATGCAACCAGAACGCCATTCAAAAATACGAGTCCACCGGAGGTTGACTTTCTGTCGGTCTTCGAACCTCCGTAATCCGCGTCGCTGTACGCCTTGATGCTCAACTCGTTGCTCGCCACCTCACCACGCCCCATACAAAACTTAAGATATTTGGTACCTTTGAGGTAACGCAAAATCTTTTTGGCAAGTTGCCAGTCGGCGATGGTGGGGGCATGAGTACGTCGGGTAGCCTTGTGTACGGCGTATACGATGTCAGGTCTGGTACAACGAGCGATCCAGAGCAAGCTGCCGACCAAAGACTGGAAATCCTTGATAGTGATAGCCCCATCACTTTTAAGGGGTTCGCTAGGTTGGAGCGAGATATCTTCGAAGTCGGTCCCGATCGGAGTCCGAACTGGATTAGCGTCTTGTAACTTGAAATCCTTAATGATGGCATCGATCGTTACTTCTTGGTCCAGCTTGTATCCAGTATCCTCGTCGAAAACCACACGCATCCCGAGGAATTTCGACACCATGCCGAGATTTTTGATCTCAAGGCACTTCATATCTTTAAAAAACTTCTGAACCAGCTCTTCCTTGGTACCAGTCACTAGTAGGTCATCAACATAGATGCCTACTACAACGGTCTATCCATCCAAGTGCTTGACATATAGGCACATGTCTGTCAAGCACTGTGTAAAGTCCAATTCCAAAAGCTTTCCGTGAATTAGCTTGTTCCACAGCCGTCCTGCCTGTTTAAGGCCGTAAAGAGTCTTCTTGAGCTTGAGTACTTGTTCACCTTGGTTGTCTTGAGTGCACGCACTGGTTTTCAACTTCATACCTTGGGGGATGAACAAAAAGATGTCATGCTCATTTTCCTCAGCCTTAACATAGGCATTCGGAATATCCCCGTGCCTCGCAGGCACCTGCCACTTGGTAGCCAATGCGAGAACCAGCATAAATGTGTTCATGTCGATGACGGCGGCAAACGTTAAGGTGTAATCGATACCGAAACGTTGCTCGTTGCCACATGCAACGAGTCTAGCCTTGAACCGTTCGATGTCTCCATTTTGGTCCAGTTTAGCCTTGAATACCCACTTCGTGTGAAGGGGTCGACAATCGTCCGGCTTTTTGACGACGCTCCAAACTTCATTGCGTTCGAGGGCATTAAGCTCCTCCTGAACAGCAATCGCCCACTTGTCCTTTTTGCCTGACTTCATTGCTTGGCCGTAAGTTTTTGGGTCGATTTCGCTAATAAAATTCACCAATTCACCATCTTCAACTGCACTTGGAGTTTCAGCCATAACTTCATCCCCAGCACTCGGATCTTCGATTTTCGACTTGGATACACTGCGCGTGACACAGGGCTCGCGTTGCCAACGTTTTTTGGCGCGGTCCTTCGTCTTTTTGGTAGTCAGGCAGGTAGTCGTTTTCCCCCCCTCTGATTGTCGATCCTCCCCCATACTTTGTTGAAGAGTACGGTTTTGGTCGGGGGTCAAGGTTTCGACATTTTTTATATGCTGCGTCACAACAACCTTGCGTTCACCCTTAAGTTAAACTTTGTACCCCTTGACTTCTTCGCTCTTGCCGACGACAACCGCAACCTGGGCACGATGTGCTAGTGAATACTTTCCAGGATTTCTATTCACAGTGCATATCGAGCCGAAAGCAACGATATCAATGAGGTTCGGTTGCTTGCCTTCTAGCACCTCCAATGGTGATTGTAGACGAGAGTTTTAATTACTTGGGCTGCGGTTCAAAATGTAAGCTGTGTGTTGAACCGCATCGCCCCAAAACGAGAGATGTAGTCCACTTGCGAAAAGCATGCACCTAGCCATGTTCATGACTGTCCGGTTCATGCGTTCTGCTTTTCCATTGCTAGACTGGTTGTTGGCCTCACTTATTTGGCGTTCAACACCAGTCTGCATGCGGAAACCATCGATATTTTTAAACTCGTAACCGCCATCGGTGCGTAAAATACGAAGTTTGCAATTAAATTGCCTCTCGAAAAATGCCATGAAGTGTTTGAACTTCCGAGCGGCAACATCTTTAGTCCTTTCCAAGAAGACACGCACATAGTTGGACTTATGATCGACAAAGTTGATCATGTACCTGTTTCCTAGGCGGTCCTTAGGGGTGATCGGACCTTTTAGGTCCAAACATATTATACCACCGATACGATCGATCGGTGAGTTGGTGCCACTGTCTTTAACGGACCGCGGATTTTTGGTCTGTTTGCCCTGAGCACAGGTCAAACAGTTCATCCGTTTGCGATATGTCAAGACAATCCCACTTGACTTGTCCTTAGCCAAACGTTCGACGGCATCGAAATTTAGATGTCCGTGCCGTGCATGAAAATGCATTAGCGACCCTTCTTGGACATCTGACTGCCGAACCAAAGCAGAATAGTTGTCGTTGACAATTGCCATCACTTCAGGAGGTCGAGATTCATCGTCTATAATGACGGAAACGTTCACAGTCAAGACCTTGTTGGTCTTTTGGATATCAAAAATTTGAGATTGGGTGGACCTGTGTAATAATACTCGGTTGCCTTTGACATAGGCCATTTCACACCCTTTATCCTCCGAACGACCATATGACAAGATGTTCTTGGCGAAATTATCCACGAAAAACACGTCCTCCACGCGAACGGTCTTTGGTTTTCCATTGGCATGGACCTTCAACAAGATTCAGCCTTTATACGTAATTTCCAGCTGTTTTCCATCAGCCTGGAAACACGTCCCGTCAATCGGTTTGGCATCACGCAGATACTTTCGCTGATTAACCAAGTGCATACTAGCACCGGAATCGAGTATTCAAGTGTTTGCAACCGATTTCGGCGCAAAATTCGAGACGGCGAGCGAGAAATCCACTTTTTTGTCCGGCTTGTTAGGACATTTCGGTCTAATATGACCTACTTTTCCGAAACCATGACACTTGATGGTCTTCTTCTTGTCTTCGATTAAATGCACTGCGTCTTGACTATGAGTCTTCAGGGCTCTTGATTCACCTTCGACAGCTTGAGCAAAATGCACTAGCTCCTCTGCATCTCGAAGATAGTCCGTCCGCATATGGTCAAATTTTGCCATTAAAACCGTCCTTAATTCCGGCGATTCATGGTGGACAATATTGTCCAGGACGAGCGACTCGCTGTTAGCAACAGCTTCCGAAAGTTGGACCATGTATAGAAAGTGGTCGTTCCATGAAACTTTTGCGCTCTTCTTGCTTGAAAAAAGCTTCATCGCCTGTGCAGAGGTGATGGTTGTATGGAATGCACTAAGCATATTATTCATCACATGCACCAGGGTGGGACTTTCAGTCCAGCACGTGTCGACTCGTCTGTTGTATTATTGCTCGGCAGTACCACCCAGGTAGTGACCGAGCAAATCAACCTTGAAATCTTCACTCCAGAAATATCCGCAAGCTGATTCCGCGATGGATACTTGACGGATAAATCTGGTACCCCAATCTTTGAAACCAGCACCCAATCCTCGGTACTGCTCGGTGCCATCAAAAACCTTGATTGAGAGCTTTCAGTCCTTAGCTGATGGGGTCCTGAAAGCAGGAGGGCGTTGCTGCATAGGTGCACCGATACCGAAGTTATTATGGTGTACGTTTGGTGTAACATTCGGTGGCGCCTGCGGTTGCCTGTCCGGAGTACTTTCAAGCAACTCCATGCGCATCCGAGTACCCAGGCGCATTGACTTGTTGAAAGCGAAGTGATTGCCATCCGGTTGGGCCCTGGAAGTCTCGAGCTTATCCATGCGGTCGCATAGCTTCTTAAACATTTCCAGGATTTGCATCCCTTCGGCACCGAAAGGCGCCGGCTTCTATTCAAGGGATCCGTCGTCACTTGATACGGCTTGACCCTTTGGGCTCATAACCTGTTGAAAATTGTTGTTGTCCATCGTAGCGTAGCTTGGTAGAAAACTTGAGTCGTAGTAGTCGTATAGTGAAACCAAGTGTATCAAATCGTCTCGTGCTTATACCTTCACAACCAAGTAGAGCTAGGTTGAAAGAATAACACCCTTTGAGAGATTGATTGATGACAGTTGAAGTGTATGCAATTAGATTGGTTGTCTAAAGAAAAGTTTATTGAGAAGTGATTAGCTAGTCTTACGTGAATATGCATGACCTAAAGGTATACGATACCTCTAACAGCTGTTGTGACTATACCGTCTACAGCTGTAGTGTTACATACATACCTGGTCGGCACAAAAATAGGTCCTACTCAGAACCGAGTGCATATGTCCTAATTTATGTGCCTAAAAGATAAGAAAAATACAGACTGCTAACTAATAACAAATGGTCCTACCTAATTATAGTAATTAAGTATACGGGCTATTTTTAACAAATACTAGCATAGTGCCCCGTTGTACCAACGGGGAATTAATCCAATATTTGTAATTAAACGCTTCCTCTTTTTGCTTCCAATATTCATACTGCTCCGCGTCTTTCAATCGCAGTTCTTCACTTTTCAGTCGCTCCATCTCTTCCTTCTCGGCCTCGCGCTCTTCGCAGCGTTTTAGTGCCTTCCAAATCTCCTCCACGCGTGACAAGTGCGACTTCTTCAGCTCTTTCGTCGGTGATTTGGATTTACCTTGGTTTTGCTTGCCCTATACAAAGGGCTGACTCAAGTTGGAGTCTCCAAATGGGTTCGTCTCGTCTGTATAGCCCAAGCCTTGGCTAGCTGCATGTGAAAGTTGAGTTGGCGCCTGTCCTTCCCCCATCTGCCGTGAACACGACGATTGTAAATACTTCCTACAAATTTACTGACAGCATTTGTGCAACGAACCGAAATGCCCATGGCAGAACATGAGGCCTTGAGTTTGCGCTGGTAATCTGGAATGTGTTTCGTCAAATTGTGAGCCGTCAAAACGTAAACAGCGTCCGTACAACACTATCACATATAGCAATAAACCTACGTGCTCATCGCCATCTTTGGTTGTTCTCTGCAATATGCTTTTCGTTCTGCTGAATGGACTTCCTCAGAAAAGTCTACCCCACAACATTTAACTATACCATAAAGCATGATTCACACGAAACACTGCCTTCTAGCGGGTAACGTACATTTCATACCGCCACCAATTCTTCCATGAGCTCCGCCAGCAGCACCGCCACCAATTCCTCCATGAGCTCCGCCAGCAGCACCGCCACCTACATAGCCGCCAACGCCACCTGCCTCCCGCTCCGCAGGTGTCCGACGCTGCCTTCGCTCTCTTGCAAGGCGAGATCTCAGCTCACGTACAGTTTCTGTGTTATCTGCCATGTGTAAAGTCAGTAAGCCAGGCTGGATGCTATTGTACGTAAGTCAGTTACGGGGCAATTAATCTAATATTTGTAACACTGCAGAATGCAAATTGGGGTTGACCTGAGAAAAATGCGAAGTCACGGCAAATAGATATACACAATATTCTATATTTTATCTAATTGAGCGCCTCTTCATATACAACGTTTCGCATGACGTGCACGCCAGCTCTGTTCTCAGCAGGTAATAGCACTTTTATGTGTGCGGGAGACGTTGCTCTTGTATGCATACATGTAAGTTGGTGTACCTAACAGGCTGGATGCTATTCTACGTAAGTCAGTCAATTTCAGCCAATCAAAATGAGAGATACGTACACCAAAAGACGGATAGAATTTTATTATATATAGAGACAATATAAACCATTTTTTTCTGTCCGTCTGAGGCAAAAATATTTACAAATATGCTCCACTTCTATAATATAAAACCGTCTGTCTGTCCGTCTGCTGAGGCCGTACCTAATCGAATTCCAACTGTACTATAAATCGGACCTAATTTAATTCGACTATATAAATAGCGCTTTTACAGAAGGAAAAACTATCTGACAAAAAACATAAAATACATATTTGGCTTCGAGAATCATCGCTCTGTTGAAGACTAATCCGTGGTTGTACTATTGACATGCAGATCAGTGTTAACGAGTATATGAGTGGTTAGTAATAGCGCTTTTACATCTACCTATTTAAAAGTTTCCGCCCCTGTGACGTTCCCGGTCACGTAGTTACTCCTACAGTTAACCTTATATACTCTCCACCCCGTCGGTACGACGGGGTACTACGCTAGTATAATATAAAACCATTTTTTGTCCGTCTGAGGCAAAAATATTTACAGATATGTAGTGATGCCGGTGAGACAAAATATTTACAAATATGCTCTACTTCTATAATATAAAACCGTCTATCTGTCCGTCTGCTGAGGTCGTACCTAATCGAATTCCAACTGTACTGTCAACAGTTGCGAAAACAAATTGGTTTCTATTGAAAAAAATATTTACAGCCCGGGGAGTGTTAAAGTTGGGATGGAAATAAAATTATAAAGGACGAAACTACATATGCTACAATTATCAATTCTAATTTTCTTAGCTATATCTACTTCTATAATATTACAGCTGAAATTGGTGCTAAATCGTATGATGAAAATAGATGTATTAAATGCAGTTTTAAAAAAAATAAATCCGGCTTCATCCACCGGCCTCATCGCATAACAGATGCATGCACAAAAAATACAGCACGGTAAGCCTAATCCAAATGTAGACCGTTTGTGATTGGAATTCGCGCACTTTCAACAAAAGTAGCCATGGATGTGCATTGAAAAAAGAGCAAGCATTAATGCAACAAATTCTTTTAGATAAATAGAATTGAGCGAGCGCACGTCATAAGTGCGACGTACTACAATCAAGACCCCACCAATGGGTCTGGACGTGCGTGTATTAATAACCCTGTGGAACGGGTCATCCCAATACAATTTACGCCATTCTAAACCTTTCCGGTAAATGCTGAATGCATTTCTTTATCTGTCTCCGATAAGTTACTTATTGGGATAGAAACTGGTAGTTTATACAATGACTAGATTAAGTAAATAGGTGAATGCAGCAGCTGCGAAGGTGCCCCATCCAGAGCTGGAATGGCGGACACCTGTTAAAATAGTCGTTCTATTTTTAATTGTATAATATAATTAGGTAGGCCTATTTTAGGTAGCAATTTGCATTTCGTCTACCTGTAGCATATTTAGTGCATTAGTACTAAGTTCTGTAGTACACACTTTTTTGTTACGTACAAGACATGTATACAATACACAGATGGAAGTTTACCATAACTTCAACATCTGTTACATAATTTCATGTTATCTAGTTAATCACTTCTCAATATACATCCCGTTGATTAAGTCCCTGTTTTGGACATCTTCTCTTTACGAACTGTTTGCTGATACCTCTCCCGCCGCCAACGTGTGTTTGACTGTGGAGATATCAAGTGTTGTGGTGAAGTGGATTCAAGAATTTTAGTCACTTTGTGTCAGCGGCACGCCGATCAGCTTATCAGCGATCGTATTGGTGGAAAACAAGGAGGCTTTTAAGCCTATCATGTGCAAGAAGTGTCAAGAACGCAGATTTTGGTAGGTCACATGATATTGCGTGTACTTTGCATATTTCATGTTTGTACATATTGGGGACCGTAGGGAGATAGGATTGGTAAGTTTTGGTTTTTCCTTCTAAGAGTCTTTTGGTTTTCCGTCTTTCTTGGTCGTTTACACATCAACAAGGAAGTCGTTCGCATCTTTGCACAGTACATCAGTCGCCTCCGCACGACGCGGAGTTTTTGAGAGCAGAGGGTCGAGTAATCCCCTCTAGCTCATTATACCCGGCCGGGACGCGTTACAGACGCACTTGGCCCGCCGGAATTCCCTCGACGGGAGTACTCATTGGTCGGCTTTGCAAGTCCAAGTTACACACGTTTGGAACGTGTAACCAAGTTTTTTTGGATTATTACGTGGAGATATCGTTCTGGAGTTTGTTACGTTCTCTTTGGATCTTCACATTGGAATATTGGTCTTTTCTTCTCAAATTGGTTGGGCTCTACGATCGATTAAGCGGTCTGCCCTCTGTAGTATACTTACTTTAAGTATAACCGGTTTCCCCGTACCCAGGGTAAAGAGTTCCGCCCAGGGTACACCGCCCAGCACGGTCTCGCATTTAAGACCCGAATCGATTTTAAGCGACGATCCACCAAGTGTGTAACCAGCCCATTCCATCGGGTACACAAGGTGAGATGGAGACGCGAAAATCGGACCAGGCGTCCTATGCTGATGATCGGTCGTCTGCTGGCAGCGGACGATCAGATCGGATCGTAGGCGAAGGTTCGCGGGGTACCCCACCCCTTCAGTTGGAAGGCTGGGCACGGTGGTGGTCAGGTTCTCGACACTTCGGTGTTCGATTTTGAACTTGACTCCTCCACAGTGTGATTACTTTTCGTTTTATATTAGATTCACTATTGGACATATACGATCTAAGTTTTCGACTACATCTAAGCTATGGATTCGAGTGCTATTCAACAGGTTATTAGCCCAAGGGGTCATAGTGTCTCAAGTGAAGACGGCTCCGCGGAAGAAAAATCCGCAGGTCTTGGAACCGAAGGGGTGCAGATTTTGAACATGTTTCAAAATCTATGCGACAGACACGACAAATTGGAGAGTTCGCGCGCTATCCCTCAGGAAATAGCTTTGGCTTCAACAATTCGATGCGGTTGGGTACCCGTATGAGCTTGGTGTCGCTCGACAGTACTACTGGGCGAAAACCGCAGGCCCAAAATGGTTTTAATAACCAAAAACCATAATGTGCGTACACCGATGGAAAATCGGTCTCCCATCTTCCAAACCGTATGCTGGAGTCGAGTTCAAAATAGAACTCCGAAGTGTCCTGAACCCGATCACCATCGTGCCCAGCTGACCAACATACGGGGGGGGGGACCCCGCGAACTTTCGCCTGAATCCCGATCGGGTGACCGATCTGAATTGCAGGACGCCTGGTTGGATTTACCTTGACGTTTCTCACCTTGTGTACCCATTGGTTTGGGTGGAAACACACTCGGTGGACCGTCGAGCAATATAAACTTAGAGGGGATCAATATGAAGTGTACCACTTCTATGGAAGGGTGTAAATAGAGCGGAAATCGTCACTCCAAAAAACGTCAATAACAAATTTTCTTGCGTATATTTAATTCCGGCATGCTTTTGGGGAATATCGCGTATAGCGATGTGTAGAACCAACCAATAAAACGAGATATCGATGAATCAATAAGGAGCAGCCAAGCGAACGTATCAATAGCTTGGGGCTCCACCAATGAGATACTCACGAAACCTTTCCAATTAATAATTACACGTTCCAAACGTGTGCGACTTGAGGGTGAGTGTCGTTATGCAACTACGCTTTCCCGTCGTGAGACTTCCGGCGGGCCAAGTGCGTCTGTAGCGCGTCCCGGCCGGGTAAGTTGAGCTAGAGGGGACCTTTTTAACCCTATGCTGCCAAAGACTCCGTAGTAGGAGGGGGCGACTTATACGTAAGAAGAAACAAAACGAACACTGTATTTAATATACAATAAAACCCTAATATGAAAACTACATGAAATATCGTTTAATTCACCTAAAACTGCGTAATTGGCACTCCTTACACGATTGGCCCCAAATTCTCTCCCCTTTCAACCAATCCGATCGCTCCAAACTGATCAACGGTATACCGGTATAAACAGGTCACAAACTTTCATCTTCACTTCACCAAAGACACCCTGAGTCTGGTCTCAGCCGCACAACGGTAGCAACCCGATCTAACCATCAGTCCAATTATTCCATGCACCTATTAAAAGCGACCAAAATGACACAGGCAGACGCCCACCGTGGGGCTCAAACCCACGACCACAAAATTAAGAGTCTTGCGCTCTACCGACTGAGCTAGACGGGCTCTCAGCAAACACAAGCTCCATACTCTAAATTCAAACAACGCCCTCTCCACGGCCTAACGACAACACACCATCATTTCTTGGCCATCAGGACATGACAAGGCACAGCACACACCCACGCCATCCACCATGACCGAGTGTCTACTCCACCAGGGAATTCCGCTCGATCTCCGATCGCCCAAATTTTTTCGTTAACATTTGTCTTCGTAGGCTATCGGTGCTCTTATTCTCCGCATATTACCCTCCCTAGACGATCGTACCGATTTGACGACTCCTGAGATACTCAAATTTTCGGTGAACAAGACGAGTATCGAGTCGAGGTCGATCGGCCTTGGAAGGTGACCGATACACTCGGGCAAGAATTAAAGGATGAACTTCAGAAGCGGATCAAGGTCGACTCCGCGCTCCGGCTCTTGGGTCAGGATGTGGATCGGCTATCCAAGAAGATTAAAGAAGTGGAGGCTGATCGTACACTCCTGACTGCCAATAATGATCGTTTCCAGGCTCTGGATTCGCAACAAGCCGAACAAGGTATGTTGATAGTCCGTTAACTCCACCTTGAATCTGTACTCACTTTCTTCCACGTGCAGATCCACTGCCGATCGGTATCACCCAAGCAGTGAACGCGCTGCTCGCCAGATGCATAACCATTTCGATCAGCTCCGACCGATATTGGAGGGGCTGATCAGCGCTCGTCACGATCTGGATCGCTTCGAGGTCTGCAAGTCACATCTCTAAGAGCAGCTCGCTATAATCACTCAACAGAGGTCGGAAAAACAGTCCGACGGTCGTTCTTGCACTCGCAGCCGCGCGACTCGGAGCGCCAAATCACTGACTTGCAACTTTCGGCACGAGGCTACGCTGACAAACTCGACTCATTCCAAGGCCGGTTGGACGTTTGGACTCAGGAGTCGAATCGTGGCAGGGCCACCATCCACCAGTGCCGTCATGAGCTGGATGGTCTACTGTCCAATCCATCAATCACCAGCTCCAATCCATGTGGATCAGCTTCGGGTGTCTCGAGAGTTTTCGATCGGATTCCACCGGCTACGCCCCTAAATCAAGCCCGGCTGGATCATCGCGCCATTCATTGGCTTTAATTCCCCAACCCACAAAATTCATAAACACAATCGGAAGCGTGAGGCCGCAGCGAGAAGCGCCAGGGCGCGGGGTGTAGCAATCAACCCAGACTACAAGGAGAAACCAGCAGTGTGGTGAAGTGTGCCATAAAATTGGTACCATTGTCGGCATAATTGTGGGTGTGACTGTGGGCAACCGGGTGAGTAATTGCGTGTACGATTGTGTGTACTGCTGTGTATACAGTTGTGTGTACAACTGTGGTGTACATAGACGGGACATAGACGGGGCATCGTGAGAAGGGACGACCAGGTACGGGTACCTAACGGTTAGCGACGGACGACGGATAAATCAGGTTGACTGGTCGACGGAGTGCATGGGAATGGGTAATTCTGATTGGTCGATATTAGGTAATTGGTAGCTCTAGGGATATAAGCTTAATAAAGTTCTCCTTTTGCATACTATCGGGCAGATCGTTTACAGGGACGGCAACTTAGAGCCTCCCTTGTTCGCATATACCCCTCTACGTCCCGGGCTGGAGCACATAGTGCAATTTTTGGCCGACCGGAAGGCGTAGAGTTCTTGTGGACTCAGCTTCAACTGCGCCCGCTGCGCCAGCGGTTCTTACGCAAAGGTTTTTGGTCTCTGGGAACGTGATCGAGCCGTGCGCTCTCACCTCTTCCCTATTGGTTCACGTTTGGCCCCTAGTAGTTCGGCTGCTGTAAGCGCCCCACGGGATGATTAAGACTCCAGAGGCTTCGTGATCGGGCAGTGAAGACTTCCGCTTCTGATCAAGTACCCCCTTCGCTGATCACTCCCTGATCATCTATCTGCAGCCGCGCTCTGCGATCAACGAATCGCATATCGCGCCAACTCGTACAACATCGACAATATTGATCACCGACCTTGATTATCCCCTGGTCAACCACCGGCGATCATGATCATCGAATTTTATCTCCTGATCAAGCCTCAACACGCCTTATCATCGAATTTAAGCGCCTGATCAAGCCTGATAAAGCCTGATCACACCTGGTTCAAGCTTGATTATACTTGATCACACCTGATCAGCACATATGTTAATTCGTTACAAGTTTTCCAATCTTGCATCAAGGAATTGCAGTGACTACATCCCCGCCACCTGGAGAGCGACCGCACGCCTAAGCCGTCAGGTACACAAGGTGAGAAGAAACACAAGCAGTCAAGGACAACCGGAGGACCCCCTTCGTTAGTCGTCAGTCCGGGAGCCGTGGTACCGCCTGATCAAGCGTCAAAAACTTTGATCAACTGCTTCACCACAATGGTGCGCGTGCCCGGAGCTTTGGGATACGCGGGATATCACCGCGAGATGGCGCTGATGCGGAAGTGAAAACGGAAGCGGAAGCAGAAGTGAAGATAAAGGTGGAAAAGGAGGAGGTGGTTGTGACGACGGAAGGCAGTTCGCCGTCGTCATGTCTGAAGAAGAAAGGAAATGCTGATCATCAGGACCTGGGGAGGTATCTTGATGAGAAAAAGGAGGAGAAGCCTCAAACACCTCCCGAGGCTCCTTCGGGAGCCCATGCGGAACATAACGCAAGTTAAGATCCGCCAAATACATGTGTGTATAATGATCCGGATTGGGATCCGAGTGAAGTATTACAATACCGACGAGCCAGCCGAAGGTGTTGATGAAGGCGCCTGGGTCGGAGAGCGACGAAAGTCGATCAAGTACGCCGCCAACGGAAGCTGATCTGGTGAAGAAGTTTTACAGAAAAGCTTACAAAAAGGAACTGGGAGATTTTTTATTGACGAACTCGATCATGAGCCTGCTCGGGGTCATGATCAGCGGGAAGTTGAACGGACCGGTCGATCAACCAGTTACGGACGGGAAGGACGAGATCACGATCGTATTAGGGCTAACACGACTGGTCAATCAGGCTGGTCTGACGAAAGGCGCCTACGATGCTAAAGAGGTGTTTTATCAGGACCTTGAAGAGCTTTGGGAAGCTACCCAGCGGTTGTTTGATCTGTTGGTACCTATTGTGGGTCGATCTACTAAGGTGGAACCCCCCAGACCCCCTCTAAAAATGAAGCGGGTCCGTCGATCGACGTGGCAGAACACACAGGATCATCCTGTTACGAATCTGCTCCTTCCGAAGGCGATGTGTCTGAAGTGGAGTCGAGCAGTGCCGGAAGTATAGAGCCCAAGATCACTAGGATGACAGTTTGCCAGAAGGATGAATCGAAGTTCTCAGTTATCAAGAAGGAACCTCAATCGGGTAAGGTGGACGATGATCAAGCAACGCAAGACCCACGGCTTCAAACCTGTTTCGATAATGCTATGGGGCGGGTTTTGGCTGAAGAAAGAGGCAAGTCGACGCCTGGAGTTGTTTGCACTAAAAGTCACCAGCCGGAGCCAGGAAGAGCTGCTACAGTCAAGGATGTCGATACGGAGTCCGTATATTCGCGTCGTGATCAACAGTCAAAGTCAGGAAGATCAGCGGCGGTTAAGGATGTTGACATGGAATCCGTGTATTCGTTCCATGATCAACGATCCCAGCGCGATTATATTGACCCATAAAAGCCGATCACACTGCCTCGACGAGCCACAGTTGCGTACGCGTATACTGGAATGCCTGACAACAACCGATTCCCAGGATCCGGATGTCCGCGATCAGTGATCTGAAGGAATTTTCAGGAAAAGAAGGAGATGAAGATCAAGCGCGGAATTGGATTAGTCGTCTCAAGTCAGCATTTATGCGTGATCAAGCCTCTGACCATGAGAGGGGTTTTATCGTGAGTGATCTGCTAAAAGAGCCGGCGCGCAATTGGCACCGCCAGCTGAGCAGATCGACTCGTGGAAACTGGAAAAGTCTTGTCGAAGAGTTTGAAGCTCAGTACTGCGGAATTGATCAATCGGAATGTCGCCAATATTACTACACGAAGCAGCGATATGATGAAACTCCTATTGTGTATCTTCACCGGTTAAATGTGGCAGGAATTAGGGACAAGTTGTCGATCAAGGAAGGCCCGCCTACGATCTTACTTGAACATGTGCAGCATTTTCTTGACACGTTGACTGATCGCGAATTCGCTGATCAACTGGCAGTTTTTCGTTTGGAGAATGTTACGGAGTTGGAAGAGACGCTGCGGGCTTATGCGCGCAATAAGTCGTGCCATCCAAAGGCGGCGATAGGAACTAGCCGATTCCGTCAGAAATTTGGCGATGCTCGATCATCTGCCCCAGCGCGGAAACCTCAAGCAGTGCGCACGATCAAGATGATTTCTGGGAGTGATGAATCAAGTTCAGATGACAGTGGAAGTGGTGGTGATCAGCGTCGTTACATGATTGCTGCTATGCGTGATCAATAAGGTACGCACGATCAACCTAGTGAGCCTCGATCTGGCAAACGAAGTGAATCAAGTGCATTTGATCAAGGGCTAAAGAAGAAGTGCAGTCATTGTGGATCGATCAAGCACGACAATTTACGTTGCTGGAAGGGCCTTACCTGTCTGAAGTGTGGCAAGAAGGTTCACCCTACTGGTCACTGTATGTATGTCTGCCGAGCATGTGGCTAAATTCATGATGCGGGCAAGTACCCTATGGAGGAATTTTACAATCGCATTCGCCAATGGTACAACCCTACCAAGCATTCCGGAATGTTTCCCAAGGAAGCATAGCACATGTTAAACTTGGACGCTCGCCAGCTTTGAATCTGGTACGAGACGAGCGTTCTAGTTTATGTATTTTTGCATATGTGGATAAGAAGAGGGCTGATCAAGCAGAAGAAAAAGATAATGAAAAATGTGATCAGCCTGATTTACCACGTTTGGCTAATTTCCATATTGATGAGTTTTCTCGGTCCCCGGTGATCATGGAACTTGATATACTTCAGGGGAATCACGTGGATATTGGAAGTACCACTCGCCAAAGAAATGGTTTAAACAAGCCAAGGCGAGTGGTAAAATTAATGACGAACGTGCCACGTTTTTATTTTATTCTGGTGCCGAAGTGTCGATCATCGACTCAACCTTTGCTCATGAGGTGGGTTGTCAGATCGACACGAGCCAGACACAAGAATGTGTTTGTATCGGAGAAAGTGCATACCTCACAGAAGGGCGTACTAGAATCAAGGTGAAGCTAGCGGGCTCTTTGGTTTATTACTTCCATGCATGGGTGGGGAAACTCGTTGGTCAAGATGTTACATTGGGAATGGATTTTATGATCCCAGCTGGTGTTAGATTGGACGTCGCCCACGGCGCAATAAGTTTGCCTGACGAAGTCCTCATCCCATTGGAAGGGCGTCGGCAGTTGTACAGTACAGATCAAGTGGAAACTATATGAAACTTGATCAGTTCGAGCAACTCCCAGTAGGTAGATCTGCTGAGGTTCGGATTCGTGATCAGCGATCTCGGAAGTTATGGATTACTCGCGGAAAAGATTGGGCTCCCAGTGTAACTAGGGGCGTGGGTAATTTACGGTATCTACGCATTACGAACGTTGCTGATCATCCGATCACTCTACACGACGATGCGATTTTAGGCATCTGGATGAATAAGGTCAACGTGCCCCGTCTCCCTGGGTTTATTTCGGTGGGATCTAATCGTTATAAGGAGTGGCAAAATCTTGCGTATCAAGACTCTACTGATCTGATTCTGTGCATGACGATCAAGAAAGTGTCGATCAAGGTCCCCTGGTTGAGAAGAAGGAGTATCCTACCCCTCAAAGTATTTTGGTACGACCTAAGGACTTGATCACGACATCTGTGGCATTAGTAACCGGAATATCACAGAAGGTGCAAGTAGTTCAAGAGAGGTGCGATCAGGAGACGAGTGTGAAGAGTCCGACACTTGATCATGAAGTTGAACGATCTGTTGTAAGAGATGAGCCTGATCAAGATATGCGTTATCATCCCGTCTCAGTCGATCATAGTGAATTTGGTGTGATTCCTACCGGTGATCAAGTGTGTTACTATGAAGGGGGGGGATTTCTACGTAGAAGAACTGGAGAAACAGCTCGCTATGCTGTCTGAAGTGCCCGCAAGCACCGAAGAAGTGACTAAAGATAATTTACAAGACGGTGATCCATTGATCAACACCGCAGAGGAAATTGATCAGCTTGGCGATATAATTTGGGCGAAGAAACATCTGTTGATCGGGAAAGGGAACGCGCTGCCTCCTGCTGCACGTGGAGTTGTTTGTGGAATCTATGTGGGCAATGCGCGCCAAATCTCCCAAAAGTGTCGGAAGGTGTCTCCACAATATCGTGAGAAGTTATCAGCCTTGATCAAGGGCCTATTGGCCCCTAAGATCATCCAGCCTTCTACGTCACCCTGGGCATCAACTATAGTAATCATCGTGAAGAAGAATGGAGTTGATATTCGCCTATGTATCGATAATCGCGCGGTGAATTAACTCACACGTTTGATGGTGAACCCAATGCCTTTGATCTCTGATCTGCTCGATGATTTGGATAAGGCGTTGAGGTTTTGCTCTTTGGATATGACAAGCGGTTTTTGGGTCGTGTCTATGACCGATCGAGCACGTCAGATTTTGGATTTTTTTCTACCATCGGTTGATCGATAATGCGTTGTATGGGTTTCTCAAGGTTAAGGACGGTGTCGATATAACCAAGTTAACTGATGTATTTTCTACGGGAGAGCCTGATCAAGCACAAGGCCTGTCTGTGCTGCAAAGACGATCATATATCGATGATATTTTTATCCCTGTACCTACATGGACATCCTTGTGTGATAAAGTGCGAAATATATTGGAAAAGTGCGATCAGTGGAACTTGTCGATCAGTGTGGCTAAATCTTACTGGGGGCGAAGTTAAGTTCCTTATTTAGGACATCACGTCTCAAGCCGCGGCGGTTTGGAAACAAATCCGAGTTTTCTCGATCGGTTTCACCCTCTGTAAATACATCATAGTTTTCGGTGGGGTCCCGATAGGTACTGATCTTGAAGTGTCCATATAGTGCGTTGTCGATCAGCCTCTGGTAGATCTGAGGCGCGTTCTTCAAATCAAACGGCATGCGGTTCCACTCGAACAGACCGAACGGCGTAACAAATGCAGAAATCTCGCGAGCCCGATCGGTCATTGAAACCACCCAAAATCCACTTGCCATGTCTAGCGAGCAATACCATAGGGTCTTGTACAGGTCTTCCAGCAGATCGTTGACCAGCGGCATCGGGTACACCATAAGCTTGGTCAACCGATTTACCAACCGATAGTCAATGCACAACCTAATGTCGACGCCGTTCTTCGTGATTACAACCACGATCGGCGAGGCCCAAGACGAGATCTACGGTTTGATATCTTGGTAGCCAACAGTCCTTTAATCAGATCAGATAATTTCTCCCGGTACTGTGGCGCCACACGTCGGCATCGCTGAGCGATCGGCTTGGCATCACCAACATCGATGTCGCAGATTGCTCCGCGAGCAGCAGAGGGTGGGGCATTGCCTTTCCCGATCAGCAGGTGCTTCTTTTTCCAGATGATCTTCTTAAGCTGATCGATCTGGTCGGGACTGTTGACATCCCGATCACCCACTTGAAGATCGTCCCAGGTGAATTCGGGCGGATCGGCATACACTTCAGGAAGGACTGCCATCTGGATCTCCAGGTCCTGAATGTACTGATCCCCGCCCACATGTATGCAAACTTGGTCATCTTCTGGGGTGACATCACCCGACCCGTCCGGATCGGCTGCACACTGCTGTTCCCGGTCGGCCGGCTGCTCTTCAACAACATCGACCTGTTTAGGCGCGCCATGGTGGTCCGCCCAAGCAATCCCGTGTTCTCCTTTCTCCGTTTCTGGTTCCGGCTCCTCTGTCTCCTGTTCATGTGAAACCACCACGTTGACAAGCCTTGGCTCATCTGCTTGATGGTCCACCGTGTCCGGCGACTGCGGCGCCTTTCTTCGGACCAGCATCTTCTTCGGGGTTGCATAGATGGGTCGTTCCACCAAAGGTGAGGTATCTTCTTCCACCGGTCCATCATTGCTGACCAGATCGGTGGTCGCTTGGTATGCCAAGTTCTGCCACTCGACATACTGTCTCGATCCGATGGAGACGAACCCCGCCTTTCTTGGCACCTTCCCCTCCGCTAGCCACATGCCAACGATAGCATTGTTGTCGAGCGTAATCGGCTTGTCACCGATATTAGTGACTCGAACAAAATCATATCGGCCGGCGCTCTTCACAAAGGTCGACACCCACCGATCGCCCCTGGTCACCCATAACTTCCTTGATCTGAAACCTTTATCGACCGGGGCATCAGCGGATTGACCGACTGGAATGGTGACATCTTGATCCCACCTGACCAGATCGGTGTACGATCCGTATAGGGGACGCCGACCAGCTAGCTGGATCTGGACCTCATCCGGGAGTGTAAGAACCCCATGAGACAAATCCAGTCGAATACCCGCCGGCACCATAAAATCCATGCCTAAAAGGGCATCCTGACCGGCCATATTGCCGACCCAAGCGCTTAAGAAGTAGACTAACGAACCTGAGAGGATGATCTTCACGCGCATCCTTCCTTCGGTCATGTAAGAGTTTTCCCCCACTTCCGACGCATCCTTGTATCTGGGTGTCGTCTATACGACATCCGACCTTACGAGCAAAGGCGGAGTCGATAAGCGAGAATTCGGCCCCAGAGTCGAACAACATCGTCGCCTTCTGGTTATTAATCTTTCCACAGGCTTTTGCCTGCTTAAACCGTTTATCGGGCGCGTGATACTTCCAGTATCCGCGAGACTCCCCCGGCAGCATATCCAGCTGCATGACCACCTTCGATCGGGAATATTCATCGGTCGTGAGATTGTAGACCGGATGATCCCGACCGACGCTATTGAGAATAGAACATGTATTGTCGGTTTTATTCTCCTTGCCGACATATGCATAGATGCCAAACGTAGACTGCTCGGCTCGATCCAGATTCCAACCTGGCGAGCGTTCTAGTTTAACATCTTTTTCACGTCCGGTGGGAGCATCCCCGCGTGCTTGCCCGGCACATACCACTTGCGCATCAGATTGAAAAACTCTTCAATCTTGCACTGGACGGCCTCGTGGATCTCTCCACATGACATGTACACGAAGAGGCAGTGATCGGTGGGTGGCCGCGTCTTTCGCACTTCTTTCACACCATCTTATTCCAGCCGTTTGGACCATCATGTTTTCTCGACCCACAGTGGGAGCACTTCTGACGAGGTCGGTCCGGGTCGGAATTTTTTCCACTCCTTCCTTTCCGATCTGCCTGGTTAGGCGCCGATCGGGTTCTTGGGGCAGGTTCCGTGATGAAAACGTGGCTACACTGGTCCTCATGCGACTCCCGACTGGACAGGCCGCTACTTTCCTCTTCTGACTCAGTGCTGTCTTCAGTCACAATCGCCTTGACAGCACGGGCCGATCTGGTTAAGGGCCTCTTCACAGGGTCGGTCTGGGTCTTCGATCTGTAGCGACCCGATCCAACGGCGACTTTCGCCCTCATACTGCGCGAGTGTTTCAGCGTACGCAACATCTGCTCCACTTCCGTCACATCCTTTAGGCGCAGCAGAGTGAGCTGATCTGCCAGCTCTTTGTCATCCAGGGTACTAATGTAGTGACCCACATGCTCCATAGCGGCACCGGTCGGCGGGTTGCCTTCCTTGATTACTGTTCCGGCGTGGGGTGCAGCCACGTTCAGGCGGTGAAAATACTCGATCGGTGTCTCGTCGCCCCGCTTCTGCATATGGTGATACTTGCGGGCGGTAGAAAATCCGGAGTTGTAGTACTGCCCTTCAAATTCTGGAAAAAGCAGATCCCAGTCATACCGGACATCCCGACCCAACTGTTGGATCCAGTTCGCAGCCGGTCCTTTTAGCAGATACCTGAAGATCAGACACCGTTCCTTTTTTGGTGTCTGATCCCGTAGGGAAGCAGAATTGATCCGACCAAACCACGACCTGGCTTGCTCTTCGTCGGCGTCCTTGCCGGTAAAGTCTTTAAGGTCCGTAGTATCAGCCATACGAATACGTGGGATCGCGGCAGATCCAAGATCATATGCGGTCGTAGGAGCTAGGTTAGCCTTACGTGCTTTGCCCGCCCCTGTACCATCTGACCCATCGCGGTCACCCATGTCGCCTACCGACTCCATGTCGTAATCGCTGCTCTTGCTCGGTCGGCGCGGTCGGGTTGGTTGCGACTTGCGTTTTGCCTTTCCAACTGGCTTAACACCTCGGATAGGCTTATCCGCCTATGCCACTGACTCCATATCCACATCCCGGAAAATATTGACGTTTTGCCGGGCAGACCGGTCCTGGACATGTGGGCGCGGAGGTGATCGGCATCGATATCCCAATAAACGTTCCATCATCGCTTAGAACATGGCTTGGACGTTGGATTCGGTCATGGGCAACGTGTTGGTATCCTCCTTTGGAGGTACTGAGGCCTGTGGGGGCACCCGGGGCCCCGACTGGCATGCAGCCCCTTGTTGCCGCACGTCCTTTTTATGCTCCCATGGGGGTCTGGTCCGACCCCATGGTCATCCGCTCGACACCGACCTCCAATTCCGATGAGTTATCCGAGGCAAGTGGAGACTGATATAACGACTTATCGTCGGAGCATGCATCATCATCCATTTCAATATTCTCAGCAACCTTCAATGCCATGGTGGGAGTTGGGCGGCGGACCGCCCCCACCAACGGCACCAAATGGTCGTGGAAGGTCGACAACGACAACTCCAACCTCCAAGTGTCCAAATCGAAAAGATTCTGCACGTTGGCGGGCTTCCGCATCTTCATGCCAACCTCGGCCAACATCGCCAGCAGGTTCCTCACCAATGGCAACGGTCGGTCTCTTCGGATCGGCTCGGTGGTGGGTCCGAGAAGGCGATCGGGGATCTGGTGGTCTACTATTTGCATGACCTGGTTTTCGCTAATAAATCGCTTCAACTCATGAATGTAGTACATCATAGTCAGGTCTTCTTCTTCGATGACCCCATCCCCGACCTGCGACTTCTCTTCCAGGTCGTCTTCTTCGGACGGCATTCTGAGCCTCTTCTTGGGAACCTTGGGGGGTTGGCCTGGATCGTTCCGATCAGGCTCCATGTGGTTTTCGATTTTTATTTTCTTCTCATCCAAACATTCATTCAAATACATAGGATCAGGACAAAAGTCCTGATCCTTTCCGGAACTATAGCAAGACCTGCTATAGTCCCGATCGGCTCCGGTGGGAGCCTTATGGGGAGGAAAAAACTTATTAATCCCGATCCGGTCCTCCACCCGTCCAGATCGGACATCGCCATCCTTATTAACAACGAAAACATAAGGCGATAGCCGTTCCTTGTGTTCTTTCCAAAACGATTCCATATTAAATTCCTTGTAATCAATCCTTTGCTGAATATCGCTGCGGTGATATCCACGATCACCAAGTGATCCGGGCACGCGCACCATTGTGGTGGAGTCAAGTTCGAAATCGAACACCGAAGTGTCGAGAACTTTACCACCATCGTGCCCGGCTTTCCAACTTACGGGGGGCGTACCCCGTGAACAATCGTCTTCGATCCGATCGGATCGTCCGCTGCTGGCAGACGACCGATCGTCAGCACTGGACGCCTGGTCCGATTCTTTTCGCATCTCACCTTGTGTACCCGATGGATTGGGCTGGTAACACACTCGGTGGATCGGTGCTTGGGACTGACTTGTGGTCTAAATGCGGTAGACCGTGCTGGGTGATGTACCCGGGGCGGAACTCTTCACCCTGGGTACGGGTATACCGGTTAAACTCGAAATTTGTATACTCCCGATGGCAGATCGCTCACCCGATCGTAAATCCCGGCCAATATGGGAGATAAACTCCGGTAATCCAATGAGGTCCAATAATCCAATCCAATAGGGAGATCCAATAAGAACGTGACGTAATCCACGAACGATATCTCCACGAAATAATCCAATAGGTAAAATAACACGTTCCAAGCGTGTGCAACTTAACGTTGGGGGTCGACCAAAGTACGCTCCCGTCGAGGGACTTCCGGCGGGCCAAATGCGTCTATAACGCGTCCCGGCCGGGTATAATGAGCTGGAGGGATTACTCGACCCTCCGCTCCCAAAACACTGCGGCGTGCAGAGGCGAATAACACGTAAGGCGAAAACGACCCCGGTTGAGTTGGGGGTCCAACGGTCACTGAAGCGAAGCTAAAAGCTAAAAACCTTTACAAAGCAAAACCCAAAACACGGCAAAACCCAAACCAAAGAAAATCCCCAACCAAAGCAAATCCCCAACTTGGCAAATCCCCAGCTAACTACCTACCCCCTATAGTCCCCAATATGTACCACACATGAAAATATGTAGTACACGCAATTTCATGTGACCTACCCGAATTTGTGTCCTGGACACCCCTTGCACATAACTGATCCAAAAACCTCTTGACTTTCCACCAATCCGATCGCTGACAGGCCGATCGGTCCATTGTTGACCGGAACCGACCAAAATTATTGGGTCCGCTTCACAACAGCCGTAACAAGCATACTTCACCAAATTTTCCACAACTAGTTTTTCACTTGACCCACTCTCACGTGCCAGGACCGTCAGATAAAGGAGGTGATCTTTCCATGATCGCCTTGGATTTTTCTCCGCTGCAAAAAGTTGCACCGCTGGTTGATGCGGAATATTCACACGATACGCACGCCACATTTGATCCAGTACATAGTGCACTGTCTGTGAAACTTGAAATAAACTCCAATATTCAATCGAAAATAACGACAAGCTGCTCCATCAAGTTATTCACCGAGTTTCTTCACCTTCAACCATTCGGTCCATGATGAATCCGAATGAAAATTTCTGCAATTTTTAGCGCCTCCATGAACAAAATATACCGTAAAACCAGAACCAAGACCAGGATAAATTCCGCTCCAGAGAACTACCGAATCGTCAACTTCGGAATCTTGTAAGTGCGTTTTCTCACATTTCCAGCCGCTTGGTTTCATTTTCCTTTTCTCCAGGAAGTTCTCGAGAAGCTCCCGCACGAGGTACACTGCCTGTATCAATACCTTCACAGTCAGATCATTTTTAAGCTAACCTGCCGACCGAACGGAGCAAAATGCTTTATGCTCTCTTGAAAAGAACTGCCAGGGCGTCTAATCGGAGAATCCCTCGCCAAAATCGGCTACACACTTCGCCCTTACCTCTGGTACTGTTCTTTTTTTTCTATACTTGGTGCAGCCTTTTCTTGACTTCCCCATTTCAAGGAGGATCACCTTGAGTGCGCCCTCTTGCTCTAAAATTTCCTCTCCGTCTATGGGAGTGTTATAATAGCTACTACAGGAATAAAAAAACGTAAAAAAACAATATTTTTCAATACCGTTCCACGCACTCCATGCGATAGAAACGTGAACTTTATGAGAAACCTAAAATCAGAACTTACGTGTCCCCGTCACTTGGGCTCAGAGACTGTAGGAAATTGTCACGAGTTGCGGAACGGTCGATTTCATCGTGTGACTGTACCGGCTGTTGTGTTCCTGACAGTATGAGAGTTGATCTTAGAAGAAGAGCGCCCTACGTGATCAACATGGGGTGCTCAGGGAGCACGTTTGCAGTTCTTAGAGCATCTCCATCGGTCAATGTTAAATGCGTTCTATATCAGTTTAACACCGATATCTCAAAAATTGGTTCTCCACCGGTAAAATTAAATCTGTGCTAAGTTAGAAATTTCTTAAGAACCTGGACACCCAGTGCCAAATCTGGAATCATTGTCGACGCGTATTAAATCAGTATTATAAAAATTTGATATGATATAAGATGGGCACCGCTGGAGCAAGTGCTCCGAATTTATTAAATAAATTGAGGTTGTAATACTATGCAGCTACAATTTGATATAATATAGCACGAGATGCTCTAGGTTTAAGCTAAAAGTAAAAATATATTAAAATGTAATTAAGGACTTAAATGTAATTATTTCTAAATCCTTTAATATAAAGGATTTTCGGCCACTGTGATCGCGTATATCTTGAATTTCGTACACTTGTCGTGAAAACATCACAAGAACAGAGAATCGATGAATTATTAGAGGCTTCCACTGTTACTATACCAGTATCTTTACTGTAAAAAATTACCGCCTTGAATGTTTTTGAGTCACATCTTGAATTTTTTGTACAGGTAAGATGCAATTAAGATTACTTTCGCTGTCACCGCTTCGAACAAGTGCCCACGTACAAAGTACGCACATTGACCGATACTTTTTCCCTCTACTAAGTCAGCTTCGTCGCTGTATCATGAATGAAACCACGGGACCCGTCGCGCGTCGCATCCACAAGAAACTTGTTGCCGCCTTTGCGCCACTGCATCTGGAAGTGATAAACGAAAGCCACATGCACAATGTACCGAAGGGCTCCGAGACGCACTTCAAGGTAGTCGTAGTGACCGACCAATTTGATGGCAAACCACTTATCGAGCGCCACCGTATGGTTAATACCGTGGTGAAGGAGGAGTTAAACGAGGGAGTGCATGCTTTAAGCATCCTCAGCAAGACGCCTAAGCAGTGGGAAGGCAGCACCGATGTCAAGCCTTCGCCCAGCTGTCTTGGCGGTATGAAATCCGATAAAACGATGAAAGTAGGTTTACAAAAAGAGCACTAGAGCGAGTAGTACATGCTTCGAACTCAATCACGATCTGCAGGCTTCACTTTTTTATCTGTAGCAATCTAAAATGACTAGCTCTTCCTAGAATTAACATTCCCTACTAACTTGACCGACGCTGGAAAGTATTTATCAGGATAGACAGCAAACTGCCCATAACGACACCCAGGATTTCTTCTTTGTGCTCATTCATTGTGGACAGTAATCTCTGCATGGACGCTGGAAGACTCTTTATCCATGCCCCAAATAAGTGGCGTCTTGCTACTTGATGACCAATCTCATCTGGGATAGAGACGTCGTGTGAGGCAATGTATTGATAGTGCGCGCTTGCCACCGCCTTCACCACGGCCTCTTCAATGTCAGCTTCCTCGTTTGATCGCGTGATAGAACGCGAGTCAGAAGCGGTAATCAGGAGCACCTCGTTAAAGCGCGAATGCAATTCGTTGGCGACCACCAAGTGCATCGCATACTTGGAAATCGCTTCTTTGGCCTTCTTGCTGAGAATACTCCAGTCCGTCTCGAGTTTGAACGACACTACAAATGATTGCGGAGCCCAGGTGTGACGTAGCACACCGAGCATCTTCGGCACTTGCTGCAATTTTAACTCGAGCGGACCAGCTCGCGACTGAATTTTGTGTTCTGACAAATCTTGTCGGGGCACGTAAAAGTCACTAACCGCTGCTGCCAACAGAAACATTGCGCGATTTTTACAGGGTGCCACACACGTCGCCACCAACCGCAATAAATAAAAGTAGTCGTCAACTGACGTAAACGGCAGCGTCAACAGCGTATTGGCCGCACGAACGTTTCGATAATTAATCACCGCGTCAAACACCTTTTCTTTTGCTGTAGAATCCTCTATTAGCAGCCGGATTTGTTGCGCTTGCAAGTTGTTTCTGCCGCGTGCTACGTCTAAATACTTCAGAAAGTTCACATCCAGTGACGAACACGTCGCTTTCTGCACGTGTCTGGCAAAGGGGGCGACTGACCCTGGACGATGCATATAAATTACAGCATAGCCAAGTCCGAGCAGATACTCGACAGAGGCGGCCCCTCTAGAACCCGTTGAAAAGTTGTCCACAAAGCGCACTGTGTTACGCTCGAGCGGGACGGTGGTGCCGCCGGATGTCACGACTGCAACGCACTTTCCCACAATGCGATGATGATCTAAAAATTCCTCTACTTGCTCGCGACACGCGCTCATCCACTTCGGTGGCGACGTTTCACGGAAATATTCTTCTGTGCGGCGTCGATCTTCGTCCGACAGGACCACCATAGAATAATACAAGTAAATTAAAAAGATACCCAACCTGGTAAGTTAAAAAGTGAGACGAATATTAAACCAATCTGAGCATTTTATTACTCAATCGAATCGGGACGACACAAAAGACGCCCTCAATGCATTGTACCGGTTTAATTGAGAAACGGTATTAAGGTAAGGGAATTACTATTTGCACGCCCCAAAATTGCTATTTGCATGCCCCTCTATTTATAGCCGCTTTACATGTTGGAAAGGTACCCAATTTTTGTACATTATCTATTTTGGTGCTGTGTGTGCTTTACAAACCTAAAAACATAGTAGCCGCCGACGAAAGCACCGCCGAGGCAACCGAGGTTGTAAGCCATGTTGTACCAGACCGTGAAGTTTGTCCACTCAGCCGTTAGGTCCGATGACGCGGACGTGCACAGATTGTAGGTGAAATTTTGCCAACCAACGCAGTAGTCGTTGATAAACGAGTCCATGATAAGCACTCCGAAGGTCACACCTTGATCGTAACCGAAGAAAAGACCGCCAAGCGCCGCGAAAACGCACACAATGATAGCGTACGTGCGCGAGCCTCGGTCGGGATGTCATCGTCGTTATCATGGACGTTCACCACAATACCAGCAGCCATTGGGGAGCCAAGTTAAGAGACAGAGTTGTTGTACGAGGTAGTGAAGGCGAATGACTCGCTTCGGGTGAAAAAAAATGATCAAATGGAGTGGCAGGTCGTATTCATTTTTTCACGCACATATGACCGCAAGACTTAACTCTTTCCCTGTTAGTGTTGCAGTTGTGAGCCTACGAAAATGATTGTTTTGTGATTCCGCTTGTGGCTAAGGCGGGATGCGTCCGTCTTTTGTTCCCGAACAGCAGTTTTGACAGCTTGGAGTTGAAGTTTAAATTTTTTCGCCCTGTTGTCCACGTTCTTGTTCGTAACATGCAGTTGGTTATTTGCACTTCGACTACATGCATTACACTCATTATTTCTCACGTACTTATAACGAATTTAGCCCATATCAATTAACCTACACACCATTAACTTCTTCAGGTCAGTTGGGCGCTGTTATCCGCTGGATCAGAATCATCCAAGGTATCGATGAAGTGCTACGTCTGGTCCGACGAGATGCGTATGTACACTAGTATTATTCCTAAAAAGAAAGAGGAGGCACCACGGCACCTTTTATGTTTGTATGTCAACAATTTATGGAGCATGTCGGATAAGTAGAGGAATACAGGTGAAGATTTTTTAGAAGGGAAAATAGACGATGGAAAGTTGGGCCAATACTCCTACAGCTTCGAAGACCATCTTCGTGGGTTCAAGATGATGCGATATTTGCCGAACAAGAAAGATTTGAACACGGTGGAAAAGAAACCCGCACTGTGGTGGAAAAGTGCGCTGGTCTTCTTCTGTGATTTTATGTGAAAATTTACAAGCAATTGTTACGACGACCCAGCGAGTCGAGCTCTTGCTGAACCTGTGGATTAGAGACAGAGTCGCCATAGCAAATCGTTGCTTCGCTGTTTTAGGTTTGTAAAGCACACACAGCACCAAAATAGAAAATGTACAGAAAATTGGGTACCCTTGCTACATGTAAAGCGGCTATAAATAGAGGGGCGTGCAAATAGCAATTTTGGGGCGTGCAAATAGCAATTTTGTGGCGTGCAAATAGTAATTCCCTTAAGGTAATTTTCATTTCCAACAATATTAATTTCGACCTTTTTAGGCACTAAATTGGGTACTTATAATTAGTACTAGTTACATAACTAGTGTAGTATCCCAATAATTATCATGCATAATTACATGCTAACATATTCACGTCTTAATACACATTAAATAAACCTTCTCTTCTTCGACGCTCCCACCGATCAAAACATCATCAACGTTTGGGCTCATAACCTGTTGAAATTTTTCTGCGTCTATTTGCGCGAGAACTTAGGAAACTTAAGTAGTAGTGTCGATTTTAACCTTGAATAAACTGTTTTGACTTTCCTGAATATTATAGCAAGAAAGTATCAGTTATTGATGAAAACAAAATTTCAAGATAGTTCGAAGACAGTAGATGAAGATAACAAAGTCAGGGACCCGACATTCTCAAATGTTTCAAAAGGTCTGTGATAGATTGATAAACTTAAGAATTCTCGCTGATTCCTGAAGTAAACTACTCCTGCTTTAATAATTCAATGAGAATTGGTACCCAGATGAGGTGAGCGTCGCAAAAAATCACTACGAAAGAAAACAAAGGGTACAAGATTATTTTCAAGACATGAATGGAGATTCGGTATGCAAACTCCAGTACGAAATCAACAGCCCGTGTTCAGAACACCTTCGGCAAAATATTGAAAGCTGTCTATTAAGGTTTGTATGGTACTGAAGTCTACGGGCGAAGAGCAGGTTTCAAAGAGTGGGAACCAGATTTATACGTCAAATTGCTATTTACGAATCAGCATGTGGATATTGCTGGAGTGAATACATTAAGGTTAATCGCTTGGGTCACTATCTAAGTGGTAATTGAGAGAGATACTACATTAGACAAGTGGACACTTGGTGGGTCGTTGGTTCATGTTATGAAAAAATGCTTAATGCATTTCATATGACTTACATCTGCCCAAGCATGAACTTGTTAGCCGTAAACATCCAAGAAGGTATTGGATGAACAGGAAGTAGGTGGAAGCAAACCTCTGGTTCTAGAAAATGTGGCACATTAAGCTCCACCAGATCTAAAAACAGTTCTTATGGCGAAATTTGACTATGCAAGATCCAATCACCTAAGGAATGCCAAAAACTTGTCAATTTGCTCCAGAAGTGGAAGGAGAGTAAAAAAGTCATTGAATTGGAAACAACACAGTAAACACGGTCAAAGGCAACAAAAAGACTATGAAATGCTTCGGTGTGTGGTGAAATTGCATCACTCGGTCCAAATGTCCGAAGAAATCCGAAAAAAAGGAATTTTTGCTAAACAGCGGTGAAAACTTGGAAAACATTGATGGCGTCACGTAGATTTTGGACGATGGTGCTAGTATGCACCTTGTTAACGATATTTCTTACCTTCACGATAACGAAGAGGTAAATGGAACCTGTTTTCGGCAGATGGTAACACCTGAACGATTACTAGAAAAGTTCGATCAAGGTTGAAGTAAAAGCGAACGACAAGAAGAATGCGATTCGGATCGACTATTTTTTTATGTGGAAAACTTGTCAGAGAATATCTTGTCTTATGGCCTTTTGGGAGAAAAGACTGTGAATTGGTGTGCGTAAAGGATAAAGGGATGATGATAAACGCCGCCTCATGAAGACCAATATTCAACATTGAAAACACGAATAAAGTCTTAACAGTTGTGGAAATACAAGTTTGAATGAATAATCAAACCATTGACGCTGATATGGAATTGAATTAATTGGAAGTAAACCAAGATTCAGACGTGCAAAAAGTATTTCTAATGCATTTCATGCACGACTTGGTCGCCTCAACTATTAAAATACAATCGAGAGGTTGGCCATCCGAGTAGTGGAATTTCACTGAGCGATCACAAGAGAAAAATTGTTTGACGTGTGCCCAAGGCAAGCAAACAAAAATATTCGATCAATCTAAGACACTGAAGTGGATGCACCGACCGTTTAGTATGAAAGGTGTCATCTGTTCCAATTAAAGGGACCAATATACCAAAGGATCGACTGGGAATTCGATACATGATAAACTTTCTAGATTTTAAATCCAACTATGCATGCGTTTTCCTTGTCAAGACTAAGGACGTTGCTGCCAAGAAATTTGAACAACTTCTAGCGTTCTTCGATCCACAGTTCAACTACAAGGTGCATGTTCTACGTACTGACGGCGGACTAGAATACTAAAATCTAGATTTTTTTCGTAAAAGCCCTGAAATTGAACGCCACGTCAGCGAAGACAGCAATCAAACCAGGTAGAACGCATGCACCGTACTATTATGAACATTTCGCGGTGTATGTGATGTTTCCAAGTGAATTAAAATTGTCGATCTGGGTGATGAGGTACACAGGCTTCTTTCATATTGAATCGTATCCTTACAAATGCGAATGCCAAGAGATAATCGCCGCTGGAGTTATTGACCAAGAAAAATCCAAATCTTGGAGAAGTTGTAGCTTTCGGATCACCATCACGGTTAATCACAAATATTTGGAAAAAAATGCTCGGTCGTTGAGCACAAGCTGCGGTAATAATGGGAAAAGTAATGAAATCAAGGGTTCATGGTTTTCTTAAAGGATGAACGCAAAATTGTGGTAACTCAACACATCAAGAACATCAAAACACCAAGATTCCAAGATTCAACGAAGATTGTCAGAAAACCAGGTTGGGAAGGAGCTAAAACAAGCGAAGTTCAAGTTTCAAAGAGAAAACCAAGAAAAAATTGAATTGGCAGCACGAACGCTATTAACAAGAAGTTTCACAAGGAAAACAACCTAGAAAAGAAGGAAACAAGGAATTTAAATATTCGATTGAAGATCATGAAGATGTTTAAGAAATTGTTTCGGTTAATTCACCTCTGTGGTGGAGTAAAGTTCAATATCGAACACCGTAGTCTCGAGAGCCTGACCACCATCGTGACCAGCCTTCCAACTGAAGGGGGGGGGTACCCCGCGAACCTTCGCCTACGATCCGATCTGATCGTCCGCTTCTAGCAGACGACCGATCATCAGCATAGGACGCCTGGTCCGATTCGTTCGTCATCTCACCTTGGGTACCCGATGGAATGGGCTGGTTTCACACTCGGTGGATCGGTGCTGGGAATCGACTTGAGGTCTAAAATGCGGAAAACCGTGCTGGGTAGTGTACCCTGGGCGGAACTCTTCACCCTGGGTACGGGCAGACCAGTTATACTTGGAGTAAGAATACTCCAAAGGGCAGATCGCTCAACCGATCGTAGAGCCCAACCAATATGAGAATAAAAGTCCAATACTCCAATATAGAGATCCAATGAGAACGTGATAAACTCCACGAACGATATCTCCACGTAACAATCAAATAATTCATTACACGTTCCAAACGTGTGTAACTTATACTTGTGAAGCCGACCAATGTGTACTCCCGTCGAGGGACTTCCGGCGGGCCAAGTGCGCCTGTAACGCGTCCCGGCCGCGTATATCGAGCTGGAGGGGATTACTCGAACCTCTGCTCCCAAACACTATGCGGCGTGCAGAGGTGACTAGAGTACTTAAAGAAACGTTTTCTTGTTGAGTTAAAGGCCAAAGACGGCAAAAACCAAAACCAAGCAAAACCCAAAACTCGGCAAAACCTAAACTAACCAATCCTACTCCCTATGGTCCCCAATATGGACAAACATGAAAATATGTAAGTACACGCAATATCATGTGACTTACCAAAATCCGTGTTCTTGACACCTTTCGCACACGATAGGCTTAAAAGCCTCCACGATTTCAACCAATCCGATCGTCGATAAGCCGATCGGTATGCTGTTGGCACAAAGCGACCAGCATTCTCGAGTCCGCTTCGCCACAACGCCCCTGAGTCTGGTCGTAGCCGCGCAACGGTAACGATCCGATCTCACCACATCCTAGATCTCGCAGAAGCGGACTTCACCGATGGGCAGATCTTCGTGTCCACCTTCTCCAGGTTCTTGCCTTGTACACCTAATCATCTTGTAACCTCTCTTGACGTTCGTTGCTGCAGGTGCCCTGTATTCCCAATCGCCCCATATCGATTCGCTACCAGATAGGTCCGATCTGACAGCCCTCGCGACAATCCAGATTCCGACACGCCGGATGGGCATCAGACCGGTGTCGACCAGCTCCGGAAAACGGTCCGGAAGCTTCAGTCGGAGTTGGACGTCAAGAATTCCTCACTACTGCAACTGCGGAAGGAGGTGTACACTTTGATCCCCATGTCCACGAAGTTGCAGGAGGTAATCACTGAAAACGCGCAACTTCGGGCCCAGATCGCCCAACAAACAACGCGATACAGCCGATCGGCCTTTTTTCGTCTTGGATCTGCTCTAACCTTCCTTTGCGTGCAGATCGGTTGTCCACCGACATCGCCAAAACGTACGAAGCTTTATTAGCGGCTGATCGGCAATCGCATGACCACTGCGATCAGCTCCGACCGATCTTGGACGGTCTGATCAGCGCACGGCATGATATGTCTCGTTTGGAGGCCTATAGGTCACACCTCCTGGAACAGCTCGCGGTGGTCAACCGGCAGAGGTTGGAGGATCAGTCCGATCGGACTTTACTCCGCACCCAACATGGTGACCTGTAGAGGCAGATCGGCGAGTTGCGGGTCATGGTCAGGGACAGATCGGGAAGGTCGAGTCCTTGCAGAGCCGATCAGACGCCTGGACCCAGAAGTCTGACCGTCGCTGGGCGGCCGTAAATAGGTGCTACCAACAGTTGACCGACTTGTTTCACCGGCGTCCGGCTGCAGGCTCTAGCGTTAACCGATCTGCATCGGCCGCTCTGATCGATCTGCAACAAGATCGGACACGACGCCACTCATTGGCTAAAAGTAAGCAATCCAAAATTCCGAAAGTTTCCAAGAAGCGTAAGGACGCGTCGAAGGGATCAAGGGCGCGGGGCATAGCGCTCGACTCCGAACTCGAGGAGAAGCAAGCCGTGCCTCAGAAGAAATCCAAGACGCTGGCGCATCCCAAGCCCAAGATCGGACGCAGCAGACATGTCTACCATCGCCAAATCGCATGCGCCCTTGCTCCCCGGCGCTGCTCACACCAAGCATGTGGAGATCTCCTCCGGAGAGGGCTCGGGTGACGAATAGGGAGATTCTGAGTTCTTGATCACTGCTTTATCCAAGTCCCAATCCGATCAACGCCGAGGTCCCGTTCCTGCGAAGCCTGCTTCGGGGGCTGATAAGGTGATCAGCTCCCAGGGTGATGGTGCTGCACGTACGCGCGAGTCAACCGGATCGGTGCCTTCGTTCCAGCCCGGCACATGTGGGCTGCGCCGTCACGCCCGATTGAAAGGGGTGTCGATAGGAGATCGACCTCTCCCATCGCTGACTTCAGATGCCACTTTGCCATGGTCATCGTGGCAGATCGGTAGCTTGTACCGATCAGCCCTGACCAAGCAGATACTAGCCCGGTCTCTATCGCGTCCAAACTCCTGGCTTTTTCCTCCAGCTTCAAAGGCTCCTGCCTCTTCTTCATGGCAGGTGGACCTGGTCACAGCACCACAAATCGCCTGTCTGTATGCGGATGATGCATGGAAAGTGTTTGTCCATCCCAAGCTGGGGTCCATGTTTGCGTCGACTGCGTGGATCGACTCGTTCTTAGGTCGAGTGAAGGCCTTCAATGAAGCCTACAGCTAAGCGATCTGGGAGTATACACACTATCAAGTGCTTCCTCTTGATCGAGCGCAACATGATCAAGGCCTGATCTCATTCCATTAAAGCCGGAAGATGCGCCGGAGTCGGGCGGGAGAGGCCTGTCAGACCCTATGCCAGTTCGTTCTGGGATGCTGGCCCGCGAGTGCGACATCGACATCTTCCTGTATCCGGTGTTTCTTTATATGGCCAAGCGTCGCGTTGAGAGCCCCGGGGCGTTGACTGAGGACGGCATCTGGTATCCCGGTCTCCATTGTGACGAGCCGATCGCAGACCTGAAGGACGCTTTGGTCCAGATCGATCGGAAGGGCCCTGGCGCAATCAGCACCAGAACCAGATCGAAGACCATCCGGCGTTGACTATCGGACGTCTGTGGGGTGATTGCGATTCTTGATGCGGCAGTTAGCTGACCAGATAATCCATTATACATGTCATCATTTTTTCCAAATTCCTGATCACCCAATCACTTGACCAAATTTCATCACTTTCTCCAAACTTGCACCAACACGTTATCACACACAGTTCCATCCACATCGCGAAAATTATCACCACGTTCGTCACTCCACTTCTCCAGTTCATCACAGTTCATCATACTCTAATTCACAATAATTCAGACCTTACACATATTCACACCGATCGATAAACTGATCGGTGCTACTGCGTGTCTTGATCTTCTTCATCTTCTTGAGTCTGCATCACTGCGAAGCGATCCGACTGTCTCGTTCTCGCTCGAACTCTCGTATCAGTGCTCCACAATTTAGATCGAGTTCGTCGATCCAAGTTGCTTCGTCATGATCCTTCCAGCGGACCAGATATTCTCGGTGGGTGCGACCGAAACGTGTCTTCTTGACCGATCGGACATCTAGCACCTTTTCCACTCGAATTAGACCTCTTCCAATGGCCTTTCCCAACTGTCTTCCGGCAGCAGAGCTTCATCAAAATAGAATCTCTCCGCTTCGTCTACCAGACAGGGCATTTTAAGCCGATCGGGGAACTCTCTGACCAGCTTCATGTTGGACACGTGCACGATCGGAAAAACTTTGTAATCCGTGACGATCGTGATCAGACGTGCAGCATGCTCACCGATCCGCTCTGCTACACGGAAAGTACCGTGCCACATATGAGCCAACTTCTTTGCATAGCCTTCCTTGACCCGATCGAGGTATAACCATACCCTCGCCCCTGGTTCAATACCATGAGGGCGGACCTGATCGTTATTCCGATCTGCTCGATCTTGCGTGGCCTGGCGCAACTTTTCATTTACGACTTCTTTCGCATGCTGATAATGCTTCTGGACCTGCATGCGCCAACGACGGGAATCGCGATCGCGGGTCCTATCCATACGCCAGATAGAAAGGCGTTTCTCCTCGGACCCGATCGGTTGAAGAGTTGAGTGCGAATACCAGTCTTTCGGCATACTCATCCCAGTCACGTTGGTCTGGATCGGTCACATACATCTTGATCGCCCTTGTTATTGTCTGAACCATGCGTTCAGCCGACCCGTTCGCTTGCGGGCAATATGCCATCGTCTCACTCTGTTTCTGGCCTAGCATGTTATTGAACGATCGGAACACCTCATCCATAAAACCGGGTTCCCGATCGTGTCTAATAACTTCGCTGGCGCCGAACCTTCTGAACACGCATTCCTTGTAACTCTGGGCGATCTTCTCCGCAGATTGAGATGCACTAGCCTTTGCGATCACCATACCTGTGAATAGGTAGATCCAGATCAGCAGCTCAGTGTGCCGCGTGTCGATTTGGGCGGCGACGGTATGTGCTCCATTGCTATCACCTGGAAAGGGTAAGTAGCCTCGATATTTCTGGTCGATCGGCCCTTGATTATCAGTCTGCCCTTTCCTGTCTCGCAATCTGTGCAACAGCCCATATACTTCTGCACGCTCCGAAAAAGTCCTATCCAGTGAAAGTGGCCCTGATCTTGTGGTATGTCCTGCCTATGCCTTGATGTCCCCCTTCTAGAGTTACATGGTAGTGATGAAGGACACCCGGCTGTAGCAACTCAGGGATCACCAGTTTCGCTAGTCGATATCGATCGGACCTGTCTTGATCAATGTCACGGCATTAATACAGCAATCCATTGTCGTCCACATCGTAACTGTCCGCGATCTTGGTACACTCTTTCTCTTGATCATTTGTTAGCATGGACAGTTCACCGCGCAGATAGGCTTTCAAGTTGACGATCGACTCTTCTTCGTCCTGCGCCTTGAGGATCCCTTCCGCCCTTAGCTGTTGTACAACGTACTCACTCAGCCTTCTCTTTGGGAATGATCAGCGAGACTTCCGAGTTCGCGATCTAGTCGCCGCCATCACATGCACCTGATTAGGGCTGTCCTTGGGCTTGATCAACTCCGGGATCCTGTTTATGTCCATAAGTTCATGTAGAACGGACTCCTCGGTGATCGTCGCCCCGATCTGGTCCCGCATGGCTTGGACCGCGAGGTGGTCGGCGATTCTGTTCCAATCCCGTTTCACGTGCAATAGCTCGTGGTTGGGATAGTCTTTCAGTGTCTTCATCACCCGATCATTCAGCAACTTCAGCCGTGGCGCCTTACAGTCGATCTCCCCGGTGATCTGCCTTATCACTAGGTTGGAGTCACCACCTTTGATGATCCGCCCTTTATTTTGTGATGACAGCAGATCAAGACATAGAAGTAGCCCCCTATATCCGCCTCGTTGACCGTTATGTCAGGCGTGAAATCGGCGGCGGCTGCTACTATAGACCACTGTGGTAACTTCCACAGTATGGCACTATAGGAGCCGACCTTCTTCTTCACGCTAGCCGATCCGTCGAAACTCAAGACCAGGAGTTCCTCATCCCGATCGACGATCGGTGGCGGCAGTGAGATTGACTGTAGAGGTTGCTTCCTTGGGGCAATCGCCATCAGAGCTTCATCCACTTCAGACCGAGGGGTGATACTGGCAGCTAATGTGCCCAATATCTATTCCTCTCCCTTGGTGCACTTGACGACCTCGAGGAACCACTGTGACAAGATCTCTGACCATCTGCCGAGCCGACCGTCCATCCCATTGGCTGATAATAGCCAGGCCAATGTCGTCTTTCTCGAAAGAACCTTTACAGATTGGCCGACCAGTAGGTTGTAGCACACATCCAAAATCCGTAGTAAAGCCAGAACTTCCTTTTCGACGATCCCATAGTTAACTTCGTTCGGCTTCAACGTCCGGCTCGTAAAAGTGACCGGGTGGTATACTCCATCATGTTCTTGCACTAGAGTGGCAGAAATGGCCCACTTACTAGCATACACAATGACGATCGGCATTTTTTCCGGATCGAAGTGTCTTAGAATCGGTGCCGTCGCCATCTTGGCCTTCAGCATACCGAAAGCAGCCTTTGCACGCTTCATGTGGTCCTCTGCATCCACCTGCGGAAAATCTGCGGGCAGATCAGAGTCGCTGCCCTCCCGTAAATTTGCCCGATCTTCTTCGCGCAACATATGGTAGTCGACTTCCCGGAGCTCGTACAGCACGGCCGCGTAAATCGCAAAGTCTTCAATGAAGCGACTGTATTAATTTAGGCTTCCCAAGAAGGACTTCATTGCCTTCAGCGATCTGGGAAACGGGAGGTTGTTTAGTGATTCCAGATATTTGGGTTTGGCCTCCGGACCACTGATCGACACCATATGACCCGAATAGGCGACCTTGGACATTCCCCAATAACTTTTCACAGCACTGATCGACAGGTTCCAGCGATCTCATGTCTCCAACAAACGTTCGACCTTCTCGCACAGATCGCTCCATGACGAGGCAGGGATCAGAATGTCGTCGATATACGATCGCCTTCCCAGAACGGACGGTCTCCTCTCCCGGTCAGGTTCACCCTCTGTAAATACATCATAATTTTTGGTGAGGTCCTGATCGGTGCTGATCTTGAAATTTCCATACAGTGCGTTGTCGATCAGCCTCTGGTAGATCTGGGGCGCGTTCTTCAACCCTAACGGCATACGGTTCCACTCGAACAGACCGAACGGCGTAACAAATGCGGAGATCTCGCGAGCCCGATCGGTTATCGAAACCACCCCAAGTCCACTTGCCATGTCTAATGAGCAATACCACAGAGTCTTGTCAAGGTCTTCTAGTAGATCGCTGATTAGCGGCATCGGGTACACCATAAGCTTGGTCAACCGATTTACCAAACGATAATCGATACACAACCTGATGTCGACGCCGTTATTCTTTATCACAATCACGATCGGCGAGGCCCACGGAGAGGTCGACGGTCTGATGATCTTGGTAGCCCACAGTCCTTTAATAAGATTGGACAATTTTTCGCGGTACTGTGGCGCCACACGTCGGCATCGCTGGGCGATCGGCTTGGCATCACCCACGTCGATGTCACATATCGCTCCGCAAGCAGCAGGGGGTAAGACATTGCCTTTACCGATCAGCAGATGTTTCTTCTTCCATATGATCTTCTTTAGCTGATCGATCTGGTCGGGACTGTTGACATCCCGATCACCCACTTGCAGATAGTCCAAGGTGACTCCGAAGACACTTCAGGTAGGACTGCCATCTGGCTCTCCAGCTCCTGAATATATTGATCCCCGCACTCATGTACACACACTTGATCGTATTCCGGGGCAATATCACCCAAGCCGTCCTGATCGGTTGCATACTGCTGTTCCCGATCGGCGGGATAATCTTCAATAACATCGATCTGCTTAGGCGCGCCATCGTGGTCCGCCCAGCAATCCCATGTTCCCCATTTTCTATTTCCGGCTCCGCTGTCGCCTGGTCTTGTGACGCCACCATGTTGACGAACCTTGGCTCATCTGCTTGATGGTCCACCGTGTCCGGCGACTGCGGTGCCTTTCTTCGAATTAACATCTTCTTTGGGGTTATATAGCTAGGTCGTTCCACCATAGGTGAGGTATCTTCTTCCACCGGTCCATCAACGCTGATCAGATCGGTGGTCGCTTGGTATGCCAAATTCTGCCACTCAACATACCGTCCCGATCCGATCGAGACGAACCCCATCTTTCTTGGCACCTTCCCTTCCGCCAGCCACATGACAACAATAGTATTGTTGTCGAGCGTAAGCGGCTTGTCACCTATATTAGTGACTCGAACAAAATCATATCGGACGGCGCTCTTCACAAAGGTCGACACCCACCGATCTCCCCTGGTCACCCATAACTTCCTTGAACGAAAACCTTTATCGACCGGGGTGTCAGCGGATTGGCCGACTGGAATGGTGACATCTTGATCCCACCTGACCAGATCGGTGTACGATCCGTATAGGGGCCGCCGACCAGCTAACTGGATCTGGACCTCATCCGGTAGTGTAAGCACTCCATGAGACAGATCAAGGCGAATACCCGCCGGCACCATGAAATCCATGCCTAACAAGGCATCCTGACCGGCCAGCTTACCAACCCAAGCACTGAAGAGGTAGATCAACGAACCCGATAGGGTGATCTCCACGCGCGTCCTTCCTTCGGTCATATAAGAATTTTCACCGATTCCGACGCATTCTTGTCTCTGGGTATCGTCTATACGACATCCGACCTTACGAGCTAAGGCGGAGTCAATAATCGAGACTTCAGCCCCAGAGTCGAACAACATCGTCGCTTTCTGGTTATTTAGCGCATGATACTTCCAGTATTCGCGAGACTCTCCAGGCAGCAGATCTAGCTGCATAACCACCTTCGATCGGGAATATTCATCGGTCGTGAGATTGTAGACCGGATGATCCCGATCGATGCAATTGAGAACAGAACATGTATTGTCGGTTTTATTCTCCTTGCCAACATATGCATAGATTCCAAACGTAGACCGCTCGGCAAGATCCATTTTCCAACCTGGCGAGCGCTCTAGTTTAACATATTTTCCACGTCAGGTGGAAGCATCCCCGCGTGCTTACCCAGCACATACCACTTGCGCGTCAGATTGAAGAACTCTTCCATCTTTCACTGGCCGGCCTCGTGGATCTCTCCACATGACTTGCACACGAAGAGACAGTGATTGGTGGGGTGGCCGCGTCTTTCGCACTTCTTGCATATAAGCTTCTTCCAGCAGTCCCCACCATCGTGCTTGCTTGACCCGCAGTGAGAACACTTCGTTAGAGGTCGGTCCGGATCGGACTTGTTCCCACTCCTGCCCTTCCGATCTGCCTGGTTAGGCGTCGATCTGGTTCTTGGGGCAGGTTCCGTGACGAAGATGTGGCGATATTGGTCCTCGTCCGACTACCGACTGGACTGGACGCTACTTTCTTCATCCGATCCAGTGCTGTCTTCAGTCTCGATCGTCTTCATAGCACGAGCCGATCTGGTCAGGGTCCTCTTCACCGGATCGGTCTGGGTCTTAGATCTGTAGCGACCCGATCCAACGGCGACCTTCGCCCTCATGCTGCGTGAGTGTTGCAACGTCCGCAACGTCTGCTCCACTTCCCCCACATCTTTGAGGCGCAGCATAGTGAGCTGATCTGCCAGCTCTTGGTCATAAAGTGTACTGATGTAGTGACCCACATGCTCCATAGCGGCACCGGTAGGCGGGTTGTCTTCCTTGATCACTAACCCGGCGCGAATTGCAGCCACGTTCAAGCGGTGCAAGTACTCAATCGGTGTCTCATCGCCCCACTTCTGCATATGATGGTATTTGCGGGCGGTAGAGAATCCGGAGTTTCAGTACTGCCCCTCCAATTCTGAACATAGCAGATCCCAGTCAGATCGGACATCCCGACCCAACTGTTGGATCCAGTTCGCAGCCGGTCATTTCAGCAGATCTCTGAAGATCAAACACTGTTTCTTTTTTGGTGTCTGATCCCACAAGAAAGCAGACTTGACCCGACCAAACCACGATCTGGCTTGGTCCTCGTCGGCGTTCTTGCCAGTGAAATCCTTGAGATCCGTGTTCGCAGCCATGCAAATGCGTGGGATTGAAGTATATCCGAAATCGAAGGCGGTCGTAGAGGCTAGGTTAGCCCTGCGCGTTCTGCCCGCCCCTGCACCGTCTGACCCATAGTGGTCATCCGGATCGCCGATCGACTCCATGTGAAATCGCTGTTTTTGCTTGATCGGCGCGGTCGGGCTGGCTGCGGCTTGCGTCTTCCTCTGCCAACTGGTCTGCCACCTCGGGTAGCCTTATCCGTTGATGTCACTGACTCCATATCAACATCCCGGCAAGTATTGACATTTTGCCGGGCAGATAGGTCCTGGTCATGCGGGCCCGGAGGCGATCGGCTTCGGTCTCCTATGAAACGCTCCATCATTGCCTCAAAAATGGCTTGGACGTTAGATTGGGTCATGGGCAGCGTGTTGGCATCCTCCTTTGGAGGTACTGAAACCTGTGGGGATCTGGGGCCCCGACAGGCATGCAGCCCCATGCTGCCGCACGTCCTTTTATGCTCACATGGGGTATGATCCACCCCCATTGTCATCCGCTCAACACCGACCTCCAACTCCGATGAGCTATTAGAGGCAGGTGGAGACTGATACAGCGATTTATCATTGTAACACACATCATCGTGTGCTGCCGTGGCCTCAGCGACCTTCAATGCCACGGTGGGAGTTGGGAGGCGAACCGCCCCCACCAACGGCACCAAATGATCATGGAGGGTCGACATCGACATCTCCAGCTTCCAAGTGTCCATATCAAACAGATTATGCACGTTGGCGAGGTTTTGCACTTTTATGCCGACCTCAGCCAACATCGCCAGCAGGTTCTTCACCAATAGCAACGGCCGATCGCTTTGGATAGGCTCGGTGGTGGGTCCGAGAAGGCGATCGGGGATCTGGGGGTTTAATGTAACGGGGTTACATTCGGGTTACACTGAGTGTTAGTGTACATGAGTAAACCACGGTTGAGGTCAGTGTTAGCCGGGTTGAAAGGTTTCGAACCTTTGGTTATTTTAACCAATCAGGGCAGGGGTCCTTGGTGTGGTGGTGTGTCAGCAATCCACGTGTCAGTACACAGGTGTGTACACTACATTTTAGCTAGGGACGAATTAGGGATATTCTACTTAGTATTACATATAGTTTATATTAGTTTAAATTAATTTAGGCTAATTACATATTAAATATATTCAGTTTACATTTCACTCTATTTAGCAGACGCGCGACCTCGACCGGTAGCGCGCGCAGTGAGTGTCGTAGGTAAGAGGGAGTCCTCCCTTTACTTACATCCCGTAAAGGGAATACAGCCGTTAAGGCTAAGTCGTAAACTAACCCGGGAATCTTGTCCCCGAGTAGGAGAACTCTCCTACTAAGCCCTTTACAAGGGCGTATCGGCTAAGTAGCGGTAGCTACCGCTTTAAGGAAGATTCTTCCTCTGTGTGCTAGCCGCACCGTGCGTATACGCACCGGATACATCTGGTAGCACTTGTAGTCAGTCCAACACCTGTGTTGGTAGACTAGGCATCCTCTGCAAAGGATGAATCAGGACGATTGGGATAGTTTGACCCTTGACCATCAGGAAGCCTTTAAAAGGCTGTTACATTTCACGGGGGAAGAAGGCATGAAGCTCCTAGTGGAGCAGGTCCTTGAGACCGTAAAGGCAAGGGTAAATGCCCTCATCGCTCATGAGGCGAGTTTTAGTGGAGGTCATTCCACGGGGGTGCGCCCTCCATTATCGTTTAAGATAAAGGAGTTCACCGGAGAGAAGGGTGACAACCTTTACGTGTGGTTGCGAGAGGTCGAAACGGCCTTCGCCACAGCGAACATGACCGCTGATCACTTGCAAGTGGGACTTGCATTGACCCATCGTACGGGCAAAGCCCGTACATGGGCGTTTACATGAACGGAACCAGTCAAGGACGTGTTTCCAACATGGAAGGTCCTTAAGCAGAAGCTTATGGACATGTACGCAACGCCTGATCTGGTTTTCCAGAATCAACTGGCGTTCCTGAGGTGCCGTCAAAGCACTAAGGACCTGGAGGTTTATATCCAGGAGCTTAAGACCTTGATGGCAGGGATGTACGCGAAAGCGTATTCGGACGATGTGTCCATCCCCGTCTTCATGGGAGGCCTGAGAGAAGGGCCAGCACGTTCGTAATTGTTCCGATGCCGACCCGAATCCCTGGAGGAGGCGTTCAAGATGGCGTTTAACGCCGAGAGGAATTTCCGTTCCTCTAAGGTGGGTCCCGAACCCATGGACCTGAGCCAGGTCGAAGCGGAGGAGAAACCTCCCGCTAAGAGTCATTCGGACTCTTTTTCACAGAGCTTCGAGACAGAGCTCTTGGATATGTTGCAGCGGCGTGGGCCGCTGAGATGCTTCCTGTGTGGAAGCACGGATCATCTGAAGAACAGATGTCCGAAAAATCCCCAGCGAGACACTCGCTACAAAAGACCAAGGATGGGGAAAAAGCCCTTGTCCAAGCCGTCGGGAAACGACGGCTCCCAGTAGGTGCGGGGCGCCCTACTGGGGGACCCCTCAGTGCTGTTAAGCCCCAGGGTAGGGGACGACAGCACAAAGCCCCGAGGGAAGCGGTGCTTTCTAGCACCGAGTTGGTGTACAAGCCAGGTTTGCTGATCGTCCTTGCGGAAGTGAAAGGCTTTGATAAGCCTTGGAGAGTCTTGATAGACTCTGGAGCTTCTGCCAATTATGTCAGACGGGCTTCAGTTGAGAAGGGTCGGCTGTATGCCGAGGCCCTAGAGGCACGTACTCGTGACGTTGTCACGGTCCGTCTTACGGCGGGCTCACAGGTTTCTGTACCCAAGGTCTCGATTGACCTTAAGCTGAATTTTGCAGACTTCGACAGCTTAGAACGTTGCCTAGTCCTGGATTTGGACTTGAGGTATGACCTCATTCTGGGCATGAAGTGGCTGGAACGCCACGAGCCATGGATATACTGGAAGTCTAAGTCCATTGGCTCAACGCACCCGCGGTCGGGTGAAGCATTGGCGAGTCATGAACCCACCTTTTCTCGATCGCAAAAGAGATTCTGGTGTGACATACCAGAGATTGGGATGTCTGAAATGATCATTCCCAATGGCGTTAAGGAAGTGTTCCTTAAGGAGGGGGATTCGGCGGTTAATCCCCGCGCCGATATAGGCGAGACTGGTGAGTCGTCAGTGATAGAGGTGGAATCCTCTGAGGGTAAGCGCGAGGCGCTTAGAGAAGAGACCCGAAGTTCGTCTCTTCTACAGGTCGGAATTGATTCCGACCACGCCGTGTCCGCCGAACAAGTTGCGTCTCCAATGGTAGGGGTAGAGACCCCTGTGGTTAAGCGCGAGGCGCTTCCAAGCGAAGAGACCCGAAGTTCGTCTCTTTTACACGTCGGAAATGATTCCGACTACGCCTTTATAGGTGATACTGGCGAGTCACCGGTGGTAGAGGTAGAGACCTCTGTGGATAGGCGCGTGGCGCTTCCAATAGATGGGGCAATTGACTCCCCCGATCTGGGTCTCGGGATGAGTCCCGAGGTCAGTAGTCAGCAGTCCTACAGGATGCTGAATAGTGTGACATGTGTTGTCACAGAAGGCGTAAGCCTGGAACGGTTGCCTGGGGTAGGCGAACTGTTGTCGTTGGAGGAGATGTCCTTCAACGAATTTGAAGCTGCTTTGAAAGCAGATGAAATCAACGAGGTTGTCGTATAACGTCCGGAAGAGGAGTTGAACTCCTCATCCACGATGGAAGAGTCAGTTTTGGTGAAAACCAAACAGGCATTGAATGACCGAAGCGGCCTCAAGATCCTCGCGGATCCTGAGGACCCTTACCATTCCTTACTTAAGGAATTCGGAGATGTCATTAGTGACAACCCGCCGATGGGGTTACCACCGGATCGGGGAGTCCGACATGAAATTGATTTGGTTCCTGGAACCAAATACTGCGTCACTAGGAAGTGGCTTCTCCCCAAGGAGCAATGCGACGTCATCGAAGCATTCTTCAATAGGAAAGAAGAGGCAGGGATGGTACGGGAGAGCAAGATTCCCCACTCATCTCCCACTTTTTGTGTTCGTAAACCGAACGGAAAGTGGCGCATTGTGCATGCGTATAACAAGCTGAATGCAGCTACTGTACCCATGCAGACTCCGATTCCTCGGAAGGATGTCCTCCCGAACAATATGGCGGCCTGTACTGTGTACACTGCCTTAGATCTGGTGGACGGGTATTATCAGGTGCTCATGCGAGCGTCCGATATTCCGCTGACAGCGGTTAGCACGCCTAGTGGCATGCTGTGGGAGTGTCTTGTTATGCCACACGGGCTTTCAAATGCACCAACGACTTTCAATCGCTTGGTGACTCAACTATTCCGCCCTCATAGGAAGTACGCTCAGACGTACTTCGACGATATATTCGTCCATAGTCGTGCGGAAGGCGACTCGTCTGATGTTAAGACGCATCTGATACATCTTCGAGCAGTGCTAGAATGTATGCGAGAGCATAAGTTATATGCAAACGCATCCAAGTGTATCTTTGGTGCTGAGGAAATTCCTTTCCTCGGATGCTTCATCGGTAAGAATGGAGTGAGGGCGGATCCCGCGAAGGTGAAAGCCATTGTGAAGTGGCCTTCGCCTGTATATCTTAGAGATTTACGGAAGTGGCTTGGATTAGCCAACTGTCTCCACAAGTACAGCGAGAGCTACGCTGAAATGGCGAAGCCATTAACCGACCTTCTTAAGAAGGACGTGGATTGGTGTTGGGATACCAAACACCAAAACGCTTTTGAAGTGGTAAAGGGGAGCTTATTAAAAGCTCCCGTTCTTGCTCTCCCAGACTCTGGGAAAGCATTTAGTGTCGTCTGCGACGCCTCCGATTTCGCAATCGGATGTGCTTTGTTACAAGCAGACGATGGAGGAAGGGAACTCGTAATTGCGTTTGAGCCGGGGCAGCTTAAAGCTGCGGAACGGAATTATCCCGTTCATGACAAGGAGATACTTGCAATGAAGTATTCTCTTGTCAAATTTAGGGTTCACCTACTCGGCTCAAAGCCGTTCGTGGTTTATACTGACCACGCTTCCTTACGGACAGCGACAAAGTCGCCTCATCTCTCGCAACGGATGTCCCGTTGGCTCTCCTTCTTTGCGGAGTACAACTTTGAGGTTAAGTATAAACCTGGCAAGCAAAACGTGCTTGCAGACGCGTTTTCGCGTCGTACGGATTACGAGCTCGCTCACGCGACATTCGTCACCACATCTGTGGTGGATCTCATACGTCAGGCGTATGAGAAAGACCCACAGTGTACGGCGCTAATCAGCGCGTTACGTGAAAAGGGTCTTGGCTCGTCTGAGCCAACCCTGTCAAGTCGATCTAAAGCTCGTTTACACCGTTACAGGTACTGTGACGGTCTGCTATTTTATAACACGAGCGCGGAGGACACTCCGCCGGTGGTAGTTCCTCATGATTAGGAACTGAAATATAGAGTCCTCTTTGAGGCACATGACTCCCCTATCGGGGGTCATTTAGGTCGGGATAAGACCTACAGCGCTTTAAGCGCTTTGTATTGGTGGGCCAATATGTATAAGTGGGTCGGTGCGTATATACGCACCTGTGAGACGCGTCAGAGGGTTAAACCCTCTGCAAGTTCAGCTGCGCCTTTGGCGAGCTTATCGGTTCCAACAGAGTGTTGGAAATCCATTAGCATGGATTTTATCTTCGGTTTTCCGACGGATAAGGCCGGGAACACCGTCATATTGGTCTTTGTAGACCGATTGAGCAAGATGGATCACCTGGCGGAGGTGCCAGAGTCCATAGATGCACAAGGAACAGCGAAAGTGTTCCTAGACCGTGTCTTTCGACAGCATGGTCTACCCGATTCCCTTATATCGGATCGGGATCCCCGTCTTACGGGACAGTTTTGGTGGGGCGTTGTTTAAGGTGCTCGGCACCAAGCTTCTCATGTCCACTGCGGATCATCCGCAGACGGACGGACAAACGGAACGCGTTAATAGCGTCGTAGAGGACATTATCCGGAGTTTATGTCCGGATTATCCAAAGAGTTGGAGTGAGATGCTTCCTATGGCCGAATACAATTCGGTTCATGCATCTACGGGGTTTACCCCGTTTTACGTGAACGGATTAGTGAATGCGAGGGTTCCGTTGACGCCACGTCTTTGTGGCCCAGGGATTGAGGGGGAGGATTCCCCGATGTCAGCCCTGTATCTGTTCGAAAGCACATAGATAAGTTTTATCGACGCGCCTTAGTGTCTTACGACACGTCTGCGATGCCATGGCGGAAAGCCAAGACAGGCAAAAGGAACAGGCCGACCGCAAGGTCCGGCGTAAGAAAAAGGCGTATAAAGTAGGAGAAAGTGTTTTATTAAACAATAGAGATCTTCCTACACATGCAGTTTTTAATGTGTTAAGAAACAAACTGCGCCCCAGGTTTGTGGGGACTTTCAAGGTGCTAGCCAAAAGGGCTTGTCGTACACCTTGGATATTCCGAAGGCGATGCGTACGCATCCAACCTTCTATGTGGGTATACTTAATCCATACCAGGCCACGGAGGCGGGTTCCCTCTTGGAGGAGGTTAAGAAGGCGGATAGCCGAAATGCGCAGCAGATCGGAACATCTCCGACAGGGTTGATATACGACCCTGAAGCTCCGCAACGGAAGCTTAAAATCTCCCCTCAAGACGGCCAAAGCCGTCAAGGGCAGACTCGAAAGAGTCAATCCGATTCTCGACGCGGTCAATAGCGCCCATGGCATCGTGGAGTCCATCCTGGAGTTCCAGGATGCGACGGCTTTGTCAATCACAGCGCTCATGAACCTCACGTCGCAATTTCGCGACCACTTCCTCCAGTTCTCGATTCGGAGGGGGTTCCACATTACCACGTGGAGCGTTTGATGACGCGACGCCATCACCGGGGTGAGACCCAGTATCTAGTGAAGTGGAAGGGTTACCCACATTCACGGAGTTCGTGGGAGTCCGAGACTCCCCTGCGGCAGGATTGCCGAGACGTCTTTGACGCTTTCGAGCGGGAGAATCCCGCTGCGAGTCGACGACCAAAGGGGCGGAAGAAGCCCCTTCGCTCCCAGTAGTTGGGAGCTCCCCGGAGTCAGATGCGGAGCTTGCACTGCGATCTGGCACCACATTGAGGGCACAGGCGCTAGCATAGCGCGTGCGATAAGGGGTAGGTAATTGCTCCATCGCTTTGGCTTAGGCATACGCCAAGCGCAATGCCCTCTCCACCCGAACGTCACGTTCGGCATAGCTGTAGTACAGCTTTGTAAAGTCAGGGAGACGTTTCTCCCCTTCCGCCCAAGCGCGGAACTTACGCTCTGCCTCTTCGGCATCCTCTTTTTGTGGAGAACGAAGGGAACATCGCGGAGGTTCTCAACAAAGACACCCTGCGCCTGTTACCCGAGGCGCTCTCGGTATAAGTCGGCAGTGAACTGCTTCTGCGTGAGCAGTTTTTCCCGGAGTTGCTTCCGGCATTTGATTTGACGCAGCTGTTCAGCAGCAAGGACAGGGTTATAGAGGCCTAAAACCCTCCTTACCTCATTATTAGCCCACTTTTGGGGATCACGAGGACCCCCAAAACGATGTTCCCACCGTGAAGGGCTTTTTGGGGCGTGTAATGCAGCCCCTAGAGCCAGTGTGGCAAGATAAGAGTCCTGAGCCGCGTCCAATTCATTGGTCGTGACGGTCGTCTTTGGAGACTCGAATTTGACATCCGAAGTTGGCAATGATGGCGCGCAAGCTAGCTCATTTTCCCCACGTGTTGGGAAAGGATTCGGCTGCCGACATCGCCGTTCTGCGCCGTCAGAGCTGTCATCCTTAGGGGATCTATGCCCAAGGGCACCCTCCTCAGAGATATCGGAGCCCGAATAGATGACATACCCTTCTCGGGGAGAATGATCGCCACCTATAGAGGTACTCATTAACGCCAAAGTTCTGGCAGCTGGGGTCTACAACTATAATCGACTATTGCGTGGCAATGGTCTTGATGGGGGAGGATGTAACGGGGTTAAATTTTCTTACGTTGGTATATGTAAATACACAACGGTTAAGGTCAAGTATTGGCCGGTGCGAAAGGTTCGGACATTTTGGTTGTTTTAGACAATCAGGGCGGGAGCCCTTGGTGAATGCGTGGCAGCTTGCCACGTGTTGGTACACCGGTGGTGTACATTACATTTTCGGCTAGGTACGGATTAAGTAAGTTCTAGTTAGTATTGCATATAGTTTACATTATTTATTAAGTTAGGCTATTTATATATTAAATAAATCAGCACTATATCCTGCTAGACACCCGACCCGGAACGGTCGAGCGTGCAGTGAGTGTTGTAGCAGGGGAACACCTCCCCTAACTACTCCCTACTAAGGGAAGCCTTAGACTAAAGCGTTAGCGTACGCTACAGTAAACTTAGGGAATCTTGTCCCCAAGTGTGAGAGCAATCTCACACTAAGCCCTTAGATCAGGGCGTATCGGCTCAGTAGCGGCGTATCGCCACTTAAGAAAAGTCTTCCTCTGTGCGCTAGCCGCACCGTGCGTTTACGCACAGGCTACAGATACTCTCTGGAGAGGACGCAAGGAACGCATATCGCTGTGGAGAAGCGCATAAACGATTTTTGGTCAACTGTTATGAACATGGACGGGCCATCCGGAGCAAAGGCGACGCAGGGTACAGGTACACGATGGTTAGCGACAGGCTAATGTTGCATATCAGTATGGGTATATTTGATTGGTCAATATTAGGTAATTGGTTGATTTGAGGATATAAGGAATGATAAAGTTCTCTTTTCTCGTCTGATCAACTAGATCATCGATTGGGACGGCGTGATAACTTCGCGCCTCCCTTTCATTGCATGCGCACCTTTACACGTCCCGGGAGGGGCACGTAGTGCACTTTTTGGCCCACCGGCAGACGTAAAGTTTCGCAGAACTCGTCCTCAACTCCGCCCGCTATGTGAGCGGCCCTTTTTCGTAAAGGCTACTGGGAGGGTGATCAATCCAAGTATTCTCGCTTCCTCCACCATTGGTTTGCACCTATCCTCTAGAAGTTCAGCTGCTTTAAGCTCCCTTTGGGAACTCTAAGTGGATTTTTGTAAAATCCGTCGATCTGAACATAGAAAGTGCAGATAGACCCCTTCCATTGAAGTTGAGGCTAGGAATACAAAATATATTGGGTATTTATTAGCGATCTAGGCTTAAGAGGCTCGACGATCAAGTGGTGAAGACTTCCGCCACATGATATAGTACCCCTTCGCTGATTTCCACTAGATCGACATCGTCGATCTACGATCATAGATCTGCGATTTGCGATCCTCGATCCGCAATCTCGCCAATTCGCACTAGATCCAATGGGTCGATCTGCGATCTGCGATCATCTATCATCGATCTGCGATCTTCGACCCCTATTTTTTCCATGGGATCTCGAATCTGCGATTTTCGACCAGATCTACACCTGTTGATCTGCATCGGAATTGCACTGATCTACGTCCCCCGTCACCTGGAGATCAACCCACGCCCAAACCGTCGGGTACACAAGGTGAGCAAGACATATGCCTGTCACAGAACAACCGGAGGACTCCTTCGTTAGTCGGTAGTCCGAGCGCTGCGGGAACGATGTCCAAGCCTCCAAATTTGGCCAGCCGCTCCACCACATCGCCTTGTGTACTATTTGTTGAAAAGGATGGCGATGTTCGATCTGGTCAAGGGGAGGATCAGATCGAAATTAATGAATTTACGACTCCCCATACCACTCCTGGCGGAGCCGATCGGCACGAGGAACACTTATCGCCTCGTGTCGTGGTCGTGGAAAAGGATGTCAATGATTGATCTGTCCAGGTGGAGGACCAGATCGAGATTAACAAGTTTATTCCTCCCCACAAGGCTCCGATCGGAGCCTATCGGGAATATAACAAGTTTTGCTATAGTCCCAGAAGGGATCAGGACCCTGTTCCTGATCCCATGTATTTCGACAAAAAAATTCATGTGAAGAACACTATGGGGGCGGATCACCCCGATCCACCCGAATTACCAATTAAGAAAACCAAGCAGAGGCTCGCAATGGTTTCGAACGATGATGACTTGGAGGAAACGTAGTCGATCGGTGATGGGACTGTGGATGACAAGGAGGTGACTAGGATGTACTACGTGTATGAGCTGAAAAAAATCGTTCGCGAAAACGAGGTCATCCGAATTGTCAAGTACCTAATTCCGGATCGTCTACACGGGCCTACTACCAAACCGATCGACTCCGAACGGACGCTGCAGCTGGTTAAGAATCTTTTGGTGATGCTAGCCGAGGTTGGGATAAAGGTCAAGGATTCTAATGTTGTTGGCAAGCTGTTCGAAATTTATACGTTGAAGTTGAAACAAGCTATGTCAATGCTACACAACCATCTGACGCCGTTGGTGGGAGCGGTGCGGCGCCAAACTCCCACGATTGCGTTGGAAGCCCCAAACCTCGAACGATCATTTGTTGAGAAGTCATTCTCCGATAATAGCTCGCTATATGGGTCGCTACCTACCTCCAAGTGCTCATCCGAGTTGGAGGTCGGTGGAGCGGATGACAATGGATCGCGGTACCATTCACACGTAACAAAAAAGGGACGTGCGGAAACGAGGGGCGGCATGCCAGTCAGGGGCCCAGGAGCACCCACAGTTATCGAAACCCTCCAAAAAGGACCCAGTCACCTCGACCGAAACTCAAGGAAGCATGCAGGCCATGTTTGAGGCAATGATGAAGCGTTTCATGGAAAATCAGCACCGATCATTTAAGCGCCCTCATGCACCAAGGTGACTGGTCCGGCAAAATGACACTGTTTGCGTGGAAGTTGATATGGAGTCGGTTAAATCGGCAGATAAGGTGTTTGAAGATGAAGGAGTGGTTTTTAAGGCGAAGTGCAAGTCGCATCCAGCCCACCCTCGCCGTTCGACCAGTAGCAGCGATTTCGAAATGGAGTCGACTGGTGAAATTGACGGTGACTATAGTGGTACGGGCATAGACAGGACGCGAAAGGTGAACTTAGCCGCGACTACGACTTTTGATTTCAGTTCGATGGCGATCCCAAGGATTCTTATGGCTGCAGCCACCGAATTGAAGGATTTTACGGGCAAGAACGCTGATGAAGAGCAAGCCCGGGGTTTAGCCGAACGAAGTCCGCCTTCCTCCGTGATCAGAAACCAAAGAAAGAACGGTGCCTGATCTTCCGAGATGTGATGTAGGGAACGGCTGCAAATAGGATTCAGCAACTAAGTCGGGATGTCCGGTATGATTGGGTTGAATTCGTCACATTATACTTTCTGAAACCAACCAACCTGGTTTGGCCCGGTATCGAACCCGGGACCTTCCGGTCCCGTAGTGAGCATTGAACCACACAACCACGGTCGGATTTTGTCCGGTATGATTGGGACCTATTATGTGTGGAATTTGAAGGGAAGTATTGCCACTCCGGCTTTTTTACCGCCAGAAAATAATATCCCAGGCGTAAAAGGGGCGATGAAACGCCGATAGAGTACCTCCGTCGACTCAACGTTGCCTCGATGCGTGCGGGGATCCCGATCAAGGAGACCGTTCCACCGACCGGTGCTTCCCAAGAACATGTTGGTCATTTTATCAGCACTCTTGACGATCAAAAGCTGGACTATCAGCTTACCTTACAACGTCTCAAGGATGTAGGAGATGTGGAACAAACACTGAGCATATTGCGCCACTCCCGCAGTATGATAACGAAGGTTGCTGTCGGATCAAACCGATTCCGATCGAAGACGCAAGCTGATCCAGTGAAGGGGCCTACAGCCAGGTCGGCCCGAGCGATTAAAGCGATCGTGGCCGATGCTAGCACCGGATTGGAAGAGAAGAGTAGTTTCCAGCCTGGAGTCAGACGATGAGCAGTACCGACACATCTTTGTCGCTCAGTCTGCGTCTAGAAACCGATCGATGTCGCGACATGCCGAACGGAAGGGAAAAGGCGGCAAAAAGTCAGGCCCAGATTCCCCTCGTAAGTAGTGTATACACTGCAGATCGACTAAACATGGCGATCGAGGCTGCTGGAAAAGAATTACCTGCAAGAAGTGTGAAAGACGAGGCCACCCAACCGATCACTGTTTATTTGTATGCAAGGCGTGTAGCGAAATCCACGAAGATGGACAGTGAAAGATGGAGGAGTTTTTCAACCAGATGCACAAGTGGTATGTGCCGAACAAGCATGCAGGAATGTCGCCGCCAGATGTGGAGACGATGTTAAACTAGGTCGATTATCAGGTTGGAATCGGGGTCGAACGGAGCGATCTACGTTCAGTATCTATGAATATATCGGAAAACACAATAATACAACGTCATAAAGGACAGTCGACAGGAGTCATTCAATTTACAGTCTTGTGATTGATGAATATTCCCGATCGAAGGTCGTTATGCAGTTGGACTTGCTGCCTGGCGAATCACGTGGATATTGGAAATATCACGCTCCTGAAAAATGGTTTAAACAAGCGAAAGCTTGTGGGAAGATCAACAATGAAAAGGTGACGATGTTATTTGAATCTTGAGCAGAAGTCACGATTATTGACTCCACTTTTGCTCGTTAGGTCGGATGTCAAATAGACTACACACAGAGGCAAGAATGGGTAGGAATTGGGGAGAATTCCTATATGAACTAAGGAAGGACGCGTGTCAAGATTACTATATCTGGTTCATTGGTAAATTTCTTTAGCGCCTGGGTCGGTAAGCTGACCGGACAGGATGCGCTCCTTTGCATGGATTTTATGGTACCGGCTGGTATACGTATTGATTTGTCCCATGGAGTACTCACGCTTCCAGATGGAGTCCAGATCAAACTGGCTGGTCGACTCCCCTTATACGCACATCGCCGCTTTAGGAAAGTCTTTCTCTGTGCGCTATCCGTACCGTGCGTGTACGCACCGGCTACATAAGGGCTACCGAACGAGGAAATTGTGGATAACCAGAGGCAAACGCTTGGTATCGACTTTTGTGAAAAGTGGAGGCCGAAAAGATTACATACGGAATACTTACTTTGGTGATGAACCACTGACGTTAGGAAACAATGAGATTGTTGGTATGTGGCTGGCCGAGCGAAAAGTTCCAAGGAAAAAGGGTTTATTTCAATCGGATCGAGAATATATGTTGATTGGAAAAACTTGGCATATGAAACTACCACCGATCTGGTCAGCGATGATGAACCGGTGGAAGAAGATCCCTCGTCTTTAGGGGAAAGGCAAGATTACGTAACACCCAAGATGTGCCGAAGGTCGTCAACACAGTTAGCTGATACTGTGGACTTACTGGCAGATGTTCCGGGAGTCGTCAACACAGTTGCGTTACAAGATCAGGGGACAGTGGAACCGAGGGTAGATGGGAACGGTAATAATATTGTCGAGTGTAATGGCGCTTCGACCCAAGTTGAGTTCACAGATAGACAGTCCGTCGATAGGGAACAGCATTGTCCGTTTGACAAGGGCGGATTGTGCGAAGTTACCCCATCGGATGGCCAGGTGTATGTACACGGGGGCGGAGAGGAGTGCGTTGAAGGATCAGAGAGTCAGATGGCGGCTCTATCCGAAGGGTCAACCTATCCGCCTGAGGTGACCCTAGACAATCCGCAAGCAGGTGACCGAGAAGTCAACAACGCTGAACAACTCGATCAGCTCAAGAAAATAAGTTGGAAAAAGAGATATTTGCTGATCGGAAAGGGTACTTGTGATATTGACAGGAGTAATGTCAAGCCGATCGTCTATATTTCCAAGCTGAAGATGGTGGACAAATCAGCCAGATTCGATTTCAACAAAGTCCTAATTCCCGAAGAAAGTCAAAAAGGACCATTGAATAATGATGAATTTGAAGTGGAGGAAGTACTGGATGTCAGAATGCTAAAGAGGTCTCGTTTTGGTCGGACTCACCGAGAATACCTGATCCGCTGGAAAGATAACCAAGAAGCAACGATCGATGAATTCGATCTGATTTGTGGTGCGCTTCTGAGAGAGTTAGAGCGAAATATAGTCAGCAGAATCGTTTCTCAACGATGAAGACTTATGAAGTTGAACATCTATACTCACAGTAACATTGGCCATCATGGATTAATACCGATTGACGTGAATATGTGTGATGTTTATATTATGATTACGACTATGATGTGCAAGGTTCTCCGATGAACCGGAGTGATATATCAATGGTAGTAAAGTGACTTGAGGATATGGATATTTTTCTATGGCAATGGTAACGATTATCACGGTGTGGATATATTTGGATGTGGTAAGGGTGGACCATGACTAATGTTGATAAAGGCTATGTCAGATGGGACTATCGGGCAATCTGAAAAGGAAGTTCATTATTGATGAATATATGAATGATTACCCGATCGACTCCTGCGACGTCAAAGTTCGCGGTCTCCCCATAGACGACTGACAGTCATGGCTGGATGATCTTCAATCTTGTGATGAAGTCTGGGCGTGACAAAGTGGGGACCAGCAGCTGTTTGGTCGGAACCGACCTGCTCAAGAGATCGATCTTCCCCGGCGACAAGGGGTGGCGACCTCCATACCTTGAGGGGGGAGATGCACATCGACCTTAAACCCTCCCAATGAGGCGTGACGGTGTAAAACAGAAGTTCCAGGCTGGAGAGAGGGCCCAGATGCCTTACCGGCCAGTCCTGATGACCCTTCAACACTGTTGTCCTTCTTATGCGCCACTCGATCGGCTTCTGACGTTGGCTTATCGATAGATGCAGTGGAACGACTACGTTGGGTGGATAGAGATTGAGAGAGAGCAAGAAGTAGCTCATCCGAATCCATCAATCCATCCTCCGAAACTTACCCAGGCGAGGCTGACGTACGCTTCAGCCAAATAGTGTGTGAAACCGAGGGCGCTTGATTTTTCGTTGCCTGTATGGACGTACCTGGACCCGGTGTCGCGCTTGGGGGCTTCGCCGGTGTCTTCGCCTTCTTTTGAGGCGCTGTAGTTTCGCCTTGTAGTCTGGGTCGCTTGCTACTCCCCGCGCACTCGCTCTTCTCGCCGTACCTAACGCTTCCGATTATGTTCGTGAATTTTGTGGGGTGGAATTGCAGCCAATGATTGGCGTGATAATCCACCCGGGCTTGATTTAGAGGCTTAGCCGGTGAAATTCGATCGAAGAACCGCGAGGGCGCTCGAAACTGGTCCTCAGGGACTGGAGCTAGAGATTGATGGATTGGTCAGTGGGCCAGTCAACTCATGACGGCACTGGTGGATGGTACCCCAGCGACGATTCGATTCCTGAGTCCAAACGTCCAACCGACCTTGGGTGTTATCAACTATTTCAGTTTAATCTTGTGTCGAGAGTTGAAACTCGGTGATATGCCACTCCAAGTCGCGCTGCTGCGAGTGCTGAAACGACCGGTAGTATTAATTTTTTGACCTCTGCCAAATGATCAGCGCGAGATTTTCTTGGAGATGTGACTTGCAGACCTCGAAGCGATCCAGATCGTGACGAGCGCTGGTCAGCCCCTCCAATATCGGTCGGAGCTGATCAAAGTGGTATCTGGCGATCGGCGGTGAGCAGAGCGTTCACCGATAAGGTGATACCGATGGCAATGGATCTTCACATGAGAGAAAGTGAGAACAGATTCAAGGTGGAGTTAACGGATGATCAACATACTTTGTTTGACTTGTTGCGAAACCAAGGTCTCGAGACGTTCATTATCGGCGGCAAGAGCGTACGATCGGCTTCCACTGCCTCAATCCTGTTTGGAAAACAGCTTTACGTCTTGACTCAACCGTTGATATGCGTCGTCGACCGCGGTCCGTTTCTGACGTTCAACTTTTAACTCCTCCTGGAGCATATTGTTCGCCTTCCGAAGCCGATCGACCTTGATACGGTACTCATCTTGTTCACCGACATTTTCATAATCGCCGGAGGCGTCAGATCGGTCCGATCGGCTAGGGAAGAGAATGGGCAGAGAGTGCGAACACCGATCGCCTACGAAGACAAATGTTAACGAAAGAAATGGGGTGATCGGAGATCAAGTGGAATTAACTGGCGGAGTGGACCCAGGTTGATGCTTAGAAATTGGGGACTGTTTGTGAGATCGGGCCTCTACCGTTATACTGCTACAACCAGACTCAAGGGCGGCTGTGGTGAAGTGAAGGTGAAGTTTTTTACTAGTATGTACCGGTGTACTGTTGATCAAGTTGGAGCGATCGGGTTGGTTGGAAGGGGAAAGTATTTTGGGCCAATCGTGTGACAGGAGTGTCAAGTACCAAGATTTAGGTGAGTCACACGATTTTGCATGTAGTTTACATATTAGGTTTTTAATTGATATTAAAGATAGTGTTCGTTTTTCTTTGGTTTACGCAAAAGTCGCCCCCTCCTACCACGGAGGCTTTGGGATCAGAGGGCTAACAGGGTCCCCTCTAGCTTAACCTTTCCGTCCAGGGCGCGTAAAAGACGCACTAGGTCCACCGGAAGTCCCACGACGGGAACGCGCAGCTTAAACGACACTCACCCTCAAGTAGCACATGTTTGGAACGTGTTCTATCGTTTTATTGGTTGGTTCTACGCATCGCTAAACGTGGTCCGCCCCAAATTATTGGTTGGGTCTATGCATCGATACATGCGGTTCCCCCCAAATTATTGGTTGGATCTACAAAATGCTACGCGGTCTGCCCCAAAGTATTGGTTGGGTCTACACTCTGCTTCGCGGTCTGTCCCAAATTATTAACGTATCTGGAGTGACGATTTCTGGTTCATCTACACCCCGAAATTATTGGATTATCTATCGGTGGGCATTGACGTGTGGAGGGAGACTTTCTGCCCTTTACACTAGTTGCCCCAGAAGTGGTACATTCCATATTGGTACGCAACGAAATTCATATTGCGCGACCAAACCAATGGTTACAAAAGGAGAGAACTATGAGGACAAATCGGAGCAGGCGTCCTGCGTTGCGGATCTATCACCCGATCGGGATGCAGACGAAGGTTCACGGGGTTCCCCCCGTAAGTTAGTCGGCTGGGAACGATAGTGGTCGGGTTCAGGACACTTCGGTGTTTGATTTTGAACTTGACTCCACCACACTGACGACTACACATCAAATGGGTGTACAAGACAAAATTGGACGAAAATGGTCAGGTTGAAAGATACAACGCATGATTGGTCGCATGTGGAAATGAAAAACGTTCGGACTAGATTCTACCTTGGATTTTGCCGCAGTCATCGATATGGGTACTGTGAAACTAATCCTAGCGTTGGATATACAATGGGATGTGCTTGCACAACATGGACATATTCCAAACGCCTATGTAAGGCAATGTGGCGAAGCGAAGGCAAAATTTTGGTCACCTTCTGTCAACGGCGTGCCGATCAGCTGGTCAGCGATCGGATTGGTGGAAACAAGGGGGGATTTTAAGCCTATCATGCGCAAGGAGTGTCAAGCACACGGATTTTGGTAAGTCACATGGCATTGCGTGTATTTTACATATTTTAGTGTTTGGTACAAATTGGGACCGTAAGGTTAGTGGAAAAGAAGTAAATTGACCTTGGAGTGGAAAAGAAGTAAATTGGTCTTGGATTGGAAAAGTGGCTAAGAGGTCCTAAGAGACTCTGAAAAGGTTTGGTTTTTTAAGTCGCCTTCGCACGTCGCGGAGTGTTTGGGGGCAGAGGGTCGAGTAATCCCCTCCTGCCCATTATACCCGGCCGGGGCGCGCCTCAGACGCATTTGGCCCGACGGAAGTCCTTCGACAGGAGTGTCCATTGGCTGACTTCTCTCAAGTTTAAGTCACGTACGTTTGGAACGTACTACAAGTGGATTGGTCTTTACATGGAGATATCGTTTGTGGAATTCACGAGCATATTGGATTTTTACGTGGACATTGGTTTATTATAACATTGGTTGGAGTTTAGAACGGCTTTGGTCTTCTCTCATATGGTCAGGGGCTAGATCAGTTGAGTGGTCTGCCCTCTATTATCTCGTATTGTTTGGGTCTAGATCGATTGGACGGTCGACCCATTGGACTATACATATTTCAAGTGTAACCGGTCTACAAGTACCCAGGGTGAAGAGTTCCGCCCAGGGTACACCCCCCAGTACGGTCTGCATACTATCAGACCCAAGCCAACCAGCGACACGATCCGCCGAGTGTTGAACTGGCCCATTCCATCGGGTACACAAGGTGATATGGCAACGCAAGATGAATCGGACCAGGCGTCTTCTGTTGATGATCGGTCGTCTTCTAGCAGCGGACGATCAGATCGGATCGCAAGCGAAGGTCCGCGGGGTACCCCCCCCCGTAAGTTGGAAGGATGGGCAAGGTGGTGGTCAGGTTCTCGACACAACTGTGTTCGATTTTGAACTTGACTCCACCACAATGGTGCGCGTGCCCGGATCATTTGGTGATCGTGGATATCACCGAGATGATGTCCGGTCAAAAGTTGACTTAAGTGATTTGAATGTGGAATCGTTCTGGAGAGGACATAAGGAAAAGCTGTCACCTTATGTTCTCGTTGTTGATAAAGATGGCGATGTCCGATATGGCCGGGTGGATGACCAGATCGGGATTAATAAGTTTTTTCCTCCCCATAAGGCTCCCACCGGAGCCGATAGGGACTATAGCAAGTTTTGCTATAGTTCCGGAAAGGATCAGGACATTGGTCCTTATCCTATGCATTTACATGGAAAAATTGATGGAATAAAAAATTGAGAACCAATCGGAGGCTGATCGGAACGATCCGATCCACATGCCTAAGGTCCCCAAGCAAAGGCTAGGAATGCCGCCCGAGGAGGACAACTTGGAAGAAAAGTCGCAGGTCGTGGATGGGGTTATTGACGAACAAGACCTGACCAGGATGTATTACATCCACGAGTTGAAGCGATTTATTCGTGAAGACCAGGTCATGCAAATTTTGATCCCCCAGATCCCTGATCGCCTCCTCGGACCCACTACCGAGCCGATCCAGAGTGATCGACCACTGCTGCTGGTGAAAAACCTGCTGGCGATGTTGGCTGAGGTCGGCATAAAAGTGCAGAACCCGGCCAACGTCGACAATCTGTTTGATCTGGACACTCGCAGGCTGTAGCTGTCGATGTCGACTCTCCATGATCATTTGGTGCGTTGGTGGGGGCGGTTCGCCGCCCAACTCCCACCATGGCATTGAAGGTTGCTGAAGACACGGCAGCACATGACGATGCGTGATCCGATGATAAATCGGTATATCAGTCTCCACCTTCCTCTAACAGCTCATCGGAGTTGGAGGTCGGTGTTGAGCGGATGACCATGGGGGCAGATCATACCCCATGGGAGTATAAAAAGGACGTGCGGCAGCATGGGGCTGCATGCCGGTAAGGGCCCCAGGATCCCCCACAGGTGTCAGTACCTCCAAAGGAGGATACCCACACGTTGCCCATGACCCAAGATAACGTCCATGCCATGTTTGAAGCAATAATGGAGCGTTTCATGGGAGATCGATGCAGATCACCTCCGCGCCCTCATGCTCAGGACCGATCTGCCCGGCAAAATGTCAATATTTGCCGGGATGTAGATATGGAGTCAGTAGCATCAGTGGACAAGGCCACTCGAGGTGTTAAACCAATTCGCAAAGGAAGACGCAAGCTGCAACCAGCTCGATCGCGCCGATCAAGCAAGAACAGTGATTACGACATGGAGTCGATCGGCGATCCGGATGACCACTATGGGTCAGACGGTGCAGGTGCGGGCAGAACGCGCAGGGCTAATCTAGCCTCCACGACCGCTTTGATTTCGGATCTACTGCGATCCCGCGCATTCGCATGGCTGCAACTTCTGATCTCAAGGATTTCACCGGAAAGGACACCGACGAGGAGCAGGCCAGGTCGTGGTTTGGTCGGGTCAAGTCTGCTTTCTTACGGGATCAGACACCAAAAAAGGAACAGTGTTTGATCTTTAGAGATCTGCTGAAAGTACCGGCTGCGAACTGGGTCCCACAGTTGAGTCGGGATATCCGATCTGACTGGGACCTGTTATGTTCAGAGTTTGAGGGGCAGTACTGCAACTCCGGATTCTCCAGCGCCCGCAAATATCATCACATGCAGAAGCGGTGCGACGAGACGCCGATCGAGTACTTACACCGTCTGAATGTGGCTGCAATTCGCGCTGGCATAGTGATCAAGGAAGGAAACCCGCCGACCGGTGCCGCTTTGGAACACGTGGGTCACTGTATTAGTACCCTTGATGACCAGGAGCTGGCAGACCAGCTCACCCTGTCGCGCCTAAAGGATGTTGGAGAAGTGGAGCAGACGTTGCGAACGTTGCAACACTCCCGAAGCATGAGATCAAAGGGCGCCGTCGGATCAGGTCGTTATAGATCCAAGAACCAGACCGATCCGGTGAAGAGACCCTTGACCAGATCGGCCCGTGCTGTTAAGGCGATCGTAGCTGAGGACAGCACTGGATCGGAAGATTAAAGCAGCGGCCAGTCCAGTCTGGAGTCAGACGAGGACCAGTACCGCCATATCTTCGTCGCGGAACCTGCCCCGAAAACCAGATCGACGCCTGACCAGGCAGATCGGAAGGGCAGGAGCGGAAACAACTCTGACCCGGACCGACCCCGCAAGAAGTGCTCTCACTGCGGGCCAAGCAAGCATGATGAACGGGGTGCTGGAATAAGTTAATATGCAAGAAATGCGAAAGACGCGGCCACCCCACCGAGCCGGGCCACTGCAAGATGGAAGAATTCTTCAACCTGATGTGCAAGTGGTGTGTGCCGGGCAAGCAACGGGGGATGCTTCCACCTGACGTGGAAAAGATGTTAAACTAGAACGCTCGCCAGGTTGGAATCTGGATCGAGCCGAGCGGTCTACGTTTGGCATATATGCATATGTAGACAAGGAGAATAAAACCGACAATACATGTTCTGTTCTCAATTGCATCGATCGGGATCATCCGGTCTACAATCTCACGACCGATGAATATTCCCGATCGAAAGTGGTCATGCAGCTAGATCTGCTGCCTGGAGAGTCTCGCGGATACTGGAAGTATCATGCGCCCGACAAATGGTTTAAGTAGGCGAAAGCCTGTGGTAAGATAAATAACCAGAAAGCGACGATGTTGTTCGACTCTGGGGCTGAAGTCTCGATTATTGACTCCGCCTTAGCTCGTAAGGTCGGATGTCGTGTAGACGATACCCAGAGATAAGAATGCGTCGGAATCGGTGAAAATTCTTATATGACCGAAGGAAGGACGCGAGTGAAGATCACCCTATCGGGTTCGTTGGTATACTTCTTCAGCGCTTGGGTCGACAAGCTGGCCGGTCAGGATGCCCTGTTAGGCATGGATTTCATGGTGCCGGCGGGTATTCGCCTTGATCTGTCTCATGGAGTGCTTACACTACCGGATGAGGTCCAGATCCAGTTAGTTGGTCGTCGGCCCCTATACGGATCGTACACCGATTTGGTCAGGTGGGATCAAGATGTCACCATTCCAGTCGGCCAATCCGCTGACACCCCGGTCGATAAAGGTTTTCGTTCAAGGAAGTTATGGGTGACCAGGGGCGATCGGTGGGTGTCGACTTTTGTGAAGAGCGCCGGCCGACATGATTTTGTCCGAGTTACTAATATCGGTGACAAGCCGCTTACGCTCGACAACAACACGATTGTTGGCATGTGGCTGGCAGAAGGGAAAGTGCCACGGAAGATGGGGTTCGTCTCGATCGGATCGAGACGGTATGTTGAGTGGCAGAACTTGGCATACCAAGCGACCACCGATCTGGTCAGCAATGATGTATCGCTGGAAGAAGATACCTCACCTATGGTGGAACGACCCAGCTATGTAACCCCAAAGAAGATGTTAATTCGAAGAAATGCACCGCAGTCGTCGGACACGGTGGACCATCAAGCAGATGAGCCAAGGTTCGTCAACATGGTGGCGACACAAGAACAGGCGACAGCGGAGCCGCAAATATAAAAAGGGAAGCATGGCGAGACTGGGTAGGACCATGATGGCACGCTTGAGCAGTTAGATGTCGGTGAAGGGCATCGCGCCGATCGGGAACAGCAGTGTTCAGCCGATCAGGACGGTTTGGGTGTTATTGCCCCGGAAGATGACCAGTTCTGCATCCATGAGGGCGGGAACCAATACATTCAGGAGTTGGAGAGCCAGATGGCAGTCCTCCTTGAAGTGTCTGCTGACCCTCCCGAGGTTACTATGGACGATCTGCAAGTGGGTGATCGGTATCTCTACAGTCCCGATCAGATCGATCAGCTAAAGCAGATCAGATGGAAGAAGAAACATCTGCTGATCGGTAAAGGCAATGTCTTACCCCGGCTACTCGCGGAGCGATTTGTGACATCGACGTTGGAGATGCCAAGCCGATCGCCCAGCGATGCCGACGTGTGGCGCCACAATACCGCGAAAAATTGTCTGACCTTATTAAAGGACTGTTGGCTACCAAGATCATCAGACCGTCGACCTCGCCATGGGCCTCGCCGATCGTGATTGTGATAAAGAAGAACGGCGTCGACATCAGGTTGTGTATCGATTATCGTTTGGTAAATCGGTTGACCAAGCTTATGGTGTACCCGATGCCGCTAATCAGCGATCTACTAGAAGACCTTGACAAGACTCTGTGGTATTGCTCATTAGACATGGCAAGTGGACTTTGGATGGTTTCGATAACCGATCGGGCTCGCGAGATCTCCGCATTTGTTACGCCGTTCGGTCTGTTCGAGTGGAACCGTATGCCGTTAGGGTTGAAGAACGCGCCCCAGATCTACCAGAGGCTGATCGACAACGCACTGTATGGAAATTTCAAGATCAGCACCGATCAGGACCTCACCAAAAATTATGATGTATTTACAGAGGGTGAACCTGACCGGGAGAGGAGACCGTCCGTTCTGGGAAGGCGATCGTATATCGACGACATTCTGATCCCTGCCTCGTCATGGAGCGATCTGTGCGAGAAGGCCGAACGTTTGTTGGAGACATGAGATCGCTGGAACCTGTCGATCAGTGCTGTGAAAAGTTATTGGGGCATGTCCAAGGTCGCCTATTCGGGTCATATGGTGTCGATCAGTGGGCTGGAGGCCAATCCCAAAGATCTGGAATCACTGAACAACCTCCCGTTTCCCAGATTGCTGAAGGCAATGCAGTCCTTCTTGGGAAGCCTAAATTACTACAGCCGTTTCATTGAAGACTTTGCGATTTACGCGGCCGTACTGTACGAGCTACGGGAAGTCAACTACCATATGTTGCGCGAAGAAGATCGGGCAACTTTACGGTAGGGCAGCGACTCTGATCTGCCCGCAGATTGTCCGCAAGTGGAGGAAGAGGATCACATGAGGCGTGCAAAGGTTGCTTTCGGTATGCTAAAGGCCAAGATGTCGACGGCACCGATTCTCAAGAACTTCGATCCGGAGAAAATGCCGATCGTCATTGTGTATGCTAGTAAGTGAGCCATTTCGGCCACTCTAGTACAAGAACATGATGGAGTGTACCACTCGGTCACTTTTACGAGCCGGACATTAAAGCCGAACGAGGATAACTATGGGATCGTCGAAAAAGAAGTTCTGGCTTTACTACGGATCTTGGATGTGTGCTACAACCTACTGGTCGGCCGATCTGTAAAGGTCCTTTCAAGAAAGTCGACATTGGCCTGGTTATATCAGCCAATGGGATGGACGGTCGGCTCGGCAGATGGTCAGCTATCTTGTCGCAGTGTTCTCTCGAGGTCGTCAAGTGCACCACGGGAGAGGAAGAGATATTGGGCACATTAGCTGCCAGTATCACCCCTCGGTCCGAAGTGGATGAGGCTTTAGTGGCGATTGCCCCAAGGAAGCAACCTCGACAGTCAATCTCGCGGCAACCGCCGACCGTCGATCAGGATGAGGAACTCCTGGTCTTGAGTTTTGATGGGTCGGCCAGCGTAAAGAAGAAGGTCGGCTCCTATAGTGCCATACTGTGGAAGTTACCACAGTGGTCTATAGTAGCAGCCGCCGCCGATTTCACGCCTGACATAACGGTCAACGAGGCGGATATAGGGGGCTACTTCTATGTCTTGATCTGCTGTCATCACAAAATAAAGGGCGGATCATCAAAGGTGGTGACTCCAACCTAGTGATAAGGCAGATCACCGGGGAGATCGACTGTAAGGCGCCACGGCTGAAGTTGCTGAATGATCGGGTGATGAAGACACTGAAAGACTATTCCAACCACGAGCTATTGCACGTGAAACGGGATTGGAACAGAAGCGCCGACCACCTCGCGGTCCAAGCCATGCGGGACCAGATCGGGGCGACGATCACCGAGGAGGCCGTTCTACATGAACTTATGGACATAAACAGGATCCCGGAGTTGATCAAGCCCAAGGACAGCCCTAATCAGGTGCATGTGATGGCGGCGACTAGATCGCGAACTCGGAAGTCTCGCTGATCATTCCCAAAGAGAAGGCTGAGTGAGTACGTTGTACAACAGCTAAGGGCGGGACGGATCCTCAAGGCTCAGGACGAAGAAGAGTGGATCGTCAACCTGAAGGCTTATCTGCGCGGTGAATTATCCAAGTTGACAAATGGTCAGGTGAAAGAGTGTGCCAAGATCGCGGACAGTTACGATGTGGATGAAAATGGATTGCTATATTACTGCCGCGACACTGATCAAGACAGTGCTGATCGAGATCGACTAGCGAAATTGGTGATCCCTGAGTTGCTGCAGCCGGATGTCCTTCATCACTACCATGTGAGTCTAGAAGGGGGACATCAAGGCATAGGCAGGACATATCACAAGATCAGGTCCCACTTCCACTGGAGAGGTCTTTTCCGCAGTGTGCAGAAATATGTGGGCTGTTGCACGGATTGCGAGACCGGAAAGGGTAGACCGGTTATCAAGGGGCGATCGCCCGGAAATATCGAAGCTACCTACCCTTTCCAGGTCATAGCGATGGACCCCATAGCGTCACTGCCTAGATCGACGCGCGGCAACACTCAGCTGCTGATCTGGGTCGACCTATTCACCGGTCAGGTGATTGCAAGGGCTAGTGCATCCCGATCGGCGGAGCAGATCGCCCAGAGTTACGAATAATGCGTGTTTAGAAGGTTCGGCGCCAGCGAAGTTATCAGACACGATCGGGAACCCGGTTTTATGGCCGAGGTGTTCCGGTCGTTCAATAACATGCTAGGCCAGAAACAGAGTGCGACGATGGCATATCGTCCGCAAGCGAACGGATAGGCTGAACGCATGGTTCAGACAATAACAAGGGCGATCAAGATGTATGTGACCGATCCAGACCAACGTGACTGGGATGAGTATGCCGAAAGACTGGTATTCTCACTCAACTCTTCAACCGATCGGGTCCGAGGAGAGACGCCTTTCTATCTGGCATATGGATGGGACCCTCGATCGACACTTGAAGCGGCGATACCGATCGGCTGCACTCGGAACCGTGATCGCGATGCCCGCCGTTGGCGTATGCAGGTACAGAAGCACTATCAACATGCGAAGGAAGTCGTCAACGAAAATTTGCGTCAGGCCACACAAGATCGAGCAGATCGGAATAACGATCAGGTCCGACCTCACGGTATTGAATCAGGGGAGAGGGTCTGGTTATACCTCGATCGGGTCAAGGAAGGCTATGCAAGGAAGTTAGCTCATATGTGGCACGGTCCTTTCCGTTTAGCAGAGCTGATCGGTGAGCATGCTGCCCGTCTGATCACGATCGGCACGGATTATAAAGTTTTTCCGATCGTGCATGTGTCCAAATTGAAGCTGGTTAGAGAGTTCCCCGATCAGCCTAAAATACCCTGTCTGGCCTGTCTGGTGGACGAAGCGGAGAGATTCGATTTTGATAAAGCTCTGCTTCCGGAGGACAGTTGGGAAAGGCCATTGGAGGAGGACGAATTCGAGGTGGAAAAGGTGCTAGATGTCCGATCGGTCAAGAAGACACGTTTCGGTCGCACCCACCGAGAATATCTGGTCCGGTGGAAAGATCATGATGAAGCAACTTGGATCGATGAACTTGATCTAAATTGTGGAGCACTGCTACGAGAGTTCGAGCGAGAACGAGTCAGTCGGAATCGTTTCGCAGTGATGCAGACTCATGAAGATGCAGACCAAGACACGTAGTAGCACCGATCAGACCGATCGGTGTGAATATTTGTAAGGTCTGAACTATTGTGAACATATGATAAACTGTGATGAACTGGAGTAGTGGAGTGACGAACGTGATGATGATTTTCGCGATGTGAATGGAACTGTATATGATAACGTGTTGGTGAAAGTTTGGATAAAGTGATGAATTTTGGTCAAGTGACCAGGTTATCAAGAAGTTTGAAAGAATGATGACATATATTATGAATTATCTGGTCAGCTATTGCTGTATCAAGATTCGCAATCACCCCACAGGCTACCGATAGTCAGCGCCGGTAGATCTAAAATCTGGTCCTGGAACTGATTACGCCAAGGCTCCTTCCGATCCATCTGGATCAAGGCGTCCTTCAGGTCTGAAACTGGCTCGTCACAGCGGAAGCCGGGATACCAGATGCCATCCTTAGCTAACGCCCCGGAGATCTCTATGCGACGCTTGGCCATGTGTAGAAACACTGGATATAAGAAAACGTCGAGGTCGCACTCGCGGGCCAACATCCCTTCCAATACAAACTGGCATAGGATCAGCCAGGCCTCGCCCGCTCGACTCCGGCGCTGTTTCCGGAGCTTCCGATACAGGATCAAGTCTACGTCACGCAACTTCTGACCCGCGGGAAGTACGAGGTAATGGGTGGATTCCCATATCGCTTGGCAGTGGGCTGCATTGAAAGTCCGAAGTCTATCCAAGAGCGAATCGACCCAAGGAGTTGACGCAAATATCGAGTCCAACTTGGCGCTGAGAAACACCTCCCATGGCCGATCTGCATATACCAGAGAGATCTGCGCTCCTGTAACCAGATCTGCTCGCCACGCAGATGGTTCAGGAGTCTTCAGAGCTGGAAGGAAGAGCCAAAAGTCGGGTCGGGACAGAAACCGGACGAGACCTTGTTTGGTCAGGGATGACCGGTGCAAGCTACCGATCTGCCCCGGTGACCACGGCATAACGGCGTCGAAAGTCAGCGATGGGAGAGGTCGATCTCCAATCGATATTCCCTTCAATCGGGCGTGACGGCGTAGTCCAGAAGTGCCAGGCTGGCAGAAAGGCGCCGATCCGGATGGTTCACGAGCCCGTGCAGTTTTGTTACTCTGGGAACTGATCGCCTGATCAGTACCCGATGCAGACTTCATCGGAGCCTTACCTCGACGTCGATCGGACCGGGACTTAGATAACGCGCTGTGTGTGAACTCAGAATCTACCGATCCGCTGTCCGTGTCCCCTCCGGAGGAGACCTCTGTGTGCTGGGTACGAACAGCACGGGGGCGCGAGGGCGCATGAGATTTGGCGATGTTAGAAGTGTCATTTGCAGCCGATCTTGGGCTTGAGAGATGCGCCGTCGTCTTGGCTTTCTTTTGGGGAACCTCCCGCTTCTCCCCGAATTCGGAGTCGCGAGCTATGCCCCGTGCCCTTGAGCCCCTCGACGCGTCCTTACGTTTACGCTTGGAAGTTTTCGAAATGTTGGTGTGCCGAATTTTAGCCAATGGATGGCATTGTTCCCGACCCTGGTGTAGGTCGACCAGAACGGCCGATGCAGACCGGTCCGCGCTGGAGCTAATAGCCGGACGCCGGTACAGCAAGTCGGACAGCTGTTTATGGCACTGCTCTACGGCAGCACAACGACGGTCTGACTCCTGGGTGCAGGTGTACGATTGGCTCTGGAAAGACCAGACCTTATCGACCTGATCCTTGACCACGACCTGTAGCTCGCTGATCTGCCGTTATAGGTCACCATGTTGGGTACGGAGTAGGGTCCGGTCGGACTGATCCTCCAAACTCTGTCGGTTGACCAGCGCGAGCTGTTCCCGGAGGTGTGACCAGTACGCTTCTAGGCGAGACAGATCATGCCGAGCGCCGATCAGCCCGTCCAATATGGGGCGGAGATGATCGCAGTGGTCACGCGACTGTCGAGCAGTCGCAAGCAAGGCGTCAACCGCTTGAGCGATGTCAGTGGGCAACCGATCTGCATACGAAGAGAGGTTAGGGCAGTTCCAAGGTGAAAATCGGATCGATCGACTTACCTCGCGCTGTTTGTTGGGAAAGCTGTGCCCGGAGATGTGCGTTCTCGGCGAGAACATCTTTCAACTGCGCAGCCAATGGGGTCAAGGTGACGACATCCTTCCGCAGCTGCAGGAACGATGCATTCTTGGTGGTCAACTCCGACTGAAGGTCGTAGATGGTCTTTCGAAGCTGATCAGACCCGATATGATCCCCATCAGGTCTGTCGGAACCTGGGATTCTGCAAGAGCTGTCAGATCGGGTCGATCGGCTAAGGGAATCGATGTTTGGTGACAGGGCGCACAGGGAACCTGCAGGATTAAGCGTCAAGAGAAGTTACAAGGAGATCAGACGTACAAGGGGCGCATACCTGGTGAAGGCGGGGACGAAGACCTGTCCATTGGTGGAATGTTGGATGCCGTGAAGGTCAAGGAGGTCAACTGATGGCGAAAGGGTTAACTGGTGGTGAGATCGGGTCGCTACCGTTGCGCGCCTGCGACCAGACTCAAGGGCGGCTGTGGCGAAGCGAAGGCAAAATTTTGGTCCCCTTCTGTCAACGGCGTGCCGATCAGCTGGTCAGCGATCGGATTGGTGGAAACAAGGGGGCTTTTAAGCCTATCATGCGCAAGGAGTTTCAAGCACACGGATTTTGGTAAGTCACATGGCATTTCGTGTATTTTACATATTTTAGTGTTTGAAACAAATTGGGACCGTAAGGTTAGTGGAAAAGAAGTAAATTGGCCTTGGAGTGGAAAAGAAGTAAATTGGTCTTGGATTGGAAAAGTGGCTAAGAGGTCCTAAGAGACTCTGAAAAAGTTTGGTTTTCTAAGTCGCCTTCGCACGTCGCGGAGTGTTTGGGGGCATAGGGTCGAGTAATCCCTCCTGCCCATTATACCCGGCCGGGGCGCGTCGCAGACGCATTTGGCCTGCCGGAAGTCCTTCGACAGGAGTGTCCATTGGCTGACTTCTCTCAAGTTTAAGTCACGTACGTTTGGAACGTACTACAAGTGGATTGGTCTTTACGTGGAGATATCGTTTGTGGAATTCACGAGCATATTGGATTTTTACGTGGACATATTGGTTTATTATAACATTGGTTGGAGTTTAGACCGGCTTTGGTCTTCTCTCATATTGGTCAGGGGCTAGATCAGTTGAGTGGTCTGCCCTCTATTATCTCGTATTGGTTGGGTCTAGATCGATTGGACGGTCGACCCATTGGACTATACATATTTCAAGTGTAACCGGTCCACAAGTACACAGGGTGAAGAGTTCCGCCCAGGGTACACCCCCCAGTACGGTCTGCATACTATCAGACCCAAGTAAACCAGCGACACGATCCACCGAGTGTTGAACTATCCCATTCCATCGGGTACACAAGGTGATATGGCAACGCAAGATGAATCGGACCAGGCGTCTTCTGTTGATGATCGGTCGTCTGCTAGCAGCGAATGATCAGATCGGATCGCAAGCGAAGGTCCGCGGGGTACCCCCCCGTAAGTTGGAAGGCTGGGCACGATGGTGGTCAGGCTCTCGACACAACTGTGTTCGATTTTGAACTTGACTCCACCACAGCAATGAAAGATAAACATTATATCTTTTGCATATTCTGAAAGGAATTCAAGATATCCAAGGTCTTTCGGGTATAGACAAGAGAGAAAAACAAGACAAAATTTTTAAGTTAAATAAAACGCTTTACGAGCTTAAACATGCAGGGAGATTGTGAATTCTGTTGATACATGGAAAATTACTGGAATTAAATCTTTTCCAATGTATCACCGACATGTGAATCTATGTAAGGGCAACTGAAGGACATATTGTGGTCGTCGGAATTTACGTTGATGATCTTTTAGTGACTGAAACAAAGATGATCGGATGAAGGCGTTTTTCAAGGACTTGGAGATCTTACAAATCAAAATTCTCGGTATTGTTTCGAAATTTCTCGGTATGGGGGAAATTCACGACTCAAACAATGGATCCAAGCTGGTCCAAGAAGTCGCGATCCAATGGAGCTTTATTTTGGAAGAAAAAACGCTTATAAGTCACCATTTGGTCCATATTTTATCACTTATCATGTAATCAGGTGATGAAGTTTCAAATAATGGAAATGTTACATAAAATATTTTCAATCCTTTGTTAGAAGCCTGATGTGTATATCAGGTGATACCTCCTTCAAAGTACACAATGCTACAAGACAGACACATGCATCACCCATGAAGGATCCAATTGAATTACAAGATACTTGAAGGGGCCCAAATCACTGAAGTTAAGTATGGCGAAACCACAGGACACGTCGGAGATTTTGAAGATTATCAGATACAGTAACGCCGATTATGAAAGCGCTAAAGATGAAAGCAAAACAAGTCAACGGCATGCTAGTGAACTGGATGGGCAAGAAACAACGTGGTGTATCACTATCGACTATAAAAGAAAGTATTGTGCTGTATCAAAAATACGAGTGGAATTACTGGGTTACAAGGAATTGCATGAAGAAGACGGAGTCAAGGTCGAGTTACGTATGAAGATTTACGTGGACAACCAAGAAAAAATCAAGACTTTAAACGGACTTAAAGAAAGTTCGAAGTTAAAGCATGTTGACATCCGAATGAATTTTAATATGGCAAAGATAAAGCACGGTCTAATCAAGCCTACCTACATTGGAACTAAGTATATGATGGCGGTTGGAATCACGAATGCATTAATATTCGAGATGTTGCACACGGCGATTGGCTTGCAATAATGTAAAGGTCAAATTTAAATCGAGAAAGAGTTTTGAAAATTTTCATTGTACCGGTTTTTTGTAAACGATAGATAGGTAATTTTCATTTTTAACAATATTAATTTCCACCATTTTAGGCACTTAAATTGGGTACCTGTAATTAGTGATAGTTACATAACTACTGTAGTATTCTAATTAGTCTCATGCATAATTACATGCTAAGAAAGATAATTACATTTTAATACACATTCAATTAAGCAAGTCCCTGAGTTGGTTGTCTTCATCTACTGTCTTCGAACTGTCTTGTGGGTTATTTTCATCAGGAATGGATACTTGTTGCTAAAATGTTCAAGAAAGTCAACTTCAGTTTGTTCTAGGTTAAATTCGACATCTACTACTCAAAAGTTCCTGAGTTCTCGCGCAAATGGACAAAGAAACATTTCAACATCTTGGAAAGGAGAAGTAACATTACGGTTGAAATGAATTAAATGCTGTCAGGTGGTACGGAAAGGTGATGGAATTGTAGATCTAGTGAGGATCGATCCAGTGACAAGCTCCATCCAGGATCGACCTTGTTCTGGTAACTGATCATGTAATAGAAATGCAAATTGAACAAAATAAAGTGGTAGCTTATGTTGCATTGAGTCTTTTAATCTATTACACAGGCAAGATAATTTGGCAGCGTCGAGGACGATAGTTTCTTTGGAAGTTAATTTCGATCAATCCAGTGGAAGGAGACGAGGATATAAAAATTAGGCAAATCAGGAGATGTGGTCTGGAGTACATAGGAAAGTATATTATAACTTTTAGTACTAGTCTTCATTCCCCCCCCCCCCCAAAAAAAGTTTTTGTGGAAGCTGTGTATAAAATTGAGATCGGAGGTTAACTGCAACCCTTCCTGCTTAGTCCAATTCTAGAACGAGACGCGCATCTAGGGTCACTTTGGCTGGCAGGATGTCGACGAAGGGATTTATTGATGTACAACTTAAACACTCGTATTTAGAATGCGGATATAATTTTGGAAAGGTTCTGTGGAGATAATAGGGGGTTTCAAAATTAGATTTAGAAGATTTGCAGATGATTTTGCAGAAAAACCCGGCCAATCAGAGCGATCTGCAAAATTTGCAGAAAGTAGAATTGTCTGAATGCCTCGGGCTTGCATAAGAATTTGCAGAAAGCAAAACGAAACAACGCGTCCCCAACAACGTACCACCAACGCCGACCGCGGCTGCTGCGAATGGGATCCTGAACCTGACCGCGGCGCAGATGCTGGAGCTGTACACTGCATTAAATCTACTGGACGCAGCGTTTCAGCGTCATGTGCGCAATGACTGTGTGAAGAATGTAGGTGACCAAATGACAGGCGTGGCCTTTTATCACGCGTGTGTCCGTATATAGACGAGACAGGACGCAGGCAAAGCCACGAAAAAAAACACTTTTTTCGTCTGTATTTCGTGTCAATATCAAGCGCGTGCACGCAAATCCTGTCTGGATTTGTCACTCATTCGGCCTGTTCCAAGTAGTCTTTCACTTCTGCCGGCGTGATAATATGAAAATTTTTGTCGTCTTTAATGATGCCAACCTCAATGTTCGTTTCGTCCATCTACCATCAAAAAGAAAAACAAAACACTGTGTGTGAGACGCCGTCGCCCATCATCATCAATCCTCCCTCCCTTTACTTTCGTACCTATCCTTCAAATCCTTCCCCAGCGTCAATAGCGCCGTATGAATCGCATCTTCCATCTCCAAGTCGTCATCATAACGCTAGCAAAAACAGTAGAAAACACAATGTGCGTCAAAAATGTGTATTTTTCCCTTTCTTTCACGTTCGCCAACCCCATTCTACACAAGAGCACGCACCCGCTCGAGAAACGTCTTGGCACTCACTGCATCCTTCCCAATGGCCATGGCTTTCCACCCAAAGTGCGAAAAGTGAGTCTGGGTGGAGTGTGATTGTGTCAATGGTGAGTGGCGAGAACGCGCTATCTGATTGGATGTTTACTTCCGATCGGCAGGTGTGGGGACTGGGGGCTTCAAAGTTATCCACTTGCAGAACGCTTCCAGTTGGACAATTGGATTTTCTGCAAAATCGTCTGCGAAATCTTCTGAATCTAACTTTGAAACCCCCTAATAATTGATTTTTCTGTGGGAAATCGTGGCTATTGGTGGGATTACGCTTTTTCTTTTCGTGTTTTTGATTGTCTCTCGTATTGACTGATCAGATCGATCAAGCCATTTCTTGATCGGTGTCATTGCCGGTACTTAAGCTAAGTAACACCCTAACTTGTTCTCCGGTGTAGGTTTCACCGGGGAACTACATAGTCCCCAACAGGTATATATGCTACTGATTGGCAAGATCATTTGCATAAAGGGTCCATCTCGCGAGTTAACCTCCGGAACTAATATGAACACAAGATAAACTGAAGAAGGAAAATTTCATCAAGTTCAGATCAAGATCGTAAAATCAGATCGATCATGCAGGTCGGTCTAATCTTTACATGGACAACCTCCGATAGTTGGGGGGTGGTCATCGTCCATGTAAAGATTAGACCGACCTGCATGATCGATCTGATTTTACGATCTTGATCTTGTTTTTAAGAACAAACGTTCAAGGTCTGGAATTGACTCCACCATATACCAAAAAAGATTGAGTCCGGTGCAGTAGAGCAATGGTAGTGGCCTGGTCTGTGGTGAAGTGGGGTCTTTATTTACAGCATGAAGGTGATCTGCGGCATTTATAAATTCTTGGTGTATTTTTATCTCGCCAAACTCTACATACTAGCACGATGACGTTTGTTACGCTGGTGATTCCTTCAAACACTGAATATTAGTGACAAAGATTGTGTCATGCCTTTAATAGGTGAACAATACGAACACTTAGTGTAACACGATGTTAGTAGTGCGGAGCTTCTGTCTTCTAGCAAGATGCTTCAATTCATTACTAGTGTAACGGGGTTACATTCGGTTTACATTGAGTGTTGGTGTACATGAGTACATCACGGTTGAGGTCAGTATTGGCCGGTTTGAAAGGTTTTGAACCTTTGGTTATTTTAACCAATCAGGGCAGGGGTTCTTGGTGTGGTGGTGTGTCAGCCATCCACTTGTCAGTACACAGGTGTGTACACTACATTTTAGCTAGGTACGAATTTGGAATATTCTACTTAGTATTACATATAGTTTATATTAGTTTAAATTAATTTAGGCTAATTACATATTAAATATATTCAGTTTACATTTCACTCTATTTAGCAGACGCGCGACCTCGACCGGTTGCGCGCGCAGTGAGTGTCGTAGGTAAGAGGGAGTACTCCCTTTACTTACATCCCGTAAAGGGAATACAGCCGTTAAGGCTAAGTCGTAAACTAACCCGGGAATCTTGTCCCCGAGTAGGAGAACTCTCCTACTAAGCCCTTTACAAGGGCGTATCGGCTAAGTAGCGGTAGCTACCGCTTTAAGGAAGATTCTTCCTCTGTGTGCTAGCCGCACCGTGCGTATACGCACCGGATACATCTGGTAGCACTTGTAGTCAGTCCAACACCTGTGTTGGTAGACTAGGCATCCTCTGCAAAGGATGAATCAGGACGATTGGGATAGTTTGACCCTTGACCATCAGGAAGCCTTTAAAAGGCTGTTACATTTCACGGGGGAAGAAGGCATGAAGCTCCTAGTGGAGCAGGTCCTTGAGACCGTAAAGGCAAGGGTAAATGCCCTCATCGCTCATGAGGCGAGTTTTAGTGGAGGTCATTCCACGGGGGTGCGCCCTCCATTATCGTTTAAGATAAAGGAGTTCACCGGAGAGAAGGGTGACAACCTTTACGTGTGGTTGCGAGAGATCGAAACGGCCTTCGCCTCAGCGAATATGACCGCTGATAACTTGCAAATGGGACTTGCATTGACCCATCTTATGGGCAAAGCCCGTACATAGGCGTTTACGTGTTCGAAATCAGTCACGGACGTGTTCCCAACATGGAAGGTCCTTAAGCAGAAGCTCATGGACATGTACACAACGCCTGATCTGGTTTTCCAGAATCAACTGGCGTTCCTGAGGTGCCTTCAAGGCACTAAGGACCTGGGGATTTATATCCAGGAGCTTAAGACCCTGTTGGCAGGAATGTACGCGAAAGCGTATTCGGACGATGTGTCCATCCCCGTCTTCATGGGATGCCTGAGAGAAGGACCATCACGTTCGTAATTGTTCCGATGTCGACCCGAATCCCTGGAGGAGGCGTTCAAGATGGCTTTTAACGCCGAGAGGAACTTCCGTTCCTCTAAGGTGGGTCCTGAACCCATGGACCTGAGTCAGGTCGAAGCGGAGGAGAAACCTCCCGCTAAGAGTCATTCTGACTATTTTTCACAGAGCTTCGAGACAGAGCTATTGGCTATGTTGCAGCGGCATGGGCCGCTGAGATGCTTCCTGTGTGGAAGCACGGATCATCTGAGAAACGTATGTCCGAAAATCCCCAGCGAGACACTCGCTACAAGGGACCAAGGGTGGGGAAAAAGCCCTTGTCCAAGCCGTCGGGAAACGATGGCTCCCAGTAGGTGCGGGGCGCCCTACTGGGGGACCCCTCAGTGCTGTTAAGCCCCAGGGTAGGGGACAACAGCACAAAGCCCCGAGGGAAGCGGTGCTTTCTAGCACCGAGTTGGTGTACAAGCCAGGTTGCTGGTCGTCCTTGCGGAAGTGAAAGGCTTTGATAAGCCTTGGAGAGTCTTGATAGACTCTGGAGCGTCTGACAATTATGTCAGACGGGCTTCAGTTGAGAAGAGTCGGCTGTATGCCGAGGCCCTAGAGGCACGTACTCGTGACGTTGTCACGATCTGTCTAGCGACGGGTGTACAGGTTTCTGTACCCAAGGTCTCGATTGACCTTAAGCTGAAGTTTGCAGACTTCGACAGCTTAGAACGTTGCCTAGGCCTGGATTTGGACTCGAGGTATGACCTCATTCTGGGCATGAAGTGGCTGGAACGCCACGAGCTATGGAAAGACTGGAAGTCTAAGTCCATTGGATCAACGCACCCGCGGTCGGGTGAAGCATTGGCGAGTCATGAACCCACCTTTGCTCGATCAAAAAAGCGATTCTGGCGTGAGATGCCAGAGATTGGGATGTCTAAAATGATCATTCCCAATGGCGTTAAGGAAGAGTTCCTTAACGAGGGGGATTCGGCGGTTAATCCCCGCGCCGATATAGGCGAGACTGGTGAGTCGCCAGTGATAGAGGAGGATTCCTCTGAGGTTAAGCGCGAGGCGCTTAGAGAAGAGACCCGAAGTTCGTCTCTTCTACAGGTCGGAATTGATTCCGACCACGCCGTTATAGGCGAGACTGGCGAATCGACATTGGCAGAGCTGGATTCCTCTGAGGTTACTCCAGTGGTAGAGTAGAGACCCCTGTGGTTAAGCGCGAGGCGCTTCCAAGTGAAGAGACCCGAAGTTCGTCTCTTTCGCACGTCGGAAATGATTCCGACTACGCCGTTATAGGTGAGACTGGCGAGTCACCGGTGGTAGAGGTAGAGACCTCTGTGGATAGGCGCGTGGCGCTTCCAATAAATGGGGCAATTGACTCCCCCCATCTGGGTGTCGGGATTAGTCCCGAGGCCAGTAGTCAGCAGTCCTATCGGATGCTGAATAGTGTTACAGGTATTGTCACAGAAGGCGTAAGCCTGGAACGGTTTCCTGAGGTAGGAGAACTGTTGTTGTTGGAGGAGATGTCCTTCAACGAGTTTGAAGCTGCTTTGAAAGCAGATGAAATCGACGAGGTTGTCGTATTACGTTCGGAAGAGGAGTTGAACGCCTCATCCACGATGGACGAGTAAGTTTTGGTGAAAACCAAACAGGCATTAAATGCCCGAAGCGGCATCAAGATCCTCGCGGATCCTGGGGACCCTTACCATTCCTTATTAAAGGAATTTGGAGATGTCATTAGTGACAACCCGCCGATGGGGTTACCACCGGATCGGGGAGTCCGACATGAAATTGATTTGATTCCTGGAACCCAATACTGCGTCACTAGGCAGTGGCCTCTCCCCAAGGAACAATGCGACGTCATCGACGCATTATTCAAGGGGAAAGAAGAGGCAGGGATGGTACGTGAGAGCAAGTCTCCCCACTCATCTCCCACTTTTTGTGTTCGTAAACCGAACGGAAAGTGGCGCATTGTGCATGCGTACAACAAGCTGAATGAAGCTACTGTACCCATTCAGACTCCGATTCCTCGGAAGGATGTCCTCCAGAACAATATGGCGGGCTGTACTGTATACAGTGCCTTAGATCTGGTGGACGGGTATTATCAGGTGCTCATGCGAGCATCCGATATTCCGCTTACAGCCGTCAGCACGCCTAGTGGCATGATGTGGGAGTGGCTAGTTATGCCGCAGGGGCTTTCGAATGCACCAGCGACTTTCAATCGCTTGGTGACTCAACTCTTCCGCCTTCATATAAAGTACGCTCAGACGTACTTCGACGATATATTCGTTCATAGTCGCGCGGAAGGCGACTCGTCTGATGTTCAGACGCATTTGATACACCTTTGAGAGGTGCTCGAACGTATGCAAGAGCATAAGTTATATGCAAACGCATCCAAATGTATCTTTGGTGCTGAAGAAATTCCTTTCCTCGGATGCTTCATCGGTAAGGATGGAGTGCGGGCGGATCCCGCGAAGGTGAAAGTCATTGTGGAGTGGCCTTCGCCTGTAAATCTTAGAGATTTACGGAAGTGGCTTGGATTAGCCAGCTATCTCCACAAGTACAGCGAGAACTACGCTGAAATGGCGAAGCCATTGACCGACCTTCTTAAGAAGGACGTTGATTGTGTTGGAAAACCAAACACCAAAACGCTTTTGAAGCGGTTAAGGGGAGCTTGTTAAAAGCTCCCGTTCTTGCTCTCCCAGATTCTGGGAAAACATTTAGTGTCGTCTGCGACGCCTCCGATTTCGCAATCGGATGTGCTTTGTTACAAGCAGACGATGCAGGAAGGGAACGCGTAATTGCGTTTAAGTCGAGGCAGCTTAAAGCTGCGGAACGGAATTATCCCGTTCATGACAAGGCGCTACTTGCAATGAAGTATGCTCTTGTCAAATTTAGGGTTCACCTACTCGGCTCAAAGCCGTTCGTGGTTTATACTGACCACGAGTCCTTACGGACAGCGACAAAGTCGCCTCATCTCTCGCAACGGATGGCCCGTTTGCTCTCCTTCTTTGAGGAGTACAACTTTGAGGTTAAGTATAAACCTGGCAAGCAGAACGTGCTGGCAGACGCGTTGTCGCGTCGTCCCGATTACGAGCTCGCTCACGCGACATTCGTCACCACATCTGTGGTGGATCTCATACGCCAGGCGTATGAGAAAGACCCACAATGTACGGCGCTAATCAGCGCGTTAGGTGAAAAGGGTCTTGGCTCGTCTGAGCCAACTCTGTCAAGTCGAGCTAAAGCTCGTTTACACCGTTACAGGTACTGTGACGGTCTTCTATTTTATAGCACGAGCGCGGAGGACACTCCGTGGGTTGTAGTTCCTCATAATGAGGAACTGAAGTATAGAGTCCTCTTTGAGGCACATGACGCCCCTACCGGGGGACATTTAGGTCGGTATAAGAGCTACAGCGCTTTAATCGCTCTGTATTGGTGGCCCAATATGTATAAGTGGGTCGGTGCGAATATACGCACCTGTGAGACGTGTCAGATGGCTAAACCCTCTGCAAGTTCAGCTGCGCTTTGGCGAGCTTATCGGTTTCAACGGAGTGTTGGAAATCCATTAGCATGGATTTTATCTTCGGTTTTCCGAAGGATAAGGCGGGGAACACCGGCATATTGGTCTTTGTAGACCGTTTGAGCAAGATGGCTCACCTGGCGGCGGTTCCAGAGTCCATAGATGGACAAGGAACAGCGAAAGTGTTCCTAGACCGTGTCTTTCGACAGCATGGTCTACCCGATTTCCTTATATCGGATCGGGATCCCCGTCTTACGGGACATTTTTGGTGGGGCGCTGTTTAAGGTGATAGGCACCAAGACCCTCATGTCCACTGCGGTTCATCCGCAGACGGACGGTCAGACGGAACACGTTTATTCGCGTTGTGGAAGATATTCACCGGATTTTATGTCCGGATTCTCCAAAGAGTTGGAGTGAGATGCTTCCGATGGTTGAATTTGCTATCAACAATTCCGTACATGCATCTACGGGGTTTACCCCGTTTTACGTGAACGGATTGGTGAATCCGAGGGTTCCGTTGACGCCACGTGTGTGTGGCCCAGGGCTTGAGGGGGGGGATTCCCCGATTTCAGCCCTGTATCTGTGCGAAAGCACATCGATAAGTTTTTATCGACGCGCCTTAGTGTCTTACGACACATCTGCGATGCCATGGCGGAAAGCCAAGACAAGCAGAAGGAGCAAGCTGACCGCAAGGGGCGGAGTAACGAAAAGGTGTACAAAGTAGGAGAAAGTGTTTTATTAAACGCTAAAAATCTTCCTACACATGCAGTTACAAATGTGTTGCGCAATAAACTGCGCCCCAGGTTTTGTGGGACCCTTTAAGGTATTAGCCCGAAAGGGCTTGTCGTACACCTTAGACATCCCGAAGGCGATGCGTACGCATCCAACCTTTTATATGGGTATGCTTACGCCATACCAGAACCCGGATGCGGGTCCCCTCTCGGAGGAGGGTGAGAAACCGTATAGCCGAAAGGCGCAACAGGTCGGAACATCTCCGACAGGGTTGATATACGACCCTAAAGCTCCGCAACGAGAGACTCGAGAGAGGCAAGACGCTCCTCGATGCGTTCATTCGCACTACCCTTGTTGCGGAATCCCTCCTGAGAATCTTGGATGCGACGGCTGTGCCGATCACAGCGCTCGTGGAGGTCACGCCGCAATAGCGCGACCCCCTCCTCCAGTGCTCGATACGGAGGGTACTCCACATTAGCATGTGGAACGCCTGATGGCACGACGCCATCACCGGGGTGATACCCAGTACCTGGTGAAGTGGAAAGGGTATCCACATTCCCAGAACTCGTGGGAGTACGAGACTCCCCTGCGGCAGGATTGCCGTGACGTCGTTGACGCTTTCGAGCGGGAGAATGCCACTGGGAGTCCACGACCAAAGGGGCTGAAGAAGACCCTTCACTCTTAATAGCTGGAAGTTCGCCGGAGGCAGATGCTGTGCTTGCATTGCTCTCCGGTACCACATCGAGAGCAGAGCGCGTATAATAGGAGTCAGGCAATTGCCCTTGCGCTTTGGACTGAGCATAGGCCAAGCGTAGCGCTCTCTCTATCCGAACGTCGTGTTCGGAAAAGCTGTTGTACAGCGCATCGAACCTGGGGAGGTGTTTCTCCCTTTCCGCCAAGGCGCGGAACGCCTGTTCTGCGTCTTCGACGCTTTCGTCCCTCAAGAGAACAAAGGGAAACTCGCGGATGATATCCACGAGGACACCGCGTGCCTGCTACCCGAGGCGCGTCCGGTAGCACTTAATGGTGTAATGTTTGGGCGTTAGTAGTGGGGCCCGGAGTTGGTTCCGACGCGAAATTTCACGCGGCAGTATAGCCGCTGGACCAGGGGTATAGGAGGCTAGACCCCTTTTGACCGCCTGCTTAGCCCTCTTTTGAGGGTCGCGAGGTCCCTTCCGTGCCCGTACGGCAAGTCGGGCCTCTTGAACCAAGGACGGTTCATTGGTGGTGGGCACCTGTGGCAACCTGGAGATATCACCCCTAGCAGGTAACGGTGGCGCACGAGTTAGTGCGTTTTCCCCACGTGTGGGGAATGGGTTGGATGACCGACAGCGCCGTTCGGCGCTGTCAGCGTGGCCAGCCGATGGGGACATCTCCCCAAGGGCATCCACTTCCGAGTTATCGGAAGAGTTTTCGTCCATAGCACCACTGAAGGTGTACAATGGACAGCCAGAGGTACTGGCGTTGCAGTTCTCCAACAAGATTTTGATTATTGAGTAAGCAATAGTCTTGATGGGGGAGGATGTAACGGGGTTACATTCGAGTTACATATAATGTTGGTGTACATGAGTACACCACGGTTGAGGTCAGTATTGACCGGTTTGGAAGGTTTCGAACCTTTGGTTATTTTAACCAATCAGGGCAGGGGCCCTTGGTGTGGTGGTGTGTCAGCCATCCACGTGTCAGTACACAGATGTGTACACTACATTTTAGCTAGGTACGAATTTGGAATATTCTTCTTAGTATTACATATAGTTTATATTAGTTTAAATTAATTTAGGCGAATTACATATTAAATATATTCAGTTTACATTTCACTCTATTTTGCGGACGTGCGACCTCGACTGGCCGCGCGCGCAGTGAGTGTCGTAGGTAAGATGGAGCCCTCCCTTTACTTACATCCCGTAAAGGTAATACAGCCGTTAAGGCTAAGTCGTAAACCAACCCGGGAATCTTGGTCCCGAGTAGCAAAACTCTCCTACTAAGCCCTTTACAAGGGCTTATCGGATAAGTAGCGGTAGCTACCGCTTTAAGGAAGAGTCTCCCTCTGTGCGCTAGCCGCACCGTGCGCTAGCCGCACCGTCTACAACTAGTGCCAAGTGATGCTTACCACATTTTACAAGGTTTCGACACAGTTGCTTTAGCTCTAGCAACATGGAAGTGACGCTAAAACGCTAAGTTGAGCGTCTTCAACTTCATAACTGTCTAATTCTAGGTCCAACAACTAGGTACACTAAGGCAAATCAAATAACCGAGGCAAGAGACTGTAAAGATGAACTGTTAGCATTGCATAAGGGAGCCAAGACATAGGCGCAACTTACCAGCACAACGGCGGGTCCGTTCGTGGCAGCAAAGCCAACGAAAAGTCATGCGCCCTTGGTATCATACTCAACAACAAAAGGGCGCTAGGGCACATGATATAACAAGACAAACAGATTGTGAAGACGAATTGTCAGCAGTGCATAAGGGAGTCAAGGACATATGCGCAACTTACTAGTACAACGGTGGGTCCGTTCATGGCGGTGAAGCCAACGGAAAGTTATGCGCCCTCGGCTGCTCCAGTTGATCGGCTTGGGTATTATCGATTGTTTTCATGTGGTTGTATTCCATTTTGGAAAAAAAATATTTTCAGCCAATCAGAGGCGACCCACGACGGCCACCTCGCGACGGCCACCTCACTCACGGCTAATTTGTTCGTGATTGGTATGAATGTGAAAAAATAAGTGGAATTTTTGACCAATCAGAAGTGACATGCGACGGTCAACTCGCTCAATCAGATTACAGAGGGTTTCTGAAGTAACTGTCAAAGATGATCAATCAGGTTACAGAGGGAATCAGTGGTAGCTCTCAAGGATGATCAATAAGGTTACAGAGGGAATCAGCGGTGGCTCTCAAGGATGATCAATCAGTTACAGAGGGCCTCAGCGGTAACTGCCACGTATTGAAGTCAACGCTGAATTAACCACAAAGTAGTGGGTGAAAAAATTGAATTGACGTTGATGTAGGAGGTAGTAATACTTAATAGAACGAAATTTCCCCTGAACTACCCAGATCTCTGGCGGCCCTCAAAAAGCTTTCTTTTTTTACTCTATACAAAAAAACCAAGTGTAACACAAGGAAGTCGGTGAGCACACGCCCTAGTGAGTGGAGCAGCAGCCATTTTAATTGCGCTAGTTTTGGGGGCAGCCTGGAACAGCCTTTTGAAGTGTACCCCAAGTGTGTTTGACTGATTTGTTGGTTCGGACGGAAGTATTAAGTACCCGGGAAGTTAAACAAGGAGGACTGGCTTATTACCTCTTTGTGTTGTTAATTAAGTGGAATTAAAATAATTTTCAACCCCTTCACGACAGGTCGCACCCATCATTCGACATCCATTTCTCTACTTTAATGACTAAGTCTGTCCGTCGTCGTTTGGGATGTCAATTCTACTTATTTTTTCTGATATGCTATCCACACATTGTCTGCTTCCTGCCTTGTGTACTATCAACAGCTGCACTTCACGGTTTTTTATTTCGATTCCCTTGGTGACCAACGCCTTTTCGCCACGAAGATCATCCGACTGTTGACATCACCTAAGGCGTCGCTTATCAAGAATAACGGGATCGACATCAGATTCTGTATTGGCTACTGATTAATTAAACTATTGACAAATTAATGATGTAATCCAATGCCCTAATTAGTGATCTACTTAAAAATCTGGGCGAGGCATTGTGATTTTGCTGTCTTGACATGACTAGCGGATTTTTGGTGGTCCTGATTACGGATCGGGCGCGTGTAATATCTGTGTATGTCAAGCCTTTGGTCCCTGCATCTAATATGATGCCGTTCAGGTTGAAAAACGCTCTTCAGATATGTCAGATACTGATCAACAACGTACTCTCTGAACGTATATATCAGGATCAGTCCCGATCAGTGTCCTACCAATCCATATGGTGTATTATCGGAAGTAGAGCCAGATTGGAATTTTCGATCCGGGGAAGGTGATTGTATATTGATGAAATCTTGGATGATGGTGAGAAGACCAAACGGTTGCTCGATAACTTGCGAGCGCTCCAATTTATCGATCGGCGCGGTGAAGACTTTCTCGGGAAATAAAATCTTGGTAATTTCGGTCACAATGCGTCGATTGAGTAAGCCCCAAATATCTTGAGCCACTCAGAAATTTTCCCGTCTTAGTTCGTTAAAGTAGATGCAGTATTTCTCGGAATTTTAAACTACTACAGTAGATTTATCGACGACGTTGCGATCTACGCGTCTGCTCTGTACGAACTAAGAAAAGCTGCCTAAATCATGCAAAATGCGACCATAGTTCGAGACATATAATCCTCAACCTAGCTGAGATCGGATCGCATAACCGATCAGTCGATCCAATTGGCGAAGATGGTGTCAATACCTGTTCTAAACGATTTCGATTCAAACAAAGTTCCGGTGGTATTTTTAAGCAAACAAATTAGCGAGCTCCGTCGCCTTGTTACAATATCATGATGGCGTCTACTGTCCAGTTACGTTCCATAGTCGAACGCTCAAGACCAACAAAATAGTTGTGGTATTATGGGTACGGTACGTTTGTTGGACGTTGATGTGGGAAGCCTAAACAGAGTACTTTCACGCCAATTTACTCTGTCCCGGTTATTGAAAACGAATGCGATCTCAGCAAAAACCCTTCAGCAAAGCTCCACGTTACCGTCCATACAATTCACTAACTTAGGTATCCCTCCCTCTTTACAAGAAGTTCGCAATAGGTTATTCGACCCCACCAAAAGAATCAGTAAAAATCTTCTCCACTTCGTAGTCGTCCTGTTCGAGCGGTTGTCTTACTTCATCAAAATCGAACCTTGTCGAATCATCTGTATCCAAAGAAATATGGTAGGTCGTTCAGGGAAACTCTTTCACAAGCTAGAGCTTGGAGATATGAACTATTGGGAAAGCGCTATTCCATCAGTGATCCGTATCACGGTATGCACCCCAATCAGTTTGGCCAGCATAAACGGGCCCTGCACATGTGCGCCAATTTCCGGTCGTAAGCTTATTGCTCGATGTACGTATAGCCACACGTGTGTCAATGGTTCGATTCGGTGAGGGTTAATCTGTTGGTTCTTCCAGTCATCTATCTTCTTTATCACCCCGCCAACACGCTCATTGGCCACGCTGAACCTTCATTCTATACCGGCGGGCGATGAGATCTCGACTTTTCATGCAGCCGGCCGGGATAGTAGACTAAGTGGAAATCTATTATCCAACCATACGCCAGTTAAAAAAAGAAATTTTCCCGGTCGACCGATGAGTTAGCGCAAAAACCAGTCGCTCAACATGCTCGTCCTAATCTTACTGTCCGGCATCCGTAACATACATTTTACCTGGCCGGGTCAGCGTCTGCTCTATTTCGCTCAGAATTCTGTAGGCATTAAGCCAATATGCAATCGTCGCACTTTGCCTCTGCCCTAGAAATTTGTTGGTTGCTCAGAAAAAGTCTACCATAAAAGCTGGCACCTGTCATCTCAGGTCACTTGATCGCGCCAAACGATCGGAGCACACTCTCTTCGTAGCTGCGGCATTTGTAGGGGAGAGATCATTATGAACGATCAGTCTGTATATATCAAAACGCTCCGTGTATCCGCGCGACGACGTGGGTAGCGACGGGATATGGTCCGTCGCGATAACCTGAAGCCTGTATATTTCCGGGCGGCTGCTTTTGATATTCGGCAAATCCTTTCCGGTCTCGCAGTCCGTTCAGCTGCCTGCATACCTCTATAATGTCAGGATATAGAGTCTCAGGGACCACCAGTTTAGCTGCCCACTCTTGTTCAGTCAGGTTATCCACCCGACGGTGGACGTCAATTTCGTAGTCTGGACCATCCCGAACATTCTTTAGCTTGTTCTAGGATCCACGACTAAACTTAGCCACATATGAAGGCTTTCAGTTTTACCATCCATTCCTCTTCATCTTGGGCTTTGAGGATACCTTCGACGCGTAAATGTTGAACTTTCTTCTTCTCCAAACTTTTTGTATACATGGGTCGGCGGCTTTCAAACGAGGAGCCTTAAGGCGAGTCACCACTGCCACTTGCACTTCATTCGGCTGTTCTTCAGGTTTGATCTTACCGGGCAGTCAGTTGTCATCAATATTGCGTCAGGGTCGGTAACGATGAGGCCGACGTGATCACGTTTCGCCAGAGTAGCTAAGGGTTCAGCTGCGATTTCATTCTCTTCACATGTGATGCTTTGCGGTCCTACCAAACTGGAGAGACTTCATGACCCCCTTTTTTCAACAGTTTCAACCTTGGGGTCTTGCACTCGATTTAACCAGTACTCCACCGGACCACTAGATTCGAATTTCTGTATGAAAACCGGCACTTTTATCTGGCAGCAAGAAACTCCTAACAGAGTAGCAGCCTTGATATTTGGCCTCATTAAGTTCTATCACGAAGTACCACGATAATTTTTCTCTTTGGAACCTTCCATAAATTGAACTGCAAGCGCCTACATCTTTCTTGTCGACTAATCGACTGTATACCTGTGGTATTCATTTGGCGGAGGTAAATGATGAATTTTATTTGTTGATTTTGGGAGGCTACCTCTATCAGGGCTTCCTCTATTTGTGCGGCGTAATTCTCGCTGCCAGAGTCACTACGATTCCTCCTCGCCCTTGGTACACATCAATACACTTCATGATCTTCAGTGTCCACTGAGAGAGTAGGACAACCCACCTTTAAGCCGCCCATCGATTTCATTGGACATAAGAAAGAAAGATACAGTTGATAGCCTGGACAGCGCCTTGAACGGCCTTCGGACCAGCAAGTATAACACACATCGTGTATCCGTGGCAAAGACAGAGACAATACCGTAGTTTACTTAATTTTCGTTTAATTTTCGATAAGCAAGGGTCATCACCAAATACACTACTTCATGTCCCTGTCCTAGGCAGCATATATGGCCTACTTTTTTCATACACGATCACTATTTGGGTATCTCTGGGTCAAAATCTTTTGAAATCATAGTCGTCGCGATCTTCGCCTTCGGCATACCGATGGTACCCATTGTCCGTGTCATTTAGTCTTCTGGATGGGAGTCGGATCGACATTGCCGTCCCTGGCATCCTTTTTATCCGTCTTGACGACTTTGTTTAACCGTCCCGGTCAATAACCTCCCCGCTGATCTTGCTCTCTCAACTTGTCGTAATCCACTTTTTGCAACTAATTCAATACTGTGCGAAATCCTTTATTAACCTGCTGTAGCAGTTCAAGATGGCCATGAACGATTGCATAGCCATAATGAATGGGGGAAGAGTAGTTCGCTCAACGCCTCCAAATCTTTATGGCTGGCCCCCAAACCGTCAACTGACACCTTGTGGTCCAGATAAGCAACTTTCCACAACCCCCCAAGCCTCTTTGCGTTACTAATAGAAATATTCCATCGTTCACAGATGGTTAGCTGCTGCTCCACCTTTTTTACATAGGGCATCCAACATGTTGTTATGACCATAATATCGTTAATATATGACCTCCGCCCAGTACCGCTCCTGATCAGTCTCTCCTCGGTAAAGAAATCATGCACTTCACCAAGGTTCTGGTCAGCTTAAATCTTGATGTGACCAAACAAGGCGTTGTCGATCATCCTTTGGTAATTTTAAGGGCGTTCGGAGACTAAAAGGCATCATGTTCCACTTGTTAGAAGCGCGCGCTGTTTGCTCTGCAGCTCGCGTTGCCATTTCGGTTTTTCAGCGACTTTACAGTGAAAAGGTGATGTATTGTACATAACTTTAGGTTAGGTACAAAACATTGTGTATTTGCATATTATTAGTTTTAGGTACAAACTTAATTCTAATAAATCACTTCTGAACTTGATTATTGACTCTCGTGTGAATTTTTCGAGTGGAGGACAAGCGCGCTACAGTGCGCGGCTTGTTTAGAGTTTATTACGTTGATTATTTGGCATATGCAGTGGCAGTTGAATTTGTTTTCGCGCATTAAATTCTCGTATCACGAGTTTGTTGGTTTGGGTCGGTGCTTTTACGTTTTAAGTTGCGCAAGGACTGTGGAATATAAGACTACGTTTGTTGTTTTATTTTCCGTTGTCTCTCTACTTGCTCGGAACATCTAAATGGAGTGGAACTTGACTCGTCAGTACGTAAAACTTGGAACACGTGTCACGCGGTACGGACGTTTGGATGAACGACAGCAATGAACAGGTTATGAGCTCAATTAAGGGCAGTGACTCGTCGAATAAGACGGTCAACCCAGAAGATATGATGCGTTTGTTCACACGCATGATTAATCGCTTTGACGATTTGGAATCATCGTTAAACAAGGGGGCGCCGGCAAAAATTGCGGCGCCGAATTCAAAGGGACATACCAAGATGAGCTTGGCCTCCCTGGATGGAAGCGATGAAGAGAAGACGAGGCTAACGTCGGAAGCGCCGGAATAGCAAAGATGGCAAGGATGTGTTCACTAGGGGCGGGGGTGCTAACCCCGGTAAGGCCTACATGCAACCGCCGAAGGTATATATTCAACAACAAGCCGCGAATCAGTACCAGCAGACTACGTATCCCCTGGGAACGTTCAACAGCCATATGCAGAACCCGGAAACGTTCAGAAGGCATACATAGCGCCTGGAAATTTTCATGCGCACCCATTCTTGATGCCAAGGCCACCGACTGCCAAGGAGAAGAAACTACAGATCAGGCCGTTCGATGAAACTGAAGCGTATAAGGGTCCTGGGTCTGGTTTTTGGGACTGGGGAACGAAGTTTTTCAGACAGATATCTATAGCAGAAGAATGCTGCGGGATTAGATGGACGCAAGACATCAAGGTCGAATTGCTGGGTCATTATCGGGCTGGCCCAGCGAAAGCATATTACGACCGGTTTGCGGAAACCTGGGAGAAAGAAGAACCAGCGTTGTGGCATATCATGAATAAGATGTATGCAGCTTTCAGTGTGCGTATAACGCATGAGGAGGGGATGAAACCCCTAGGTGCGCGCAAGGCACCAGGAAGAAGTTGGCCAGACCCTTTTTCTATATCTCACGGCAGCGGCGGATGCAGTCGGATCGACCTGCGACGCAATAGTGATGGATAATATAATTTACCACGCCGTGCCAGAGATGTCGCATGTTCTGATGTTACGTTACAATAACTTACAGATGGACCATCTGCAGCAAGCTGAAAAATTCTGTCAGTTTGCACAGGCTGTTGAGTTTAACAGTCGGCGGCAGAAAGGTCATGGCTCCGGATCAGTAAATATGATTGTGGAAAATCCTAAAAAGGCTGTGGCGGTAAAAAATCGCGGTTGCTACGCATGTGGCGAGCGGGGCCACTTCAAGAGGGAATGCCCTAAAAAGAAGATGCCGAAATCTTATTTCGCGTTAATGATCGCCGGAAATGATGTGCCATCCTGTCGAGACACATGGATTCTCGACAGCGGTGCAAGTGTGCATCTGACGCCGGATCTTACTTGTTTGGCGGAGGTGAAGACTGTAGACCGTCAGTGTCATCAAGTGGACGAAAAACGTTCGTTATCACTAAGAAGGGAACGATGTACATTGGTTTTGTACATGGGAACGCGGAAACTTGCGTGAAAATCAAGGATGTTTTTGTAAGTAGAAGGATCAGCCCGAACATCTTTTCGTATGGTGTTTTCGAAAAGGGCGGTTTCGTCATTGATTACGTGGATGGAAAAAGGACGCTTGTCAGGCATGACACGCGCCTTCCGATCACTCATGTTCGCTCAGTGATAATGTGTTCACCGTGGAAGGTGAAGTGGATCGCCCGAAAAGGGCGTACAAGGAATTGAATATGTCGGTGCAGTACCCGACGGAAGAAAACTACACGCCGGACGACGACGTCCAAAGTGGATTGCTGATGCACTTTCATGTGCGGATGGGCCACCTCAATTATGATACAATTCTGGGGTTGGCAAAGGATCCGGAATATGGAAACCGGATCACAGATGAGACGCGCAGGCACTGTGTTACCTGCGCGCAAGGGAACCAATCCAAGAACAACCAGTCGAAGAAAGACAGCGGTGAAAATGCGCCTGTTGAGCGGATCGGTGGTGTGATTTGTTCCGACCTTAAAGGTCCAATCACACCGAAAGATCGTTTGGGAAATCGTTACTTGGTGAACTTTATTGAATTCAAGAGCAACTACACTAGGATTTTTTTTAGCAAGAACAAGGATACTGCGGCGAAAAAAATCGAGCATTTTTTGGCGTTTTTCGAAAGAACCTTTGGATGCAAGATTCACGTTCTATGGACTGACGGAGGAGCGGAATACAGAAATGTTGATTACTTCTGTCGTAGTACTGGCATCGCTCGGCAGATAAGCGAGGCCGGGAACCAAGCCAGTAATGGGAAGGCCGAACGCATGCATCGGACCGCGATGAACATGGCCCGGTGCATGTTGTTCGAAATTGAATTAAATTTGTCATTTTGGGGGGATGCGGCGGAGTATGCAACCTATGTGCTGAACCGCACCCCGACAAGCGCAAATTTAAAGCGGATGTCGCCCCCGGAAGTTCTCACTGGAAACAAGCCAAATCTAAGCGGTATTGTGACTCTTGGCTCGCCGTGAACTGTGTACAGGAACCCCGGAAAGAAGACTCTCGCGCACCGTGTGCAGGTCGGGGTAATCATCGGTCGAAGCGAGGAGACCCAGGGCTTCAAAGTCTATCAGAAAGCCGAACGCAAGGTGACCGTCACCCAGCATGTCAAGAGCGTAGACACACTTACGGACGTGCAAAACCGGCAGCTGAGAATTAGAGAAGCAGAATAATGCAAGGCGGAAGCTCCACCCAAGTGACCGAGTGTCAGAAGGAGCCGCGGCGACGCCAAGCGTGGAGCGAATCGCAAGAAGGCAGACAAAAAGAAAGCCGCGTTGGACGAGGGATCGTCATGTCACGCGCCAGTACGCCGAGCGCATGGCTCAGGCGGAAAGCAAAAAAGAGGATGACGGTGACGATAAAGATAAGGAAGCGTCGATTAACATGGTAATGGAGGGTGACCCAAGAAATTATCGCGATGAGATGGGTCGCCAGGACGCTGATAAGTGGATTGATGCGATGGAGCAAGAAATCAAGGCGTTGGAAGGTAACGAAGTCTGGGAGATAGTCAAGAATCCAGCCAATGCGAAACATTTGCATTCAAAATGGGTTTTCAAGATAAAAACCGATGCAAATGGACAAGTGAAGCGCTACAAGGCGAGGTTAGTGGCATGCGGAAACGGGCAGCGTTTCGGGGTCGGTTATGAACTAACCTTTGCCGCGGTCATGGAGATAACCACTGTTCGGTTTATTCTGATGCTTGCTCGGAAATGGAGAGTACAAGCGATGCATGGGGACATCCCCAACGCTTATGTTAAAGTGTTGGAGGATGAACATGAAATATATCTGTTCACCCCCAGTGGAATGAAGGTCGAACAAGAAAAACTCAAGGAATTGCAAGTTGGAAGTTCAAGTGATGTGGTCCTGAAATTAAAGAAAACGCTTTATGGATTTAAACAGGCGGGGATGAAATGGAACCGCCTCTTGAACACCAAGCTTCTAAGTCAAGGGTACGAACAAAGCTTTACGGACGGTTGTCTGTACTACAAGAAAGTTTGTGGTGAAACAGTCGTGGTAGGTGTATATGTGGATGACCTATTGGTCACGGCAACGAAGCAGGTACATGTGGCGAATTTTTTCGAGGAGCTCAAGGATTTGGAAATAAAAAAATTTGGGCGCAGTGTCAAAATTTCTCGGCATGCAAGTGGAGTACCAAGAAAGTCATGGTTATTTTCTCGATCAAGAAGTCATGATCAAGGACCTCCTGAAGGTGTACGGTATGGAGGAGGCGAACACAGTGAGGGCGCCTATCCGGGATGAATTCGACGACCAGAACCTCAAGGATCAAGATATGTTGAAAAATTGTGGAAATGATGGAGCGCCGACGATCAAGAATTTCCAGTCGTTGACCGGAAGTTTGCTTTGGATCGCACGCTGCTGCAGGCCTGACATTGCGTACGCAATGCACAAGGCCACGCGCGGAGATCATGCGCCTTCGAAGCAGGATTGGATGACGAGCAAGAGGATCTTTCGATTTCTCAAGGTCACGTCGAACAAGAAATTGCGTTTGGAGGTGAATGGAAACGCAAAATCCAAGGAAAAAGATGAAGTTAATATCGTGGGATTTTGGGACGCGGATTTCGCTGGTTGTAAGGAAGACCGGAAGTCCACAAGTGGAGGAGTTTTTTAGTGGAAGGGTGCATTGTGCACTGGGTGTGCAATCGACAGGCTTGTGTTTCGCTTTCCACGATGTAAGCCGAGATTTATGCAGCGTCAGTGGCCCTATGTGAGCTGACCGGTTTAAGGAGATGTCAAGTGAAGTTGGATTGAATGTGGATCTGCCGATGACGTTGTTTTGTGACAACCAGGCGGCAATAAAAAATGTTGGAAGGTGATGGAAAAGCATCAAAGACATAACACATGTACGTGCGAGTAAATTTTTTACTTTTGAAGTCCAGGGATGGTGTCGTCAAGACAAGCTACCGACCTACGGATGAGAACTTTGCTGATGCTTTCACAAAGCCGTTAAATCCTGAGAATTTGAAACGCGCAGGAGGGTTTTGGAGTAGCGGCGTTTGCGATGGAGTAGCTGGTTTTCACGGAAAAGTCGAGAAGGAGTGTTAGAAGCGCGCGCTTTTTGCGCTGCAGCTCGCGTCGCCATTTCGGTTTTCAGCGACTTTACAGTAGAAAGGTTATGTATTGTACATAACTTCAGGTTAGGTACAAAACATTGTGTATTTGCATATTATTAGTTTTAGATACAAACTTAATTCTAATAAATCACTTCTGAACTTGATTATTGACTCTCGTGTGAATTTTTCGAGTGGAGGACAAGCGCGCTACAGTGCGCGGCTTGTTTGGAGTTTATTACGTTGATTATTTGGCATATGCAGTGGCAGTTGAAATTGTTTTCGCGCATTAAATTTCCGTATCACGTATTTGTTGGTTTGGGTCGGTGCTTTTACGTTTTAAGTTGCGCAAGGACTGTGGAATATAAGACTGCGTTTGTTGTTTTATTTTCCGTTGTCTCGCTACTTGCTCGGAACATCTAAGTGGAGTGGAAATTGACTCGTCAGTACGTAACAACTGGAACACGTGTCACGCAGTACGGACGTTTGGATGAACGACAGCGACGAACACCACTCACATAAACCAAATGGAGTGAAATTTTCCGATCAGGTTACCACCTTAAAACCACTTCTATGCCTTTTAAGTAGAAACATCTAAGTCTTCCTACAAATCATTGATGAGCTGCATAAGGGTTGAGATCAGCTTGTTCATTAGTTTACCAGCCTGTTGTCAATGCCCAACGCGATAAACTCGCCATTATTTTTTACAGAAAAAACTATTGGTAACACTAGAAGGCAATATTATCTTGGTACCGACTCCAAGCAATAACTGGCGGACGTGTTGGGCTACCGGCTAGCCATCTCCCACGTCAATATTGTACTCGGCCCATGGGAATGCGCTTCTTTTAAAGATCCACATTTGCTAAAATTCTGACTCAACACCCTTTGACCTGCTCAATTCTTCTTTTGATTGAAGGGTTAGCGTCTCTGCATTTGTTCATTGCGAGCAACTTTTTCCTCAATTTCTTGTAGGGTACTGCATAGCCTCTGGATGGACCATTCACTGCCCGGGGCTACCAAACACACCTGGACAGCATCGTGTTCTCCGGGAAATTGGTCTAAACAATTTCGACAACCGCTAACGCGTTTTTCACTTGTGGGGTTGCCCGTTCAGGAGAAATTTACCGCGAGTCATTATCTTAGTAGATATCTTATAATCCAGCTTCTCCACCCTCAACGACGTATCTACTGCAATAGACGCTTCCTCTCTAAACAAATCGGCAACCCAGATTCTCCCACTCAACTTATCTTCGATACAATCTCGTCGATACACAAATATGTATCCATGCACTTGCCCACATCACCATCACAGTGTCTCCATGCAGGAAAGAGTGTAGTGAGAAATGTTCGCTACTTGATTTAAGTCAGAGTGACCCCTTCCTTTCAAGAGCGTCGGGTGGCCCACATCTCCATCCTATGGGCAGACACACTTTTTTTAATTGGCGATCAAGATGGCGCAAGATGACCCGTCCACTTGAACGGGAGTAAACTTCCCCAGCGTCGGCGAACTGTGTTTGGACAACATAAAGCCGGTGTAGTCCGGAAATTCTATCTGGATTTTGTCGGGCAGGGTCATCATGGTATAGCCGAATACCGGCGGGCACCCTAAACCCATCCTGAGGATAGTCTCCTATCCGGTCGGTGTATCAAGCAGCCTTCTTGACTCGGGTTCTCCACTCGTTCATCATAAACTTTCTCCGATTCCGATACGTTTTTGCTTCTGTGTTTCAAAAATTACACATCCGATCTTACGACCATAAATGGCATCAATAATCGAAACTTCTCCACCAGAATCAAACAAGAATATAGCCTTCTCGTTATTATTTCTCCCATTAACATTGATTATTTGATCCATGTATCTGGGGAGTGATACTTTCATATCCTCGTGACTCTCCCCGCTGCAAATTTAACTCCACATCTCTCATACCGGAATATTCATCCACACGGAAGCTACTAATCGAGCAGCTACCAGAGCTGCTGCCCGAACATCTACACACTCGACCTCCAGACTCATATGTATTGTCACCCTTCTGTTTACCCGAACACCGACATATGCTTAATTATTTTTAATTTGAACTTCAGCTGCCCATACCAAACCAGATTGTAACCTGGCAAGCAGCCTAGTTTAACGTTTTCCAACAAAGCCAGTGTGCTTGGTCGGGACATACCACTTCATCATGTTTAAGAATCTTCCTTAAGTCACAGTCTTTGTCGTCCGATTCCCCCCATGTCTTGTCGGTAAACGGTAAACAGTCAGTGTGTCCCTTCTTCTCACACCTCTGACAGGTCAACCTGTACTAGTAGAAACAGTCATCGTGCTTTCTAGATCCGCAGTGGGTGCACTTTGTCTTGGTCGGTCTTGTTCACTATTATCTGGAAAGCTTACCCATTAGTCGCACTTGTGCCAAACCGCTCTAGGAACTGTCCTGGCTTCCGCTGTGATCATGTGGCGATACTGTTCTTCATCTCCGAATCCCCCACTGGTGCCGCTTTCTTATCGGAGCGAACATCATCGCAGTCCACAACGACCACTCGAGCAGCTGAGGTGAGTCTATTCGATGTCGAATTACACTATCCTTGAAGCGGATTTCGCCGATATCTTACCCAGCCGACGGTGACTTAAGGACCTCGATTATTCGACCCGATGTGGCGTAGCCTTGCCTCCCAATTTTATCGACACCCTTGGGAAGTAGCAACATTAGCTGTTTTATCAATTCTCGATATAGTAGGAAGCTCCACGTGTGCGGGCGATCTCCAAACGGAAAGCATGCTCTGTGAAGGCACGTTAATTCTGTGTAGGTATTTGATGGGCGTCTCGTCAGGCTGCTGCTTCATATGATAGTATTGCCATGCAGACAAAATCGGTGTGGAGTGCAAGTGAAAATTATTGACAAGTTTGTACCAGTGTAGCAGTTTTCAAGGCAGATCGATCGGGTTGGCTGAAAGGACGGATGATTTTGGGCCAATCGTGTGCTTGGAGTGTTTTGTACGCAGATCTGAGGTAAGGCACACGGTTTACATATAGTTTACATATTGGATTTTAATTGGCTAAAAAATATAGTGTTTGTATTACAACGGGTTGCGTAAGTCGCCAGTGGCTCCGATCAAGAGGCATTGGGAGCAGAGGGATAACAGGGTCCCCTCACGCTCATTAAGCCCGTCCAGGACAGAGCTCCACCGGAAGCCCCACGACAGGGAGAACTCGCTACGTTCACTCACCCCCTCAAGTTCGGCACGTTCAAAGGAGAAGTGTTTTTTTGGCTAGGTTACTCATCGCAATCTGCTCCGATCAAGTCCCAGGAATTGGCTGGATTACTCATCGCAATCTGCGATCAAGTGCCAGGATTTATTATTGGCTGGATTACTCATTGGTCTGTAATCAAGTGCCAGGATTACTACTGGCTGGATTACTCACTGCCACGGGCGGTCAAGAGCCCGATTTAATTGCATTCGGATTGAAGATTTCCGCTTCGTTTCCCGATCGGCCATTTTGAATTACCTTTTCGTTGGAATTTTGGATCAGTTCCTCAGAAGTGGTACATCCATATCGATCTCCACTAAAGTCTCCACCAAGCAACGGTCCAGCAAGTGTGTAGACATCCACACCAATGGGTACACAAGGTGAGACACGAGACGAATCGGACTCGGCATCCTGCAATGCCGATCGGTCATGCGATCGGCACCCAGACGAAGGTCACCGGAGTACCCCCTCCGTTAGTTGCTCGGCTGGGCACGATGGAGGTTCAGTTCCGCACACTTCGGTGTTCGATTTTGAACTGACTCCACCACATAACATTGGTGATTATCACTTAACTAGATTTGTTGGTCAATCGATTTCATAAAGGAAGAAACATATCGCTCGTCATGGGCTTACCTATAGTTTCTGGTTCCAATCGCGTGATTGGATAGCGTTTTATCTACGGTTCTGGACACTGGGATCATCGCTTGTTGTAGCATTAGCTACGGGTTAATGGCTCCATACACAGGGCGGCTGGATCTGCTCCTCATCCGACATAGTTAGCGCTCGGTTTTAAAGATCTCAGCTGGGACCATAATTTCCATTTCTTTGGCACCTTGAGCTCTACCCAAGCATTGAAATAATAGATTAGCGATACGAAGAGGATGATCTCGATTCGCGATCTGACATCGGCCTTTAACATATGGGGCTTGCCTCGTTGTCTTGTATACATGAAATCCGCTGGCGTAACGAGCAAAGGGGCTTAATAATGGAAACTTCTCCCCATTCAATCAGCAATGTGGCTTTCCCTTTCCGAAGGCTTTCGTTCACTTAAATCTGTTGATACTTGGAGTACCTATGCGATTCACCGCACGGTAGATCTAATTTCCTAATAATTTTCGATCTAGTGTGTTGGTCCTGAGGTGAAGCGGACTCAAATACTTCAGTCACTTAATGTCAGCGGCACGCCGATCA
>CM047582.1:29040990-29084555 GCA_026184515.1 Peronosclerospora sorghi | reverse complement strand
CTAGCAGCGGACGATCAGATCGGATCGTAGGCGAAGGTTCGCGGGGTCCACCCCCCCGTCAGTTGGAAGGCTGGGCACGATGGCGGTCAGGTTCTCGACACTACGGTGTTCGATTTTGAACTTGACTCCACCACGAACCAATGGGGGAGGAAGTGGGAACACTTGGCTCGATCCCCCTCTCAGTAGCCTTTACGAAAAGGGGCCGAAGACACAGTGGGCGGAGTTGAGGACGAGTTCTGCGAAACTTTACGTATGCCGGTGGACCAAAAGGGCACTACGTGCTCCCTCCCGGGACGTGTAAAGGTGCGTATGAAATGAAAGGGAGGCGCGAAGTTATCACGCCGTCCCAATCGATGATCTAGTTGATCGGACGCAAAAAGAGAACATTATTATTCTTTATATCCTAAAATCAACCAAATACCTGATATCGACCAATCAACTCTACCCATCCTGATATTCATCATTAGCCTGTCGCTTACATCGTATACATGTAACCTGCGTCGCTTTTGCTCCGGATGGCCCGTCCATGTTCATGACAGTTGACCAAAAATCTTCTATGCGCTTCTCCACACTTCGGTGTTTGATTTCGAACTTGACTCCACCACACACGCAATTCCTGCATACGATGCGCATTAAGAGTCTCCGCCAGTAGATCAACAATTGTTACCACACTCAATACGTACGTTGTGGTAACAATCTCTTCTACGCGTAATTCTTCAAATTTTTCAGCTTTATGGAAATGGGTTTGGTGCTTCAAGTACTAGTTTCACTTTCCTCATTTCTTTGCACAGCTTGATTATTAATATTTAATAGGAAAGGCGTCTTTGTGTAGCCGGTGCGTATACGCACGGTGCTAGCGCACAGAGGAAGATTTTCCTAAAGCGGAGATATGCCGCTACTTAGCCGATAAGCCCTTATAAAAGGGATTAGTAAGAGAGATCTCTCTTTCGGGGCCAAGATTTCCCTTGGTTTACAGGTTAGAATTAACTAACGCCTTGGAACAAGGCTTCCCTTAGAAAGGGAGTAGCTTAAGGAGGTATTCTCTTTGGCTACAAACACTCACAGCACGCGCGCCCGGTCGAGGTCGTGCGTCTAGCTGGATTAGTGTTTTTTTGTAAACTGAATATATTTAATATGTAATTAGCCTAAATTAATTAAACTAATGTAAACTATATGTAATACTAAGTAGAACTTACTCCATTCGTACCTAGCCGAAATGTAATGTACACACCTGTGTACCAACACGTGGCAGGCTGCCACGCCTCCACCAAGAGCTACTGCCATGATTGGTTAAAATAACCAATGGTTCCAAACCTTTCGGACCGGTCAATACTGACCCCAACCGTTGTGTACTTACGTACACAATATAACTAAATATAACCCTGTTACACTTTGCGTGAGAACATTTTTTTCTCTTTGACACATAATGCAAATTTAACACATTGAAGCAGCCACAATTCGGCTTCAGACGTCGTTAATGCAATCGCAGTCTGCTTCTTGCATTATCGACTAATCACCAAACCTTCAGCATAAACAACCGCAGCAGTCACGCTGTTTTGTTCACTTTGTCTGCGACAAAATCTTCGTCTATGCAGCGGGTGATCTGCGCAGGAAATGGCAATCCATCATCATGCTTTAATTTATTTTCAAGTTCTTAGGGAACTTCAAATACTCCACAATCTTCATGGCTGTCTTGTACTGCCCTAGCGTGAGGACATCAGTGCGACGAGTGACTCGATGCAGAGAGAACGTAATATCGGGGCGGTGTGCATCGTGATATCCACAAGTAATAATCCAACAAGTGACATGAATTTTTTAATGCACGGCATGTTCTCACGTGACTTCACCGGCAGTATTCCTTCAAATCCTTCATGTCATCCAGATCAAGAACAGGCGTATTAGCTGAGTTGGCTTCTCCCCTAACCGTGTGCCATCAATAGGACATCAATTATACACTGTTGTCTAAAGCATAGCCTTGCTTCGGTCCTCCTCCGATCATAATTCCCAAGAATTTTCCACACCACCCTATGACTTAAAGCTCTAAAACTTCCAATTCCTCAAAACATTTCTCAAGAATTGGGTCCGTCGAGCCCGTGACCAACGGATCATTGAACGAGTCTTCAAATTCTTGCCCAACTGGGGTCCTGACTGGGTTCTCATCTTCGAGCTTGAAATCCGAGATTATAGCATTCATTGCCATCTCTTGATCCAGCTTGTACCCAAAGTTATCAACGAAGTTCACTCGCATTCCGAGAAACTTGGAAACTTTACCCAAATTTTTAATTTCCACTGATTCATATCCTCGAAAAAATTGTCGACCGGCTCCTCCTGCGTGACAGTCACCACGAGGTCATCAACGTAAATACCCACTACGACAGTAGCATCGTAAATGTGCTTCGTATAAAGACACATGTCCGTAATGCACTGCGTAAAATTTAATCCAATAAGTTTTCCCTGAATAAGGCGGTTCCACAAGCGCCCTGCCTTTTCAAGGCCGTAAAGTGTCTTCTGTAGCTTGAAGACTTGTTCACCACGTAAATCTCGATTGTACTCAGCTATTTCCACTTGAACACCTTGTGGTATGAGCAAAAAATGTCGTGCTCATCTTCCGATGCTTTCACATAAGCATTCGGAATATCGCCATGTCGAGTAGACACATTCCACTTGACCGCCAAAGCTAATACCAGCTTAACCGTGTTCATATCGATCACCCCGGCGAAAGTCAAAGTATAATTGATCCCGAAACGCTGCTCGTTGCCACATGCAACGAGTCGCGCTTTGTACCGTTCAAAATTTTCATTTTGGTCCAGTTTTGTCTTAAAATCCCACTTAGTATGATCGGTCGACAATCAGCTGGCTTATCCACCACTCTCCGGACTTCATTCTTTTATTGAGCATCAAGATCTTCTTGTCTGGTCACTAACCATTTGTCCTTGTAGTGGAGGAGCGGCTGATCAGAATTTTTGAGGTTCGATCAGGCGTTCCCACAGCGCCCGGACTACCGACTAACGAGGGGGGGTCCTCCAGTTGTCCTGTGACAGGCCTATGTCTTGCTCACCTTGTTTACCCGACGGTTTGGGCGTGGGTTGCTCTCCAGGTGACTGGGACGTAGCTCCGTGCAATTCCGATGTAGATCGAGATAAATTCGTAGTAGATCGACGGGTGTCGATCAGGTGCCAAAAATCGCTAAGTTCAGGTCGCGGGTATAAACTGGAGATCAGTGATCACATATCGATGATCGATGATCGCATATCGCAGATCGATCTAGTTGATCTTGAGCTGAATCGACGATATTTCGTATGATCACTGATCGATGATCAAGATCGATGATCGATGATCAAGATCGATGATCGGTGATCACAGATCTCAGATCTCAGATCGATCTAGTTGATCTTGCGCTGAATCGACGATATTTCGGATGATCAATGATCGATGAACACAGATCGATCTAGTTGATCTTGCGCTGAATCGGCGAGATTTTGGATGATCGCAGATCGATGATCAAGCTCGATGATCGCAGATCGCAGATCGATATAGTTGATAGTAGGTCGCAGACCGATCTCGTTGATCTTGTACGAATTGGCGAGATTGCGGGTTATTGATCGCAGGTCGCAGATCGACGGTGTCGATCTAGTGGTAATCAGCGAAGAGGTACTTTATAACGTGGAGGAAGTCTTCACCACTTGATTGTCTATCCCCTTAAGCCTAGATCGCTAAGGAAATACCCAATATATTATGTATTCCTAGCCTAAACTCTATAGGAAGGGGGTAGATCTGCACGTTTTAGGTATATATCGACCAATTTCACAAAAAACTACCTATAGTTCCCAAGGGGCGCTTAAAGCAGCCGAACTTCTAGGATATAGATGCAAAGCAATGGTGTAAGAGGTGACAGCACTCAGCTCGATCACGTTCCCAATTACCTTTCCAAACAAAGCCGCTGACACAGCGGGTGAAGTTGAGGGTGAGTTCTTTGTAACTCTACGTCTGCCGGTGGGCCAAAAAGTTCACTACGTGCTCCCGCCCGGGACTTGTAGAGGTGCGTGTGCAAAAAAGAGGGGGGGGGAGGCGCGAAGTGATCACGCCATCCCAAACGGTGATCTTATCGATAGGACGCAAAAGGAGAACTTTATTATTGCTTATATCCTAAAATCTACCAATTACCTAATATTAACTAATCAGAGCTACCCATCCTGATGCGCTCCATCGACCAGTCAATCTGATATCTCAGTCGTCCGTCGCTTACCGTTAGGTACCTGTACCAGTCGTCGCGTCTACTCCGTATGGACCGTCCATGTTCACCACAGTTGGCCGCAAAATCTACATTATTTACGCTTCCCACAGTTGGCCACAAAATCCACGGTACGCTTCCCCACATTGTTGTTTGATTTTATCGCTTAAGTAAAATTATTGGGGTCCATCTCCGTTATAAAATTAATGGACCCCACATCTTTAATTTGAGATGGAATTTCGATCACGGCTCAATTCTTGACGAACCTTCCTGATTTTTTCGCGTAGCTTTTCGAGTTACGCAGCGCTCACGTTGCCATCTGTCTTTTTTGTGGCTTTTTCTGCTTCTAATTGGGATTGGTGGTGGCACCCCACCTGATTGGTGATCTTCAAGCGGTTGACATTGAACTTGCTAGTTCTAGGTCTCGTCAAGGGTTTCGATATTTTTCACGTGTTGGGACACGACGACCTTGCGTTTACTTTTGAGTTAACCCTTGTAACCCTTGTCTTCACGCTTTTGCCGATGATTACAGCTCCTTGGGCACGTAGTGCCATGGAGCCATTTCCAGAGTTGCGATAGACGGTACAAATGGATTCAAATACCACTTTATCGCCAACGTTCGGTTTTTGTTCGTAAGTAATTATAAAGGGGACTGTCTATGCAAATTCGAGTTACTCGGACTACGGGCTAATTCATATTTAAGCAACATATTGAGCCACATACCCCAATGTAACGGGGTTGCATTAGAGTTACATATAATGTTGGTGTACATGAGTACACCACGGTTGAGGTCGGTATTGACCTGTTTGAAAGGTTTTGAACCTTTGGTTATTTTAACCAATCAGGGCAGGGGCCCTTGGTGTGGTGGTGTGTCAGCCATCCACGTGTCAGTACACAGGTGTGTACACTACATTTTAGCTAGGGACGAATTAGGGATATTCTACTTAGTATTACATATAGTTTATATTAGTTTAAATTAATTTAGGCTAATTACATATTAAATATATTCAGTTTACATTTCACTCTATTTTGCGGACGTGCGACATCGACCGGTCGCGCGCGCAGTGAGTGTCGTAGGTAAGATGGAGCCCTCCATTTACTTACATCCCGTAAAGGGAATACAGCCGTTAATGCTAAGTCGAAAAGTAACCCGGAAATCTTGGTCCCGAGTAGGAGAACTCTCCTACTAAGCCCTTTACAAGGGCGTATCGGCTAAGTAGCGGTAGATACCGCTTTAAGGAAGAGTCTTCCTCTGTGCGCTAGTCGCACCGTGCGTATACGCACCGGCTACTTATGGTAGCACTTGTAGTCAATCCAACACCTATGTTGGTAGACTAGGCATCCTCTGCAAAGGATGAATCAGGACGATTGGGATTGTTTGACCCTCGTCCAGCAGGAAGCCTTTAAAAGGCTGTTACCCTTTACGGGGGAAGAAGGCATGAAGCTCCTAGTGGAGCAGGGCCTTGAGACCATAAATGCAAGGGTAAATGCCCTCATCGCTCATGAGGCGAGTTGTAGTGGAGGTCATTCCACGGGGGTGCGCCCTCCATTATCGTTTAAGATAAAGGAGTTCACCGGAGAGAAGGGTGACAACCTTTACGTGTGGTTGCGAGAGGTCGAAACGGCCTTCGACAGCGAATATGACCGCTGATCACTTGCAAGTGGGACTTGCATTGACCCATCTTACGGGCAAAGCCCGTACATGGGCGTTTACATGCTCGGAGTCAGTCACGGACGTGTTTCCAACATGGAAGGTCCTTAAGCAGAAGCTCATGGACATGTACGCAACGCCTTATTTAGTTTTCCAGAATCAAGTGGCGTTCCTGAGGTGCCGTCAAGGCACTAAGGACCTGGAGATTTATATCCAGGAGCTTAAGACCCTTTTGGCAGGGATGTACGGGAAAGCGTATTCGGACGATGTGTCCATCCCCGTTTTCATGGGAGGCCTGAGAGAAGGGCCAGCACGTTCGTAATTGTTCCGATGCCGACCCGAATCCCTGGAGGAGGCGTTCAAGATGGCGTTTAACGCCGAGAGGAATTTCCGTTCCTCTAAGGTGGGTCCCGAACCCATGGACCTGAGCCAGGTCGAAGCGGAGGAGAAACCTCCCGCTAAGAGTCATTCGGACTCTTTTTCACAGAGCTTCGAGACAGAGCTATTGTCTATGTTGCAGCGGCGTGGGCCGCTGAGATGCTTCCTGTGTGGGAGCATGGATCATCTGAGGAACAAATGTCCGAAAAATCCCCAGCGAGACACTCTCTACAAGGGACCAAGGGTGGGGAAAAAGCCCTTGTCCAAGCCGTCGGGAAACGACGGCTCCCAGTAGGTGCGGGGCACCCTACTGGGGTACCCCTCAGTGCTGTTAAGCCCCAGGGTAGGGGACGACAGCACAGAGTCCCGAGGGAAGCGGTGCTTTCTAGCACCGAGTTGGTGTACCAGCCAGGTTTGCTGGTAGTCCTTGCGGACGTGAAAGGCTTTGATAAGCCTTGGAGAGTCTTGATAGACTATGGAGCGTCTGACAATTATGTCAGACGGGCTTCTGTTGAGAATAGTCGGCTGTATGCCGAGGCCCCAGAGGCACGTTCTCGTGACGTTGTCACGATCTGTCTAGCGACGGGTGTACAGGTTTCTGTACCCAAGGTCTCGATTGACCTTAAGCTGAAGTTTGCAGACTTCGACAGCTTAGAACGTTGCCTAGGCCTGGATTTGGACTCGAGGTATGACCTCATTCTGGGCATGAAGTGGCTGGAACGCCACGAGCTATGGAAAGACTGGAAGTCTAAGTCCATTGGCTATACGCACCCGCGGTCGGAAGAAGCATTGGCGAGTCATGAACCCACTTTGCTCGATCGCAAAAGAGATTCTGGCGTGAGATGACAGAGATTGGGATGTCTGAAATGATCATTCCCAATGGCGTTAAGGAAGAGTTCCTTAACGAGGGGGATTCGGCGGATAATCCCCACGCCGATATAGGCGAGACTGGTGAGTCGCCAGTGATAGAGGTGGAATCCTCTGAGGGTAAGCGCGAGGCGCTTAGAGAAGAGACCCGAACTTCGTCTATTCTGCAGGTCGGAACTGATTCCTACCATGCCGTGTCCGGCGAACAAGTTGCTACTCCAGTGGTAGGGGTAGAGACCCCTGTGGTTAAGCGCGAGGCGCTTCCAAGCGAAGACCCGAAGTTTGTCACTTTCGCACGTCGGAAATAATTCTGACTACGCCGTTATAGGTGAGACCGGCGAGTCACCGGTGGTAGAGGTAGAGACCTCTGTGGATAGGCGCGTGGCGCTTCCAATAGATGGGGCAATTGACTCCCCCCATCTGGGTCTCGGGATGCGTCCCGAGGCCAGTAGTGAGCAGTCCTATCGGATGCTGAATAGTGTGACAGGTATTGTCACAGAAGGCGTAGGCCTGGAACGGTTGCCTGGGGTAGGCGAACTGTTGTCGTTGGAGGAGATGTCCTTCAACGAGTTTTAGACTGCTGTAAAAGCAGGTGAGCTCGACGAAATCGCCGTGTTGCGTCCGGAAGAGGAGATAAACTCCTCATCCACGATGGACGAGTCAGTTTTGTTGAAAACCAAACAGGCATTAAATGCCCGAAGCGGCATCAAGATCCTCGCGGATCCTGGGGACCCTTACCATTCCTTATTAAAGGAATTTGGAGATGTCATTAGTGACAACCCGCCGATGGGGTTACCACCGGATAGGGGGTCCGACATGAAATTGATTTGGTTCCTGAAACCAAATACTGAGTCACTAGGCAGTGGCCTCTCCCCATGGAGCAATGCGACGTCATCGACGCATTCTTCAAGGGGAAAGAAGAGGCAGGGATGGTACGGGAGAGCAAGTCTCCTCACTCATCTCCCACCTTTTTTGTTCGTAAACCGAACGGAAAGTGGCGCATTGTACATGCGTACAACAAGCTGAATACAGCTACTGTGCCCATGCAGACTCCGATTCCTCGTAAGGATGTCCTCCAGAACAATATGGCGGGCTGTACTGTGTACAGTGCCTTAGATCTGGTGGACGGGTATTATCAGGTGCTCATGCGAGCGTCCGATATTCCGCTTACAGCGGTTAGCACGCCTAGTGGCATGCTGTGGGAGTGGCTAGTTATGCCGCAGGGGCTTTCGAATGCACCAGCGACTTTCAATCGCTTGGTGACTCAACTCTTCCGCCTTCATATAAAGTACGCTCAGACGTACTTCGACGATATATTCGTTCATAGTCGCGCGGAAGGCGACTCGTCTGATGTTCAGACGCATTTGATACACCTTTGAGAGGTGCTCGAACGTATGCAAGAGCATAAGTTATATGCAAACGCATCCAAATGTATCTTTGGTGCTGAAGAAATTCCTTTCCTCGGATGCTTCATCGGTAAGGATGGAGTGCGGGCGGATCCCGCGAAGGTGAAAGTCATTGTGGAGTGGCCTTCGCCTGTAAATCTTAGAGATTTACGGAAGTGGCTTGGATTAGCCAGCTATCTCCACAAGTACAGCGAGAACTACGCTGAAATGGCGAAGCCATTGACCGACCTTCTTAAGAAGGACGTTGATTGTGTTGGAAAACCAAACACCAAAACGCTTTTGAAGCGGTTAAGGGGAGCTTGTTAAAAGCTCCCGTTCTTGCTCTCCCAGATTCTGGGAAAACATTTAGTGTCGTCTGCGACGCCTCCGATTTCGCAATCGGATGTGCTTTGTTACAAGCAGACGATGCAGGAAGGGAACGCGTAATTGCGTTTAAGTCGAGGCAGCTTAAAGCTGCGGAACGGAATTATCCCGTTCATGACAAGGCGCTACTTGCAATGAAGTATGCTCTTGTCAAATTTAGGGTTCACCTAATGGGCTCAAAGCCGTTCGTGGTTTATACAGACTACGCGTCCTTACGGACAGCGACAATGTCGCCTCATCTCTCGCAACGGATGGCCCGTTGGCTCTCCTTCTTTGCGGAGTAAAACTTTGAGGTTTAAGTATAAACCTGGCAAGAAGAACGTGCTTGAAGACGCGTTGTCGCGTCGTCCCGATTACGAGCTCGCTCACGCGACATTCGTCACTACGTCTGTAGTGGATTTTATACGCCAGGAGTATGAGAAAGACCCACAATGTACGGCGCTTATCCGCGCGTTAGGTGAAAAGGGTCTTGGCTCGTCTGATCCAACCCTGTCAAGTCGAGCTAAAGCTCGTTTACACCGTTACAGGTACTGTGACGTTCTGCTATTTTATAGCACGAGTGCGGAGGACACTCCGCGGGTGGTAGTTCCTCATGATGAGGAACTGAAGTATAGAGTCCTCTTTGAGGCACATGACGCCCCTACCGGGGGACATTTAGGTCGGGATAAGACCTACAGCGCTTTAATCGCTCTGTATTGGTGGCCCAATATGTATAAGTGGGTCGGTGCGTATATACGCACCTGTGAGACGTGTCAGAGGGTTAAACCCTCTGCAAGTTCAGCTGCGCCTTTGGCAATCTTATCGGTCCCAACGTAGTGTTGGAAATCCATTAGCATGGATTTTATCTTCGGTTTTCCGAAGGATAAGGCCGGGAACACCGGCATATTGGTCTTTGTAGACCGATTGGGCAAGATGGCTCACCTGGCGGCGGTTCCAGAGTCCATAGATGCACAAGGAACAGCGAAAATGTTCCTAGACCGTGTCTTTCGACAACATGGTCTACCCGATTCCGTTGTGTCGGATCGGGATCCCCGTTTTACGGGAAAGTTCTGGGGAGCGTTGTTTAAGGTGTTAGGCACCAAGCTCCTCATGTCCACTGCGGATCACCCGCAGACGGACGGTCATACGGAACGCGTTAATCGCGTTGTGTAGGATATCCTCCGGAATTTATGTCCGGATTCTCCAAAGAGTTGGAGTGAGATGCTTCCGATGGTTGAATTTGCTATCAACAATTCGGTACATGCATCTACGGGGTTTACCCCGTTTTACGTGAACGGATTGGTAAATCCGAGGGTTCCATGGACGCCACGTGTGTGTGGCCCAGAGCTTGAGGGGGGGAATTCCCCGATGTCAGCCCTATATCTGTGCGAAAGCACATCTATATTGTTTTTATCGACGCGCCTTAGTGTCTTACGACACGTCTGCGATGACATGGCAGAAAGCCAAGACAAGCAGAAGGAGCAAGCTGACCGCAAGGGGCGGCGTAATAAAAAGGTGTACAAAGTAGGAGAAAGTGTTTTATTAAACGCTAAAAATCTTCATACACATGCAGTTTCAAATGTGTTGCGAAATAAACTGCACCCCAGCTTTGTGGGTCCCTTTAAGGTGTTAGCCCGAAAGGGCTTGTCGTACACCATAGACATCCCCAAGGCGATGCTTACGCATCCAACCTTTTATGTGGGTATGCTTAAGCATACCAGAACCCGGATGCGGGTCCCCTCGCGGAGGAGGGTGAGAAAACGGATAGCCGAAAGGCGCAACAGGTCGGAATATCTCCGACAGGGTTGATATACGACCCTGAAGCTCCGCAACGAGAGTCTCGAGAGCGGCAAGCCGCTCCTCGAGGCGTTCATTCGCACTCCCCTCGTTTCGGAGTTCCTCCTGAGCATCTTGGATGCTAAGGCTGTGCCGATCACAGCGCTCGTGGAAGTCACGCCGCAATAGCGCGACCACCTCCTCCAGTGCTCGATACGGAGGGTACGCCACATTATCATGTGGAACGCCAGATAGTACGACGCCATCACCGGGGTGAGACCCAGTACCTGGTGAAGTGGAAGGGTATCCACATTCCCAGAACTCGTGGGAGTACGAGACCCCCCTGCGGCAGGATTGCCGTGACGTCGTTGACGCTTTCGAGCGGGAGAATCCCACTGAGTGTCAACGACAAAAGGGGCTGAAGAAGCCCCTTCACTCCCAATAGCTGGGAGTTTGCCGGAGGCAGATGCTGTGATTGCATCGCTCTCCGGCACCACATCGAGAGCAGAGCGCGTATAATAGGAGGCAGGCAATTGCCCTTGCGCTTTGGACTGAGCATAGGCCAAGCGTAGCGCTCTCTCTACCCGAACGTCGTGTTCGGAAAAGCTGTTGTACAGCGCATCGAAACTGGGGAGGTGTTTCTCCCTTTCCGCCCAGGCGCGGAACGCCTGTTCTGCGTCTTCGACGCTTTCGCCCCTCAGGAGAACAAGGGGAATCTCGCGGAGAACATCCACGAGGTAACCGCGTGCCTGTTTCCCGAGGCGCGTCCGGTAGGCCTTAACGGAATAATGTTTGGGAGTTAGTAGTCGGGCCCGGAGTTGGTTCCGATGCGCAATTTCACGCGACAGTATAGCCGATGGTCCAGGGGTATAGGAGGCTAAACCCCTCTTGACCGCGTTCTTAGCCCTCTTTTGAGGGTCGCGAGGTCCCTTACGTGCCCGTCCGGCACGTCGGGCCTCTTGAACCAAGGACGGTTCATTGGTGGTGGTTGCCTGTGGCAACCTGGAGGTATCACCCCTAGGGGGTAACGGTGGCGCACGAGTTAGTGCGTTCTCCCCACGTGTGGGGAATGAGTTGGATGACTGATAGCGCCGTTCGGCGCTATCAATGTGGAGAAGCGTGCCCAAAATTTGGCACACTTCTGGTCAAGTTTTGTCAAGGCATTTGGTCTAATTTCGGATTGGTTTAAACAAGGGGGGCTTTTCAGCCTATCAGACTCAAGAAGTGTCAGGAACGCAAGTTTTGGTGAGTCACCCTACTTTGGGTATTTTACATATTTTTGTGGGGGTACATTTAGGGACTATAAGGTAGTAGTATTTTAGTTGTGGTTTTTCCGGATAGACGGCTTTTGGTTATGGTTTTACCTTTTAGTACAGAGGTTATACCTTTAAGTAAGGAAATCTTTTAGCTCTCGGATAAGTGGCTGAAACCTCTTCTGGTCTTGGTTCACACCACAGCTAGGGGTCGCCGTTCTTCCCTTTCCTACACTAGTCGCCTCCGCCCGCCGCGGAGTTTTTGGGGGCAGAGGGTCGAATTATCCCCTCTCGCCCATTACACCCGTTCTGGACGCGCCGCACGCGCACTTTGGCCCACCGGAAGTCCCTCGACGGGAGTACGATTTGGTGATCTCAACACCTCAACTCAAGTACGTTTGGAACGTGCTATTCACTGGATTGGTCTTGGTGTGGAGATATCGTTTGTGGAGTTTCACGAGAATATTGGGTCTTTACGCGGACATATTGGCTTGTTTTAATATTGGTTGGAAACTATACGGTTTTGGTCTTATTTCGTATTGGTCAGGGCTAGACCGGAACGGTCGGTCTACCCTCTATTATTTCGTATTGGTCAGGTCTTGATCGTTTGGACGATCGACCTATTGGAAGTTATCTCTTGGAAGTGTTTTTGGTCTGTTTGTGCCTGGTGGGAAGAGTTCCGCCCCATAGATACCTACCCAGATCGGTCTTCTATATTCAAGACCGGTTCGATCCAATCTGCGATCCCGATCCACCGAGTGTGTAACTAGCCCATTTCATCGAGTACACAAGGTGAGATGGACACTAAACAATCGGACCAAGTGGTTTCTGATGACGACCGGTCGTCTGCTTGCAGCGGACGATCGGACCAGATCTCGAGTGGTGGTCCGCGGAGTACCCCCTCCGAAAGTTGGAAGGCTGGGCGCGATGGTGGTAGTCAGTTTATCGATGCTAATGTTTTCTATTTTGAGCTTGACTCCACCACAATGGTGCGCGTTCCCCGATCACTTGGTGACCGTGCTGATATTCCATCAAAAATTGGATTCGAAGATGTGAATGATTTGAATATGGAGTCGTTCTGGAGAGGACGTAAGGAAAGGCTATCGCCTTACGTTCTCGTTGTTGATAAAGATGGCGATGTCCGATCTGGCCTGGCGGAGGACCAGATCGGGATTAATAAGTTTTTTCCTCCCCAAAAGGCTCCCACCGGAGCCGATCGGGACTATAGCAGGTCTTGCTATAGTTCCGGAAAGGATCAGGACCTTGGTCCTGATCCTATGTGTATGAATGAAAAAATTAATGGAAAACTAAAAGATGAAAATTACTTGGAGGCTGACTGGAACGATCCGGTCTACCTCCCTGAAGTCCCTAAAGTCCCCAAGGTACCCAAGGTGCCCAGAAAAGGGCTGGGAATGCCACCCGACGAAGACGACTTCGAAGAAAAGTCGAAGGTCGGGGATGAGGCTATCACCGAACAAGACCTGGACAAGATGTACTATGTTTTTGAATTGAAGCGATTTTTTCGCCAAAACCAGATATTTTGGGTGTTGGACCTCCATATCCCCGACCGTCTTCTCGGTCCCACTACCGAGCCGATCCAGAGTGATCGACAATTACTGCTCGTCAAGAATTTGGTGGCGATGTTGGCGGAGGTTGGCATTAAAATGGAGAACCCCGCCGGTGTCAATAAATTGTTTGAATTTGATGCTTGGAGACTGGAGGCGTCGATGTCGGACCTACACGACCGTTTGGTGCCACTGGTGGGGGCGGTTCGCCGCCCAACTCCCACCACGGCAATAAAGGTCGCCGAAGCCTCCACAGAGATTGTTGACATTGGTTCTGATGACGAATCGGTTTATCAGTCTCCACCGGCCTCGAACAGCTCATCAGAGTTGGATACCGGTGTCGAGAAGATGACCATGGGGGTGGACCATGCCCGGTCTGAACAAAATAGGGACATGCAGCAGCAAGGGGCTGTTTGCCAGTCGGGTCTCCAGCAAGCCCCACAGGCCTCAGTTCCGCAAAAGGAGGGTATCAACACGTTGCCCATGACGCCAGCCAACGTACAAGCCATGTTTGAGACGATGATGCAACGTTTCATGGAAGAACGGGTTAGACCACCTATGCGCCCACATGTCCAAGACCAGTCTACCTGTCAAGGTGTCAATGTTTGCAAAGATGTGGATATGGAATCGGAAAATCTATGGATAAGCCTATTAGAAGTGATCAACCAACCGGCAAGGGAAGGCGCACGCCTCAACCGGCAAGACCGCGTAGACCAAACAAGACAAGTGACTGTGATACGGAGTCGGTCGGCGGTCTTGACGACCATGGTGGGTCAGATGGTACAGGCGCAGGCAAGGTGCGCAAGGCTAACCTAGCCTCCACTACTGCCTACGACTTTGGATCTGCTGCGATTCCGCGCACCGTATGGCCGCGACGACCTACCTCAAGGACTTCACCGGCAAGGATGCTGATGAAGACCAGGCCCGGTCTTGGATCAGTCGGGTCAAGTCTGCGTTCCTGCGAGACCAGACCCCAAAAATCGAACATTTTTTAATCTTCCGGGATTTGTTAAAAGGACCGGCTGCAAACTGAATTCAACAGTTGGGTCGGGGCGTCCGGTCTGACTGGGACCTGTTATGTGCGGAGTTTGAAGGTCAATATTGTAACTCCGGATTTTTAAGCGCCCGTAAGTACCACCATATGCAGAAGCGGGCCGACGAAACACCGATCGAGTATTTGCATCGGTTGAACGTGGCTGCACTTCGCGCCGGCATAACAATCAAAGAGAATAACCCGCCGAACGGTGCCGCCTTAGAACATGTGGGTCACTATATTAGTACCCTTGACGATCAAGAACTGGCGGACCATGGCGGACCATCTTACTCTAATGCGTCTTAAGGATGCGGGCGAAATCGAACAGACCCTGCGGACGTTACAACAGTCACGTAGTATGAGAGCGAATACCGCTGGTGGATCAGGTCGCTATCGTTCCAAGACCCAGACCGATCCGGTCAAGAGACCTTGGACCAGACCGACCCGAGCGGTCAAGGCGATCGTAGCCGAAGACAGCACGGGATCGGAAGGGGAAAGTGGAAGTCAATCCAGACAGGAATCATCGGATGAAGACCAGTATCGTTACGTCTATGTTGCGGGACCTGCCCCGAACACCAGGTCGAAGTCCGACCAGGTAGACCGGAAGGGAAGGAACGGAAGCAAGTCCGATCCGGACCGACCTCGTCAGAAGTGCTCCCACTGTGGGTCGAGCAAACATGATGGTCCAAACTGCTGGAAGAAGATGGTGTGCAAGAAGTGCGAGAGACGCGGCCACCCGACTGACCACTGCCTCTTCGTATGCAAGTCATGTGGAGAGATCCACGAGGCCGGCCACTGCAAGATTGAAGAATTTTTTAACATGATACGCAAGTGGTACGTGCCGGACAAGCACGCGGGGATGCTGCCGTCTGACGCAGAAAATATGTTAAACTAGAACGCTCGCCAGGTTGGAATCTGGATCGAGCCGAGCGCTCTACGGTTCACATCTATGCATATGTCGGCAAGGAGGATAAGACCGACAATACACGTTCTATTCCAAATTGCGTCGACCGAGACCATCCGGTCTACAGTCTGAAGACCAATGAGTACTCCCGGACTAAGGTGGTTATGCAGTTGGACTTGCTGCCTGGAGAATCCCGCAGATACTGGAAGTATCACGCGCCTGATAAATGGTTCAAGCAGGCGAAAGCCTGTGGCAAGATTAATAACCAGAAGGCGACGATGTTGTTCAACTCTGGAGCTGAAGTATCGATAATCGACTCCGCCTTTGCTCGTAAGGTCGGATGTCGTATAGACGATACCCAGAGACAAGAATGCGTCGGGATCGGCGAAAACTCTTATATGACCGAAGGAATGAACGCGTGTGAAAATTACTTTGTCGGGATCGCTGGTCTACTTTTTCAGCGCTTGGGTTGGCAAGTTGGCTGGACAGGACCCTTTACTAGGCATGGATTTCATGGTCCCAGCTGGTATTCGCCTAGACCTGTCACATGGAGTGCTTACACTCCCGGATGAGGTCCAGGTCAAGTTGGCTGGTCGATGACATCTGTATGGTTCCTATACCGATCTGGTCCGGTGGGACCAAGGCATCACCTTCCCAGTTGGTCGGTCTGCCGATACCCCCGGTTGAGAAAGGTTTTCGTTCGAGGAAGTTGTGGTTTACCAGGGGCGATCGGTGGGTCTCGACCTTCGTAAAGAGTGCTGGTCGACGTGGTTTTGTCTGTGTTACCAATATCGGTGACAAGCCGCTGACACTGGACAATAACACTATTGTCGGCATGTGGTTAGCAGAAGGGAAGGTACCAAGGAAGATGGGGTTCGTCTCGATTGGGTCGAGGCGGTATGTCGAGTGGCAAAACCTGGCGTACCAATCGACCACCAATCTTATCAGCGATGATGGGTCGGTGGAAGAGGATACCTCACCTTTAGTGGAAAGATCAAGTTATGTGACCCCAAAAAAGATGTTGGTCCGGAGAAAGGCGCCGCAGTTACCAGGAACGGTGGACCATCAAGTAGACAAGCCGAGGCTAGTCAACGTGGTGTCAGCACAAGACCAGGCGACAGCGGAGCAAGAAAAGGAAGAAGGGGAACATGAAGTTGCTAGGTCGGACCATGACGGTATTCCTAATCAGACCGATATCAGTGAAGGACAGCCCGTCGATCAAGACCAGGGGCGTTCAGCCGGTCCAGATGGTCTAGGTGGTATCACCCCAGAAGATGAACAAGTCTGTATACATGAAGGCGGGGAACAGTACATTCAGGAGCTGGAAAGCCAAATGGCAGTCCTCCCTGAAGTGTCTGCCGACTCTCCCGAAGTTACAATGGATGATTTACAAGTGGGTGATCTAGACCTTAACAGTCCAGACCAGATCGAGCAGTTGAAGAATATCATATGGAAGAAAAGACATCTGCTGATCGGAAAGGGCAATGCCTTACCACCTGAAGCCCGTGGTGCGATTTGCGATATTGACGTTGGAGATGCCAAGCCGATTGCTCAGCGATGTCGACGCGTGGCGCCACAGTACCGTGAAAAGCTTTCTGATCTCATTAAAGGACTGTTGGTCACCAAGATTATTAGACCGTCGACCTCGCCATGGGCCTCGCCGATCGTAATTGTTATCAAGAAGAACGGCGTTGACATTAGACTGTGCATCGACTATCGGCTGGTAAATCGGTTGACTAAACCCATGATGTACTCGATGCCGCTGATTAATGATCTGTTGGAAGACCTCGACAAGACCTTGTGGTATTGTTCGCTAGATGTGGCAAGTGGATTTTGGGTGGTCTCGATGACTGATCGAGCCCGTGAGATTTCCGCATTTGTGACACCGTTTGGTCTTTTCGAGTGGAACCGTATGCCGCTCGGTCTGAAGAACGTACCCCAGATCTATCAAAGGTTGATAGACAACGCACTGTACGGACACCTCAAAATCAAGACCAATCGGGACCCTGCCGAAAGTTATGATGTGTTTACAGAGGGTGAACCCGACCGGAAAGAAGACCGTCCGTTCTAGGGAGGCGGTCGAACATCGACGACATTCTGATACCTGCCTCGTCATGGAACGATCTGTGCGAGAAGGTTGAACGATTGTTGGAGATATGAGACCGCTGGAACCTATCTATCAGCGCCATAAAAAGTTTTTGGGGTATGTGCAAGATCGCTATTTAGGTCATATGGTCTCGAACAATGGTCTAGAAGCTAATCCTAAGGACCTGGATTCGTTAAGCAACCTCCCGTTTCCCAAGTCTCTGAAGGCAATGCAGTCCTTCCTAGAAAGTTTAGACTACTACAGCCGCTTCATCGAAGATTTTGCTATCTACGCGGCTGTGTTGTATGAGCTCCGGGAAGTGGACTACCGTATGTTGCGCGAAGAGGACCGGGCAACTTTACATGGGGGCGCCGACTCTGGTCTTGCTGCAGATTGTCCGCAAGTGGAGGCCGAAGACCATATGAAGCGTGCAAAGTTTGATTTTGGTATGTGGAAGGTTAAGATGCAGACGGCACCGATTTTGAAGCATTTCGATCCCGAAAAGGTCCCGACCATTATTGTATATGCTAGTCAGTGGGCCTTTCGGCCACTCTAGTACAAGATCATGATGGTGTGTACCATCCGGTCACGTTCACGAGCAGAACGCTGAAGCCAAATGAAGTGAACTATGGAATTGTCGAGAAAGAAGTTCTGGCGTTGCTACGAATTCTGGATGTGTGTTACAACCTGCTGGTCGGCCGACCTATAAAGGTCCTGTCAAGGCGGTCTACTTTCGCCTGGCTATTATCAGCCAATGGACGGAAGTCTAGGCAGATGGTCGGCGGTCTTGTCGCAGTGGACCCTCGAGGTCGTTAAGTGCACCAGGGGCGAGGAAGAGATATTGGGCACATTAGCTGCCAGTATCACCCCTCGGTCTGAAGTGGACGAGGCATTGATAGCGATTGCCCCGAGGAAGCAACCTCGGCAGTCAGTTTCTTGACCGCCACCGACCGTCGACCATGATGAAGAGCTCTTGGTCTTAAGTTTTGACGGATCAGCAAGCGTGAAGAAGAAGGTCGGCGCCTATAGTGCCATATTGTGGAAGTTGCCGCAATGGTCTATAGTTGCAGCCGCTGCCGATTTCACGCCGGATATTACTGTTAACGAGGCGGAGTACCGAGGTCTACTTCTATATCTGGACCTGCTGTCGTCGCAAGAGAAGGGGCAAGGCATCATATGTGGTGACTCCAACCTAGTGATCAGGCAGGTCACCGGAGAGATCGACTGCAAGGCCCCACGACTAAGGACGCTAAATGATCGGGTAATGAAGGCATTGAAAGACCATTCCAACCACGAGCTGTTGCACGTGAAACGGGACTGGAACAGAAGTGCCGACTACCTCGCGACCAAGGCCATGCAAGACCAGACCGGGGCTACGATCACCGAGAAGGCCGTTCTGGATGAATTGATGAATATAAACAGGCTCCCCGAGGTGATCGGACCCAAGAACGCTCCGGACCAGGTGCATGTGATGATCGCGACTAGACAGAAAGCTCGGAAGTCCCACCAACAGTTCCCAAATGAACGGTTGAGGGAATTTGCTGTGCAACGACTAAGGGCAGAACGGATCCTCAAGGCGCAGGACGAAGAAGAATGGATTGTGAATTTGAAGACCTTCCTGCGCGGTGAATTGTCTAAGTTGACGAATGGTCAAGCGAAAGAATGTTCCAAGATCGCAGACAGTTACGAAGTGGATGAGGATGGTTTACTATATTACTGCCGCGATGCCGACCAAGACAGTGCAGACCGGGGCCGATTGGCGAAATTGGTGATACCTGAGTTGCTGCAGCCGGATGTCCTCCATCACTACCATGTGAGTTTAGAAGGGGGACATCAGGGCATAGGCAGAACGTATCACAAGATCAGGTCCCACTTTTACTGGAGAGGTCTTTTCCGAAGTGTACAGAAATATGTGGGTTGTTGTACGGATTGCGAGACCGGAAAGGGTAGACCGGTAATCAAGGGGCGATCGCCCGGAAATATCGAAGCTACCTACCGTTTCCAGGTCATAGAGATGGACCATATACCGTCGCTGCATAAATCGACATATGGCAATACTGAGTTGTTGATCTGGGTTGAGCTGTTCACCGGTCTAGTTATTGCGAAGGCAAGTGCATCCCGGTCTGCCGAGCAGATCGCCAAAAGTTACGAAGAATGCGTGTTCCGAAGGTTCGGCGCCAGCGAGGTCATCAGACACGACCGAGAACCTGGTTTCATGGCGGAGGTGTTCCGGTCGTTTAACAATATGCTGGGCCAGAAACAGAGCGCGACGATGGCATATCGCCCGCAAGCGAATGGATCGGCAGAACGTATGGTACAAACTATTACAAGAGAAATCAAGATGTACGTTGCCGATCCAGACCAGCGCAATTGGGACGAATACGCAGAAAGGTTGGTGTTTGCACTCAACTCGTCGACCGATCGGGTCCGAGGAGAAACGCCTTTTTATCTTGCGTATGGATGGGACCCCCGGTCCACTCTTGAAGCCGCGATACCTATTGGCTGCACTCGGAACCGCGATCGTGATGCTCGACGTTGGCGCATGCAGGTCCAGAAACATTACCAGCATGCAAGGGAAATTTTCAACGAAAAGTTACGTCAAGCTACACAAGACCGGGCAGACCGGAACAACGACCAGGTCCAACCCCACGGTATAGAACCAGGGGCGAGGGTATCATTGTACCTAGAACGAGTGAAGGAGGGCTATGCGAAGAAGCTGGCTCATATGTGGCACGGTCCTTTCCGTGTTGCCGAGCATATTGGTGAACACGCTGCCATTCTAGTAACAACCGGCACGGACTACAAGGTCTTCCCGATCGTACATGTGTCCAAGTTAAAACTGGTCCGAGAATTTCCTGATCGTCCCAAAATGCCCTGTCTAGTAGACGAGGCAGAACGGTTTGATTTCGATGAAGCATTACTGCCGGAGGACAGTTGGGAACGACCGCTGGAGAAGGACGAATTTGAAGTGGAAAATGTCTTAGATGTCCGATCGGTCAAGAAGACCAGGTTCGGCCGGACCCACCGAGAATATCTGGTCCGATGGAAGGATCATGATGAAACAACTTAAATCGATGATTCCGACCTGAACTGTGGGGAACTACTACAAGAATTCGAACGGGACCGAGTCAGTCGGAACCGTTTAGCAGTGATGCAGACCCATGAAGACCAAGACCAAGACATGCAGTAGCATCGGTCTTCCCGACCGATGTGAAGAGGTGGAAGGTCTTGTGTCTTGTGTATTGTGTATTGTGAATATGTGACAAATTGGAATAGTGGAGTGACAAACGTGGATTGTTTTTTTTGCGATGTATGTGGAACGGTTGGCGATAACGTGTCTAGTGCAACTCTGGAGAAAGTGGTGGAATTAGCTCAAGTGATTTGATGACCGAACATGTGAAAAAGAACGATGATATATATTAAGTGTTATCTGGTCGACTACTTACGACCTCACTCGCCATCACCCCACAGACGGCCGACGGTCAACGACGGATGCTTTTCAACTTGGTCCTGGTACTGGTTACGCCAAGGTTCTTGTTGGTCTAGTTGGACCAAAGCATCCTTGAGGTCCAAGACCGGTGTAGTGCACCCAAGACCGGGGTACCATGTGCCACCGTCAGCCAGCAGCCGGGTCCTCTCGACGCGACGCCGCGGCATATGAAGTACAACTGGATAAAAGAACACATCGACGTCGCACTCGTGGACCAGCATCCCGTCCAAAACATATTGGCACAGGGACTTCCAGGCCTCACCCGCTCTTATCCGACGCCGCTTGCGCTTGTTCTGGATCGTCGCCAAGCCAGGGTCTTGCCGAACTCGTTCCGGGGGAAGCACCAGATAGTGGGGTGCCTCTCAGATGGCTTGAGCGTGAGTCTTGTTAAAATATTTCACCCGACTCATGAAAGCATTGGCCCACGGAGTCGAGTGGAAGATGAACCCCAGCTTGGGATGCTCGAAAATCTTCCACGGATCGTCAGCGTACAAGCAGGAGATCTGTGCCGACGTGATCAAGTCCGGCCGCCATTCCGACGCGGCAGGAACTTTCTTCGCCGGCGGGAAAGCCAATGGTCTGGACGAGAGAAAGACCGGGCCAGGAGCTGCTTGGTCAGGGTGGACCGGCGTAACAACCGATCTGCCCTGGCGACCACGGCAAAGTATCCTCACGCGTTCGTGGCGGAAGGGAAGAACTGTCGATTGCCACGTTGGCCAACAAAGCATCTTTGTGGAGCTTGGAAGTCCCAGGCAAGACCGTAGGTGTTAACTTTGTCGACGCATGAGGTGGTGGAACGCCACTATGCGGGCCGGTCTTCTTGGTCTGCTCCGAAGTCGATGCAACTTGAACAAAACTTTCATGTGGACTTGTTCGCGACTTGGTTGGGATGGGGACAGCAAACTCCGAATCACCGGAGTCTTCGCCGGAGTCATCCCAGGACGATACCTCTGAATACTTGGCACGGTCAGCACCGGCGGTCGAGGGCGCTTGATTTTTGGAGATGTTACTGTCGTCATCATCGTCCAAGCTTGGGCTCACGAGGGGCGCCTGTATCTTGGCTCGCTTACGAGGCACCGCACGCTTCCCTTCGAGCTCAGGTTCGCGCGCTGTGCGCCGCGCCTTCGAGGGACGCGGCGCGTCCGAGCGCTTTTTAGTCTTTTGACGAATTTTGGGCTGGGGAATTTCGGCCAATGAACGGCCTTGGTCTTGGTCCTGGTGTAGGTCCACCAAGGAAGCCGACGCAGACCGGTCTACGCTGGAGGCAGCAACCGGATGCCGACGAGGATGCAACAGGTCAACCAAGCGCTGATGACATTCTTTTAATACCGCCCGACGACCATTCGCTGCCTGCGTCCAATCGTTCGACTTGCGTTCACAAGACTGGACCTCCTCGGTCTGGTCTTGAATCGAAATTCGGAGCTCAGTGAGACGCCTCTCGAGGTCGTCGCTTTGAATGCTCAACGTGGTCTGGTCAAGCAGGTCTTCTGCTTGCTGCTGTTGGACCAGCACAAGCTGCTCCCGAAGATGAAGCTGATGAGCCTCCAAGCGGGTCAACCTGTTGCGCGCGTTTATGAGTCCAGTCAAAATCTGACGCAGCTGGAGGTCAAGCGTGTTCGACTGCCGATCGGCGGCAAGCAGGGCATTGATCGCCTTGCTGATGCCAGGAGGTATACGGGCTGGAGGTATACGGGATGAAGACAAACGAAGGTTAGAACAGGTCCAAGGTGAAGACCGGACATGCATGCTTACGTTGTGTCGCCTGTTGAGCAATCTGCTCCTGGAGACGTGCGATCTCTTCAAGTGAGTCTTTCAACTGCGCGTCGGTCCCGGTCTGATGCCCAGCCGATGTCTGAGGTGCAGTAGAACAATAGGGGATGCCTGACCGGACCGACCGGACGGGCGAAGTGACATGCGATGACGTGGTATGCGAGGTGCATACAAGAACGGTCGTTAAGGAAATACAAGAAGGTCAAGTCCAGCAGTGCGAGTACCTGGAACGGATGAAGAAGATGGTTGCTCCATGACGGAAAAGTCTGAATGACCAAGGTTCAACTGAATTTGATGGACGAGGTCAGACCGTTGTCGTTGTGCGACACGGTCTGACTCGGGGGCGGCTGTGGAGAAGCGTGCCCAAAATTTGGCACACTTCTGGTCAAGTTTTGTCAAGGCATTTGGTCTAATTTCGGATTGGTTTAAACAAGGGGGGCTTTCCAGCCTATCAGACTCAAGAAGTGTCAAGAACGCAAGTTTTGGTGAGTCATCCGACTTTGGGTATTTTACATATTTTTGTGGGGGTACATTTAGGGACTATAAGGTAGTAGTATTTTAGTTGTGGTTTTACCTTTTAGGACAGAGGTTATACCTTTAAGTAAGGAAATCTTTTAGCTTTCGTATAAGTGGCTGAAACCTCCTCTGGTCTTGGGTCACACCACAGCTAGGGGTCGCCGTTCTTCCCTTTTCGTACACTAGTCGCCTCCGCCCGCCGCGGAGTGTTTGGGGGCAGAGGGTCGAATTATCCCCTCTCGCCCATTACACCCGGTCTGGACGCGCCGCACGCGCACTTTGGCCCACCGGAAGTCGCTCGACGGGAGTACGATTTGGCGATCCCAACACCTCAACTCAAGTACGTTTGGAACGTGCTATTCACTGGATTGGTCTTGGCGTGGAGATATCGTTTGTGGAGTTTCACGAGCATATTGGGTCTTTACGCGGACATATTGGCTTGTTTTAATATTGGTTGGAAACTATACGGTTTTGGTCTTATTTCGTATTGGTCAGGGGCTAGACCGGAACGGTCGGTCTACCCTCTATTATTTCGTATTGGTAAGGTCTTGATCGTTTGGACGATCGACCTATTGGAAGTTATCTCTTGGAAGTGTTTTTGGTCTGTTTGTGTCTGGGGTGAAGAGTTCCGCCCCATAGATACCTACCCAGATCGGTCTTCTATATTCAAGACCGGTTCGATCCAATCTGCGATCCCGATCCACCGAGTGTGTAACTAGCCCATTCCATCGGGTACACAAGGTTAGATGGACACTAAACAATCGGACCAAGTGGGTTCTGATGACGACCGGTCGTCTGCTTGCAGCGGACGATCGGACCAGATCTCGAGTGGTGGTCCGCGGAGTACCCCCTCCGAAAGTTGGAAGGCTGGGCGCGATGGTGGTAGTCAGTTTATCGATGCTAATGTTTTCGATTTCAAACTTGACTCCACCACATCAACATGGCCAGCCGTTGGGAAGATCTCCCCAAGGGCGTCCACTTCCGAGCCGTCGGAATAGTTTGCGTCCATAGCACCGCTGAGGGTATACAATGGACAGCCAGAGGTATGGAGTTGGAGTTCTCCAACAAAATTTTGTTTATTGCGTAAGCAATAGTCTTGATGGGGGAGGATGTAACGGGGTTACATTCGAGTGACAATGAGTGTTGGTGTACATGAGTACACCACGGTTGAGGTCAGTATTCGCCGGGTTGAAAGGTTTCGAACCTTTGGTTATTTTAACCAATCAGAGCATGGGCCCCTGGTTTGGTGGTGTGTCAGCCATCCACATGTCAGTACACAGGTGTGTACACTACATTTTAGCTAGGTGCGAATTAGGAATATTCTACTTAGTGTTACATATAGTTTATATTAGTTTAAATAATTACATATTAAATATATTCAGTTTACTTTTCACTCTTTAGTACAGACGCACGACCTCGACCGGTCGTGCGTGTAGTGAGTTCCGTAGCGTAAGTGGAGCCCTCCCCTTAGCTACACCCTTTGTAAGGGAGCCTTGCCGTTAAGGCACTAGTAAAGGATAGAGTAAACTAACCCGGGAATCTTGGCCCGAGTAGGAGAGCTCTCTTCTACTAAGCCCTTAATAAGGGCATATCGGCTAAGTAGCGGCGAACGCCGCTTTAAGGAAAGTCTTCCTCTGTGCGCTAGCCGCACCGTGAGTGTACGCACCGGCTACATTGCATGCATTGGCAGATGGGGTTTTTAAGATGGGAGGCCGATGTTCCATCGGTATACCCATGTTTTGGTGCTGGTTGTTCAAAGCAGGTTGGGCCTGCGGTTTTCGCTCAGGCGTGCCGCCGAGCGACGCCAACCGCATACGAGTGCCCAACCGCATCGAATTGTTGAAACCGAAGTTATAATCCGGAGGTATAGCGCGAGAAGTCTCCAATTGGTCCATTTGCTCGCATAGTTTTTGAACCATGTTCAAAATCTGCATCCCATCAGTTCTAGACCTGCGGATTGTTCCTCCACGGAACCGTCATCGTCCTTGAGACACTATGACCCTTAGGTATTATAACCTGTTGATTAGCACTCAAATCCATAGCTTAGATGTAGTCGAAAACTTGAGTCGTAAATGTCCAATAGTGAATCCAATATAAAACGAAAAGTAATCACACGTGATATCTCCAAAACCAAACAAACGTTGGTGACGAACGAGGTATTAGTTAACAAGTTGTTAAGTGAAGAAGATGTCCGAACCAGGGACTTATTCAATGGGATGTATATTAAGAAGTGACTATCTAGCTAAACATGAACCTATGTAAACAGATGTTGAAGTTATGGTAAACTTCCATCTGTGTGTGGTATACATGTCTTATACTTAACAAAAAAGTGTGTACTCAGAACCGAGCTCTAATGCACTAATTATGCTAGTAATAGACGAAATGCAAATTGCTACCTAATTATAATATAGAATTAGAAATAGACCAACTATTTTAACACATCAGAATATTTTTAGGGAGAGCCTGGGGTCACATACACCCCTGCTCCGGTCACCCCCCTGCCTTTTATGTGAGGTGTGTGTGTGTGACCGCACGCTCTCCCTATATATCTATGTTTATATCTAAAGGGAATTAGTAAAAAGAAGTACTTACGAAAAATGTACGTGTATATACCAATGGGTCGCCCTACCCGCACCTAGGGGCACCCCCACGTGACTTTCGACCAATAGAATTAGCTCCTAAAGATAGATTGTTCGAAAAGGTAGCAGAATAGATCCAGCGTCCCGCGGTCACCGGACCACTACCTTGACACGAAGCGGATCAATGCCAGGATGCCAGGATCCGTCCAAGCGCGCGTTTACCTACTTGATGCTCGGTGGTGCCCGTGTAGCCTACGCCACGGCTGCGCGCTTAGCTGTGGTCCGGTTTGTGGGCTACATGAGTGCATCGGCTGATGTCTTGGCGCTCGCGACGGCCGAGTTTGATTTGAGCAGCATTAGTGAAGGCGCGACCGTGACCGTCAAGTGCCGTGGCAAGCCCATCTTTATCAAGTATCGGACGCCCAAGGAAATTGAGATTTCCAATAAAGTGGACGTGAGCAATTTACGTGATCCCGAGACGGATGCAGATCGTGTGCAAAAGCCAGAGTGGCTCGTGGTGCTTGGAATTTGAACCCACTTGCGCTGCGTGCCGACGTCGGATGCAGGAGACTACGGTGGATGGTTGTGCCCCTGCCACGGCTCGCATTATGATCTGTCCGGTCGCATTTGAAAAGTCCCGGCGCCCCTAAACCTCGAGATCCCTCCGTGCAAGTTTATTGGGGAGAACAAGTTACTTTTGGGATAAAAGCAGATGTACAATGTGCAATAGTCCGCGTTGCGATTGGACGTCGAGATACGAGAAGGCAAACACGAACGAGAACGTGATGGCACTTGGATGAGAAAAAGATATGAACAGCTAGCGCACAGACGGAAGATGGAACGCTGAACCAGAAACTACCATTTCAATGGTTGCACGGACTGACGTTGGAACTCAAGGAGTGATGGTAGATAGATGCTGCTTTAATGACGACAAAAAATGGGCACTGTTTACTAGACTATGTGAACGTTTTAGAGTGCAATAGAAAGTGTCAAGGACCATATTGAGAGCAAGAGGTTCGTTCGGACAGCGGAAAGACAGGAACGTTTTTCTCACGCATGCCGAGCCACAAGTTGTTAGCTTTTCTTCCACTGCGCCGTCACGGACTTGATGAGATCGAGCATCATGGCCTGCTGTTGCAGAATCGTCGCCAACAATTGCGCGTGCTGATTCTGTTGGACTTCAAGCTGAGCCCGTTGCATGCGCTCGAGCTGTCGCACTTGTTCGTCCGCATGTCGTCGCTGCTCGGCCAGTTTGCGTTCGAGCTTGATCTCCAAGAGCTCAAATCGGCACTGTCCGTCCTCTGTGACCTCTCCTTTGTTTCCCTCTTACACGACACTTGCAGCTGCCACGTCACCGATGTGCGCCACAGCCGCCTCATGCTGCTCTCTCTGTCATAGACAATGGTGGCGATGCGTTCCCTCGTTTCTTACGTAAATCGAGTTGAAATTCTGCATACGCGCTTTGAATTGCTTGTAGCTCCACCAAGAGCTCCCGTTTCCGTTCGTACTCTTCGGGTGTACCCGATTTGCGCAAGGCAGCAACATTCCCATCCCCCAAATGATCCAACAAGAGCGCCACGCAAGACTAGTGTTGAAATCGGCTCGGCTGGGCTCGGCTCGGCTCGGCTCAGCAAGGCTAGTCTAGGCTAGGCTCGGAGCCATGAAATGTGGCTCGGCTTCAGGGGGCGCGCTAGAGCGAACCAAAATATGATAGAGCGACACCAATCGCGCTCCCGATTTATTTTTCAGTTAAATTACTTCCTTTTCGTCCAGGAGCAAGCCGTCCGGTATATGTTTGTATCGGTGCCACCGAAATGAGCATTGTCCTCTTGTGTCGAGACGTGGCCGAGACGCTCGAGTCATGTGTGGCCGATCAATTCCCTAAAATAATTGAATTCGAAAATGCTGTGGGTGGACAAGTATCGCCCGACGTCGCTCTCGTCGCTATATTACCACCCGGACGAGACGAAGCGTCTAACAAATCTCTCTCAATCATCAAATCTACCCCATCTGCTTGTGTACGGACCGGACCTTCTGGTGCTGGCGAGAAGACGCGCATCATGGCTTTACTACGTGCGCTATACGGAGACGGTGCCCTCAAGGTTCGTCTCGACCACAAATCGTTTAAGGTCCCTAACCGCAGCACGAAAGTTGATATCACAACTGTTGCTAGCAACTTTCATATCGAGATGAATCCTTCGGACGTGGGGAACAATGATCGACTTGTCGTTCAAGAAGTGCTCAAGGAGATCGCACAGTATCATCTGGTAGACAGCAATGCCCAAAAAACTTTCAAAGTGGTGTTGCTCATGGAAGTGGACCGACTCAGTAAACATGCACAGCATGCACTCCGTCGAACAATGGAAAAGTACACGGCTATGTGCCGCCTTGTGCTGTGCTGTAACAATCCGTGTAAAGTAATCGATCAACTGCGCAGTCGCTGTCTCGGTGTTAGGGTGAGTGCACCCACATTCGATGAAGTGTGCAACATCTTGCAGGGGGTTTGTGCGAAAGAAAGAATTGGTTATTGTGCCCCATTTGGCATGCAGATTGCGATCAAGAGCGAGCGGAATCTTCGACGGGCGCTGCTTATGCTTGAGACGTGCCGTGTCCAGAAGTGGGTCTTCGTAGTTGTTCTACGGACTTACAGAAAGACGTTTATTCTTACTTACTCTACTTACTCTTGATGTTTGCTGCTCTAGGTATCCGTTTTCGCCTGAACAACAGATTCAGCTGCCAGCATGGGAAGAATATATATGCACTCTGGCTAAGATTGTGCTGCAGGAGCAGTCACCCGCTGGGTACTTCGAGTCAAACGAGAGAGCTGTGGAAATGATTGTTCTGACCAGTGCTGCACTTGTTTCTGTTGTGCTTTCAGCCTCTTGAAGGCGCGCGAGATGATATACGAGCTCTGTCCAACTGCGTGCCGTCCGAAGTAATTCTCAAAGTTCTATGTGGCGAGCTCATGAGCCGTCTAGACGACGATCTGAAGCATGATCTGGTCCAATGCGCCTCGTACTACGAACACCGAATGCAGCGTGGCTCCAAAGATACTTTCCACTTTGAGGCCTTCTTGGCCAAATTCATGATGCTCTACAAGAAATTCTTGTTGGACTTGTACATGTAGCAAGTACGAGCGAACAATAGAGATATTCTCACACCTAAAACGTTTGGCTGTCGCCCGTTATGCACGACAATCTGAGTGCTTGCTAGTAATTCGCCCTTAGTGAGACCATGTGGCGCCTGGCTGTGATTCTTCGCTTCTAAGCTACGCAAGCATTTTTGTCAAGCGACGAGTGCGAGAGCGTCAAGTATGCGCTATTCGATCAGTGGGGGGGGAATTTACGTCAAAGACGTTTCCAGTGTGAAAGCAACTGAGACAAGCGCTGCATGCTCGCTCGAGCGGTAAGTAGACTGCATGTATGACCCTAAGTGCTAACTGCTCGACAATTGCTGATCAGGTGGTGGGAGAAATGGAAGCTGAAGGGCGAAGCGATTAACAGACTTACGTCGACAGCCAGCAAGGAAGCGGACATTGCGCTGAGGGTTTTAGATAGAAGTGTGACTAACTTGCGCTTTTTTGCTCGCGGTAAACGCGGCGTCTTGTATGCCGGTGAAATGCGATCAGATAACAAACCTGTAGTGGCTAAACTGGCAGCGGATGCGACCTCCGTTCGCTCAGTGACGCAAGAAGCTCGTTGGCTTCGACTTATGAGCCGCATGACAATTGGACCTAACGTGATTGATGCGGGGAATGGCTGGTTCCTGTGCGAGCGACTAGAAGGCGAAAATGTAATAGATTTCCTCGGATTAGATAACAAGGTTGCTACTCCAGCCAACGCTATGTTGATCATTCGTGAAATGTTGTGTCTGGTGCGTTCAGTCATGGCACTGCGGTAACTAAGCACTTAACTTTCCTCTCAGTGCTTTGCCATGGACCTCATGAGGGTGAATAAAAAAGAGATGACACATCCTCATCGTCATATCATCGTACACCGCTCACATGGGAAATGGCGATGCACATTCATTGACTTTGAAAGGTGCTCATCTACCAAGAAACCCAAGAACTCTAAACTGCGGGCCTGGCTAAAGTTACAATCTGTTGCTTGCTACTGGACAAAAAAGGAAGTAATTTAACTGAAAAATAAATCGGGAGCGCGATTGGTGTCGCTCTATCATATTTTGGTTTCGCTCTAGCGCGCCCCCGGCTTCAGCTCCATGTGGCTCGGCTCAAGCCAGCCACTTAGCCACGGCTTGAGTATACTTATTATTCCTATAATATATATGAAAGTCCCATTCCATTTTGAATTGTTAAAATGAAAGTAAAATGACAACGAACATAATCAGAAATCAAAACAAAATCAGCATAAAAATCACGAATATCAATTGCGCCCCAACAGTATGCACTGCTTCAAATAATATCGTCAAAATCATCTTCACCGTTATTCTCGTCATCTTCCAGAAACTCTAAGTCTGATGACTCGGCTTCATCGGGATTGACGTGGGCAGCCAATTCCAGAATATCTTCTCTCCTCTTCGAGCGAAATAGAATACCTGCTTCACTCCAAGAAGCAGCACACTCCACGGCCTGCACTGTGGACGGGTCCAGCCTGTTGCGTTTATTGGTGATCACGTCCCCGGATTGAGAAAAAGTCTGCTCGGTTGGCACTGAAGAGGATTGAACGGCAAGATAGTCTCTTTCCATCCTTGAAAGTCTTGGGAATCTGCTTTGGTTATATTCCCAGTATTTCAAAGGATTTTCTGAGGTATGGATTACTGTCTCAGACAGATAAATCTGGAGCTCATCCACTGGACCAGTCTGAGCAGCCTGATTGCGCTTTTTCCTTGCCAGGGTTTCCAGGTAGCTGGTAGCTTGTTGCCGATTGTCGCCAGAGTCTGCAGGAGTCGATGTGGATGTTGTGGCTTCTTGACTGCACACCAGAGATTCGAGAGGTGCTGGGTACTATGCCTCAAATAAAGTCCGCAGCTTGCGCAGTTGGAATTGTTCTGGAAGTCAAGTAATGTCAATTCTCACACACAGTCTTGATTAAACAATTATACTTATGCAGAAATCTGCCGGTAGGAGCTCGGTTTTGATTCGGGGGTCAAGTACAGCTGCAACAAAGTTTTCAAAACGAAAGAGCATTTCGGTGTATTCTGCCATTTTTTTCGATGTCCTCTGCAGCCTCCTTGAGCCAGGAAGGAGATCTTAAAGTGTCCAAAGAATGAATAGCAATGTGGTGGAGAGCCTGATCAAAGTTTTTGACGCTTGATCAGGCTGTACCACAGCGCCTGGACTGCCGACTAACGAAGGGGGTCCTCCGGTTGTCCTTGACTGCTTGTGTTTCTGCTCACCTTGTGTACCCGACGGCTTAGGCGTGGGTCGCTCTCCAGGTGGCGGGGATGTAAACACGGCAATTCCTTGATGCAAGATTGGGAACTTGTAATAAGTTGGTTGAGGTGCTGATCAGACGTGATCCGGTGTAATCGAGCTCGAATCAGGTGCGAACAGGCTTGATCAGCAGTGATCATGCTTGGGCAGGCACCGATAGTCGTTGATCAGCTGTGATCATACTTTATCAGGCTTGATCAGGCACTAAAAGTAGTTGAACAGCTGAGATCCAACTTGATCAGGCTTGATCAGGCACTAAAAGTAGTTGAACAGCTGAGACCCAACTTGATCAGGATTGATCAGGCACCAAAAGTAGTTGATCAGCGGTGATCAGACTTGATCAGGTGCCAAAAGTCGCTCAGGTACAAGTTGGTGCGATCTGCGAGTTGTTGATCGCGGGTCACGAGTAGTAGAGTGTCGATCAGGTGTCGATCGGCGAAGGGGGTACTTGATCAGGCAGCGGAAGTCTTCACTGCCCGATCACGGAGCTTCTGAGTCTTTAAACAGCTAAAGGAGCACCCAAATATCTGTATTCATAGCCTAGATTTACGAGGGGGGGGGTAAATTTTGCTTAATCCACCTAGAGTTCCCGTGGGGCGCTTACAGCAGCCGAACTCTAGGGGCCAAACGCGAACCAAACTTGGAGAGGTGAGAGCGCTGCTCAATCACACTCTCAAAACAAAAAAAAACTTTACTGAAGATCCGCTGACACAGCGGGCGGAGTTGCGTAGTGAGTTCTCAACACTCTACGTCTGCAGGTGGGCCAAAAATGCACAAAGTGCTCCCGCCCGGGACGTAGAGGTGTATACTAATAAGGGAGGCGCAAAGGTGCCGTCCCTGTAGGGTCCAAAGGGGTTGAACGCAAAAGGAGAACTTTATTATTGCTTCAATCCTAAGAACTAACAATTTCCTAATATCCACCAATCAGAACTACCCGTTCCAGCGTCCTCCGTCGACCAGTCGACCTGATTTGTCCGTCGTCCGTCGCCGCTCGTCGATGTTCGCGGAGTACCTGTACGTAATCTTCCCATCTTCCTATGCCCTGTCTATGTTCTGAATATGTGCACCACGGTTGTACACGAAACTGTATACGCCGTGGTACCCACAATCCTATACGATTACGTACCGATTCTGACCGTAATCGCCCCCTAAATCAGGCCCTATAATAAGTCCCTATAATAAGTCCCTATAAAAAGGACTTATAATAAGGCCCGTTATTGGGCCCAATTATAACACGCTTTACGACAGCCGCCCCTGATCCTCCTACCAGCCGTACAGCGGTTGGGACGAGGGTCGATCATGCAGTTTGATATCGTGGATCATGTTACCGTTGGTCGGCTTGTCCACCATGACGTCATCGGCCAGGTGATAATCACCCATCAATCTGCCTGTACTTTCTCCCGACGATCAAGTCCCGTTTTTTCATGCAGTTGCCGTTAGTGGTACGCCACCCCCCGAGATCCAGCGATCACCCTTCACCAACCGTGTCATCTGCAATCAAGCTTTCTCGATCAGGCGTTCCTGCATTTCCATCATGCAAGCGATAACGGACGGCACCCCGGCAAACACCACCGACACTCCTGCCCTGGATCGGGCCGCAGCTGATCAGGCGATCGCTGCTATCAATCGGGCTTACAGTTTGCAAGAGGCCCCACACGCGCGTGATGATCAGATCGCCACGTTATCTGACTCGCTCGCGATGAGTGAAGACACGGTCGCGATGCTTCGGCAGCAGCTTGCTCGTGCCAAACGCGCTGTGGTATAGCGAGATGTCGCGATCAAGCGGGACGCCTTAGAACAGCTCAAGCCATTGCGTGATTTCGTCGACACCACCGTCAATGATCTCCAGACCAAGTTGAAGACCATTGAAAGCGCTATTTGGCCGATCAAGAAAAACTCATGGTCGATCAACGCGCACAGATCCGGGATATGGAAGGCCGTCATGCCCGTGATAGGTATCTGCAATCGGTGCATGAAGACACCATCGCTGATCAAACACGGGAGTTGGATCAACTTCAACAGCGCCTAGCCAAGTTACAAGAAAACGCGATCGGGCTGCCTCTGGGAATCAGCGCTTGTTCGAACAGGTGCTCAGGCTCACTTCCGAGGTTGATAGGCGCAAACACCAGTATCATCGCCTTCGAAAAAAAACAAATCCAATTGCCTGAAGATGGACGAGTATACTGCCATCATGGCCCAGGCGCAGGAACTATCTGATCGGGTCAAGGGAGTGTCTGACCTCCAAACTGAGCTGGACGATCTGCACGCCGCATATTATAAGCTGGAGAACGTACATATCTTCGTTACTCCATCACCTTGTCTCGCAATATCCATCTTAAACACATCACTTCAAGCCATTTATAGATTCTTCATCCATTGTGAGTTTCGTCAATCATCTTTCTTCAATCGGTAATTCTTCGATCGTAATTCATGACCAGTCTGCCGATCACGCATTAGTTGGACTCTTCGTCCACTTGCATCACGTCAAACCGACGTCTGTTGATCTTTTTCCTCTCGAAGTCCTTGATCAGAGCATCACAGTTTAAGTATGCCTCGTCTACCCACGACGGCGCAGCATAACCGTTCCGGTAAACTTGATATTCGCGTAACGTTCTTCCATATCTAGTCTTTCGACCTGATCGGACATCGGTGATTCAATCAACTTCAAATTCATCTAGATCTAGCGTACTTCCCAGCTGTCCTCAGGTAACAAAGCTTCATCGAAGTCGAAACGCTCCTCTATCCCAGCTGTTAGTGCCGTAGTAGGGCGATCTGGAAATTCCTTGACCAATTTCAACTTGGACAGATGCACTACTGGGAACATACGATAGTCGGTGCCAGCCGTAACCAGTCTCGCCGCATGATTACCGATTACCTCATCGACTCTGAAGGGTCCATGCCACATGTGCGCCATTTTCTTCGCGAACCCTTCTTTCATCCGATCAAGGTATAACCAGACCCTTGATCCAGCTTCGATCTTGTGCGGCGTCACCTGATCGTTGTGTTTCTCAGACCGATCAACCATCGCTTGGTGCGAATCGAGTGCTCACTTGATCGCGGGCATATCGGTAGTCTTTTTGCAACTTATATCTCCACCGACGAGCGTCTCGATCTTTACGTCGAATCCCGCCAAGTTGTAACGTTGATTCCAACGACGATCGTGGGTCACACCCATACGCTAAGTAAAATGGGGTTTCCCCGCGTATACGATCAGGGGTTGAGTTTAGTGCGAATACCAGGCGTTCTGCATACAAACTCCAATCTTTTTGTCCAATATCCGACACATACATCTTGATCGCTCGCGTAATCGTCTGCACCGTCCTTTCCGCCTTGCCGTTCGCCTGTGGTCGATATACCATAGTGGCACTCTGACGTTGTCACACGATTTTGTTGAACGCGCGAAATACTTCCGACATAAAACCAGGTTCTCGATCATGCCTGATTACCTCACTAGTCCCAAACCGTCGGAACACGCATTCTTCATAATTCGGCGATTGCTTGCGCGGTACGGGACGATCCAGCTTTCGCGATCACCATACCCGTGAACAAATCTGACCAAATCAGCAGTTCCGTATGTCCATCCGTTGATCGGGGCAGCGATGGGATATGATCCATGGCTATCACTAGGAATGGGTACGTTGCCTCGATATTTCCCGGCGACATGCCCTTGATCGTAGGCTGGCCCTTCCCCGTTTCGCAATCCACACATTGTCCAACAAATCTTTGCACGCTGCGGAATAGACCCCGCCAATGGAAGTACCGTCTGATCCGTTGATAGGTGCGGCCTATACCCTGGTGTCCTCCTTCCAAACTCACATGATAGTGGTGTAGGACATCCGCGTGCAAGGTCTTGGGTAGTACCAGCTTAATTAACGATCGGAGATCATCTTGATCATCCTGATCATCCCCGTTTTTCCTTTTAGCCGCATTTCCACAGTAAATCAGTAATCCTTGTTCGTCAACATCATAGTTGTCAGCAATTTTTGCACACTCCTTCACCTCGTCTGCGCTCAATTGAATAACATCACCGTACAGATAACACCGCAAATCGTGGATCCATTTCTCTTCATCCTGTGCCTTTTTCACCCGTTCCATTCTTATTCCGGCTACTGGTATATCGGTCCATGTTGACGGTCGTGGTTGCCGGTGGTTACGTGATCGGGTCGTCACTAGCACTTGCGGGGCGGATTGATCTTCGTTCCATGTGATTACTTCGGGTAGACGGTTGAGATCAACTAATCCTTCCAGCTGTTTCTCATCTTCGATCTCAACTCTTGTTCCACCCTGCATAGCCATGGTGGTAATGTGATCTGCACTCCTATTCCACTCTCTCTTGACATGTACCAAATCATGATCACTCCACTCGCGTAGGAGGTTAAATGCACGCTGCTGTAGCACTTGTAATCGCGGAGCTTTGCACTCCATTTCTCCTCGCATTTGCCGGATCACCAAATTAGAGTCCCCACACACGATCACCCTTCCTTTGGGATATCGTGCCAACAAGTCCAGACTTAAAAGCAACCCGTGGTATTCTGCTTCATTCACCGTGATATCCGGTGCATGATCGGCGATCGCGATCATAATCTTCCATTCCGGTAACTTCCACACAATGTCACCAAATGCACCCACACGTCGCTTGACACTTGCCGATCCATCAAAACTGATCACGTGAAGTTCTTCACCTTTTTTAACCGTGGGAGGTGGTACTTCGATCATCTGCCGCGGTTGCTTTTTCGGTGCGATCGCGACCAACGCTTCATCAATTTCGGTGCGAAGGGTGATGCTTGCGGCTAACGCCCCTAGCACCTCCTCTTCTCCATGCACACATTTCTTGATCTCGAGGTCCCACTGTGATAGGATCTCAGCCCATCTACCTAATCGCCCGTCCAACCCATTGAATGTTAGTAACCACTTCAATGTAGATAGACGTGATAAAACGGTGATCGTCTTTCCGACCAGCATCGTGAAATAAACATCCATAAGTTCGTAAAAGCGCCAGAACTTCCTTTTCGACGGGGCTGTAATTCAGCTCACCGCTTTTCAACGTTCGGCTAGCGAATGCGACGGGATGATACACTCGATCGTATTCTTGTACTAGAGCGGCAGATACTGCCCATTTGCTAGCGTAAACCACGATCACCGGCGTCTTGTCCTGGTCAAAGTGTCGCAGGGTTGGAGCTGATGCAATCTTCGCCTTTAGCATGCTGAATGCCACTTTTGCTCTAATTAGTCGGTCATCCTCGTGATTTGATTCCGCTTCACTATGTGATCGTTTCTTCAACTCTTGATAATCTATCTCCCTCAATTCGTAAAGCACGGCGGCATAAATTGCGAAATCTTCAATAAATCGACGATAGTAATTTAGGCTTCACAAGAACGATTGCATAGCACGTAAGGTGCCAGGGAAAGGAAAATTGATCAGATCGTCCAGGTTCTTTGGATTTGTTTCTAACCCGCGGCAAGAGACGTGATGTCCTAAATAGGGAACTTCGCTTCGGCCCCAGTACGATTTAGCCACGCTGATCGACAAATTCCATTGATCGCACTTTTCCAGCAAGTGCCACACCTTATCGCATAGGGTGGACCAAGTAGGTGCAGGGATTAGTATATCATCGATATATGATCGCCGTTGCAGCACAGACGGGCCCGGCGTTTGGTCGGGTTCTCTTGCTGTAAATACGTCAGCTGATTCATCTGCACCGTCTTTGACCCTAAGATATCCATATAGTGCATTGTCGATCAACCGCTGATAAATTTGCGGAGCATTCTTGAGGCCAAAGGGAATCCTATTCCACCCAAACAATCCAAATGGAGTGACAAACGCCGAAATTTGACGTGCTCGATCGGTCATAGACACGACCCAGAAACCACTCGCCATATCCAAAGAGCAAAACCACAACGCTTTATCCAAATCTTCGAGTAGATCGGTGATCAGGGGCATTGGGTACACCATCAAACGCGTGAGTTGATTCACCGCGAGATAATCGATGCATATACGTATATCGACCCCATTCTTTTCCACGATGATCACTATAGGCGATGCCCAGGGTGACGTAGACGGCTGAATGATCTTAGTTGCTAGCGACCCCTTGATCAGGGCCGACAACTTCTCGCGAAATTGTGGGGCCACTTTCCGGCACTTTTGGGCGATCGGGCGCGCATTACCCACATCGATATCACAAACAACTCCTCGCGCAGCGGGGGGTAGCGCGTTTCCCTTCCCGATCAACAGATGTTTTTTCGCCCAAATTATTTCGCGAAGTTGATCTATCTCCTCCACTGTGTTGACTGTGGGATCTCCGACTAGCAAATCATCTTTGGTTACTTCTTCGGTGCTTGCAGACACTTAGGGTAACGTAGCAAGCTGCTTCTCCAATTTTTCCACATACAAATCTACACCTTCGTGATAACAAGCCTGATCGTCAATAGGTGTCACGTCGAATTCGCTGGGGCTAACTGAGACACGGTGATTACACGCATCTTGAGTAGGTGTATCGCTTGAAACAGGCTGTTCAACTCCATGATTGAGGGTCGGACCTTTCACTTCCGGCCCCCGATCGCACCGCTCTTGCACCCCTTGCACCTTTTGCGCCCCTTCGGTTACCAACGCTACAGATGCGACGATCGTGTCCGTGGGGCGTACTAAGATACTTCGAGGAGTTGGATACTCCTTCTTCTCGACTAATGGACCCTGATCGACACTTTCTTGATCGTCATATACCAGATCAGTGGAGGCTTGATATGCCAGATTTTGCCACTCTTTGTAACGGTTGGACCCGATCGAAACAAATCCGGGGCGGCGGGGCACATCATCTTTGTTCATCCAAATACCTAAAATAGTCTCTTCTTGAACAATGATGGGGTGATCGACGATGTTCGTAACACGTACCTCAAACAACAACCTCTACCTCAACAATACCTCAAATTGCCTGCGCCCCTAGTGATAGCGGGGACCCAATCTCTTCCGCGAGTAATCCACAACTTGCGAGATCGCTGATCGTAAATTCGTACTTCGGCTGATCGACCTACTGGGATCTGTTTATACTGATCGAACTTCATATAATTACCACTCGACCCATACAACTGTCGACGTCCCTCCAGTGGGATGATCACTTCGTCAGGTAAACTTAGTGCGCCATGAGCGATATCTAATCGAACACCAGCTGGTATCATGAAATCCATACCCAATGAGGCATCTTGACCAACAAGTTTGCACACCCATGCCTGGAAAAAATAAACCAATCAGCCCGCTAGCGTGATCTTGATTTTTGCACGTCCTTCTGTTTGGTATGCACTTTCTCATATGCCTACACATTCTTGTGTTTGACTCGTGTCAATCCAACAACCCACCTTACGAGCAAAGGTTGAGTCGATGATCGACACTTCGGCACCAGAATCAAATAATATCATAGCTCGCTCGTTATTAATTTTTCCACTCGCCTTGGCTTGCTTGAACCATTTCTTTGGCGAGTGATATTTCCAATATCCACGTGATTCTCCTGGAAGTAATTCAACTTCCATGATCACAGGTGATCGAGAAAACTCATCAATATGGAAATTAGCCAAACGTGGTAAATCAAGCTGATCGCGTTTTTCATTATCTCTTGTTGCTACTCGATCAGCCCTCTTCTTATCCACAAATGCAAAAATACACAAACTAGAACGCTCGTCTCATACCAGATTCCAACCTGGCGAGCGTCCTAGTTTAACAAAGCTTCGGCTTCCTTGGGCAACAGTCCTGCATGCTTGGTAGGGTTATACCACTGGTGGATGCGGTTGTAAAATTCTTCCATGGGGCACTTCCCCGCATCGTGAATCTCGCCGCATGCTCGGCAGACGTACAGGCATTGATCGGTGGGGTGTCCTTTCTTGCCACACTTCAGGCAAGTCAGGCGCTTCCAGCAACGAAAGTTGTCGTGTCTGATCGATCCACAATGACTGCACTTCTTTATCGCCCCTTGATCGACTGCGTTGGAGTCGCTGAGTTTGACTGATCGTGACTCGCCAGGCTGATCGTGCGCCCCTGGTTGATCGCGCATAGTAGCAATCATATAGCGGCGCTGATCGCCATCACTTCCACTGTCATCAGAACTTGATTCTTCGCTCCCAGACGTTGCCGTGATCGCACGTACGCCCCTAGGTTTTCGCGTCACGGCCGGTGCTCGATTGTCGCCGGATTTTGGGCGGAATCTGCTGGTGCCTACTGCCGCTGTTGGCTGATACCACTTGTTGCTTGCGTATGCCCGCAACGTTTCTTCCAAGTCCGAAGCACGATAAAAGCGTAGGAGAGCCAGCTGATCGGCGAGTTCGCGATTGGCCAGAGTGTCCAGAAAATGTTGAACATGTTCGCGCAGACTTTCGGGAGGTCCATCTCTGATCGGTAACTTAGCTCGCAGTCCCGCCACATTCAGTCGGTGCAAATATTTGATAGGACCTTCGTCTGATCGCTGCTTCATATAATAATACCGCCGGGATACCGATTGACCAGTTCCACAGTATTTTACTTCGAATTCATCCACGAGACTTTTCCAACTTGATCGGATGGTTCTACTCAACTGTCGATGCCAGTTACGCGCTGGTCTCTTCAGTAAATCGCCCAGGATTAGACACTTTTCAGGATCAGAAGCTTGATCGCGCATAAATGTTGACTTGAGACGACTAATCCAGTTCCTCGCTTGATCTTCATCCCCTTCCTTTCCCGAAAATTCTTTCAAATCGCTGATCGCAGACATCCGAATTCTGGCAATTGGCTGCTGATCAGGTGTCCCAGTATACGCGGATGCCACTGTGGCTCGCCGTGGCAGTGTGATCGGTTCGTCAGGGTCGACGTAGTCAATTTAAGACCGTTGATCGTGAACCGAGTGCACAGATTCCATATCCACATCTTTACCGTCGTCGACCTATCTGGTTTCGACTGCTCACCACGCAACGAGTACACGGACTCCATATCGACATCCTTGATCTACGCAGCTCTTCCTTGATTTGGCTGGCGGATTTTGGCGCCAACGACTCCAGGTGCCCACTTACTGCTCTCTTCAGCTAGAAACTTCTTCATGGCTTTGTCAAAAAACATCTGCCACTGTGGCCCTTGATCGTTTTCTGTCTTGATCGACGGAGGTTCCGTCTTGACAACCGGCAATTTGGAGTTTTCCTTTTGGTAAACTTCCATTCTGGTTATCTTGGGCTCCATACTCCCAGCGCTACTTGACTCAATTCCCTGATCGTCACCCTCTGAAGGGGCAGGTTCGTAGCACGATGACCCCGAATGTCCCGCTACGTTGATTGACGGACTTGCCTCAATCTTCAACGGGGATTGTGGTGGTGAAATGGGGAAATCTTTATCGTCTGCTTCGCCCACTATGGGTATCAACAGGGGATACAACAGCTGGGTGGCCTCTGCCAGATCTTTGGGGTCCTGATCGAATACTTCCTCGGCATCGTAGGCGCCTGTTATCAGACCAGCCTGCTTGATCAGGCGTATTATCCTTAGCACAATCGTTAGCTTATCTTTTCCCTTCGTGATTGGCTGGTTGACCGGTCTACTCAACTTCCCGCTGATCGTGACCCCGAGCAGGCTCATGATCGAGTTCGTCATCAGGTAATCTTCCAGGTGCTCTCGGTAAATCTTTTGGTAAAACGTCTTTACCAGATCGGCTTCCATTGGCGGCGTACTTGATCGTCTTTCATCGCTCTCCGACCCAGGCGCTTTGATCAACATCTTCGGTTGGTCGGTCTTGTAATACTTCTCCATCGGATCCCAATCTGGATCATTATATACACGTATTTTTGGCGGACCATAACTTGCGTTATGATCCGCATGGGCTCCCGAAGGAGCCTCGGGAGGTGGTTGAGGCTTCTCCTCCTTTACGTCATCTGGATTCCTCCCCAGTTCCTGATGATCGGCATTTCCTTTCTTCTTCAGGCATGACGTTGGAGAACTGCCTTCCGTCGTCACAACCTCATCCTCCTTTTTCACCTTTATCTTCATTTATGCTTTCGCTTCCGTTTTCACTTTCACATCAGTACCGTCTTGCGTAGAATCGCGGTGATATCCCGCGTCGCCCAAAGATCCGGGCACGCGCACCATTGTGGTGGAGCGGCTGATAAAAGTTTTTGACGCTTGATCAGGCGGTACCACGGCTCCCGGACTGCCGACTAACGAAAGGGGCCCTCCGGTTGTCCTTGACTGCTTGTGTTTCTGCTCACCTTGTGTACCCGACGGCTTAGGCGTGGGTCGCTCTCCAGGTGGCGGGGATGTAAACACTGCAATACCTTGTGCCAAGACTGGGTTGACTTGTGATGAGTCGACTAATGCGATCAGGCATTAATCAGGCGCAATAAAGCTTGAACCACGTGCGATCAGGGTAATCAGAAATGATCAGGCTTGGGCAGGCACTAAGAGTCGTCGATCAGTGTGATCAGACTCGATCCAGCGCGATCAGGCGCTAAAAGTCGCTGATCAGCTAGTTGGTGCGAGTTGTGAGCGGCTGAGTGCAGGTAGCGAGTCGCGGGGTGTCGATCAGGTGTTGATCGGCGAAGGGGTACCCGATCAGGCAGCGGAAATCTTCACTGCCCGATCACCGAGCCTCCTTAAGCTTAATCCGTCAATAGAATACCCAAAAATACCTTGTATTCTAGACTTAAGCCTTAGAGGGACGGTCGATCAGCCCGTTGCACGCGCTGATCGATGATTACCACCAAAAACCTGCCTAGTGTTCCCGTGGGCCGCTTAAAGCAGGCGAACAACTAGGGGCCAAAATAAGTGGATTTATGGAAAGAGGTGAGAGCGCAATGCTCGATCACGTTCTTGAGACCAAAAAACCTTTGAAAGAAGAACGCTGGAAGCTGCACAGCGGGCGGAGTTGCGGGTGAGATCTCACGCTCTACGCCTACCGGTGGGTCAAAAATGCACTAAGTGCTCCCGCCCGGGACGTAGATGTATTTAGTGTAAGAAGGGAGGCCCTAAGTTGCCGTCCCTGTAAACGATCGGCGTGATCGTACGCAAAAGGAGAACTTTATTATTGATTAAATCCTAAGAACTACCAATTACCTAAAATCAACCAATCAGAACTGTCCATACCTACGTACTCCGTCGACCAGTCGACCTGATTTATCTGTCGTCCGTCGCTAATCGTTAGGTACCCGTTAGGTAACTGTATCAGTTGTCGCGTCGTCCCAGATGTCCCGTATATTTCCCGTCTATGTCCGCCGCCGTTGTAACAACCGATGTACCAACAGCTGTGCCAACAGTTGTACCGACTATTGTACCAACTATCGTACCGAATATTATACCGACTATAGTACCAACTATGGTACCGCAAAATAACTAACCAATCCTATCTCCATACGGTCCCCAATATGTACAAACATGAAAAATGTAAGTACACGCAATATCATATGACTTACCAAAATCTGTGTTCTTGACACTTCTCGCACACGATAGACTTAAAAGCCTCCTTGATTTTCACCAATCCGATCGCCATAAGCTGATCGGAGTGCCGCTGACACAAAGTGACTGAAATTCTTGAATCCGCTTCACCACACTCGGGGCCAAGATTTCCATTGGTTTACAATTTATTATAAACTAACGCCTTGATACAAGGCTCCCTTAACAGGGGGTAGTTAAGGGAAGGTATTCCCTTACACTACTACACTCGCTGCGCGCGCGACCGGTCGAGGTCATGAGCCTAGCAGTCTTAGTGTTATTTGTAAACTGAATATATGTTTAATATGTAATTAGCCTAAATGAATTAAACTAATGTAAACTATATGTAATACCAAGTAGAACTTACTCCATTCGTACCTAGCCAAAATGTAATGTACACACCTGTGTACCAACACGTGGCAGGCTGCCACGCCCCCACAAGGTCTCCTGATATGATTGGTTGAAATAACCAATAGGTCCAAACCTTTCGGACCGGTCAATACTGACCTCAACCGTAGTGTACTTACGTACACAACATACCCGAATGTAACCGAATGTAACCCTGTTACACCTTGAGCTCAAGGAACTGATTAGCCAGCACTGTACACTCTGCAGGTGTCCTTAGAAGAGTGCGAGTCTGCACAGCCTTGACTTTTATAGGTGTTTTGTAACGGGGTTGCATTCGGGTTACATTTAGTGTTGGTGTACATGAGTACACCACGGTTGAGGTCAGTATTGGCCGGTTTGAAAGGTTTTGAACCTTTGGTTATTTTAACCAATCAGGGCAGGGGCCCTTGGTGTGGTGAGTGTCAGCCATCCACGTGTCCGTACACAGGTGTGTACACTACATTTTTGCTAGGTACGAATTAGGAATATTCTACTTAGTATTACATATAGTTTA
>CM047582.1:28955752-29015990 GCA_026184515.1 Peronosclerospora sorghi | reverse complement strand
ACAAGGAACAGCGAAAGTGTTCCTAGACCTTGTCTTTCAACAGCATGGTCTACCCGATTCCGTTGTGTCGGATCGAGATCCCCGTTTTACGGGACAATTCTGGGGAGCGTTGTTTAAGGGGCTAGGCACCAAGCTCCTCATGTCCACTGCGGATCATCCGCAGACGGACGGTCAGACGGAACGCGTTAATCGCGTTGTGGAGGATATTCCCAGGGGTTTATGTCCGTATTCTCCAAAGACTTGGAGTGAGATGCTTCCGATGGTCGAATTTGCTATCAACAATTCGGTACATGCATCTACGGGGCTTACCCCGTTTTACGTGAACGGATTAGTAAATCCGAGGGTTCCGTTGACGCCACGTGTGTGTGGTCCAGGGGTTGAGTGGGGAGGATTCCCCGATGTCAGCCCTGTATCTGTGCGAAAGCACATCGATAAGTTTTTATCGACGCGCCTTAGTGTTTTACGACACGTTTGCGACGCCATGGCGGAAAGCCAAGAAACGCAAAAGGAACAGGTCGACCGCAAGGGTGGGCGTAACAGAAAGGCGTATAAAGTAGGAGAAAGTGCTTTTTTAACGCTAAAAAACTTCTTACACATGCAGTTTCTAACGTGTTACGGAACAAACTGCGACCCAGGTTTGTGGGGCCCTTTAAGGTAATAGACCGAAAGGGCTTATCGTATACCTTGGACATCCAGAAGGTGATGCGTACGCATCCAACTTTCTAGATGGGTATGCTTAAGCCATACCAGGACCCGGAGGAGCCCCCCCCTGGAGGAGGTTGGAAAGGCGGATATCCGTAAGGCACCGCAGGGCGAAGTAAGCCCGAAAGGGCTACAATGCGACCAGGAAGCTCCGCAACGGTCGTCTCGAGAGAGGCAAGCCGCCTCTCGAAGCGTTCAGTGGCATCCCACTCATCGCGAAGTCTTTTGTGGACTTCATCGATGTGACGGCTGTGTCGATCACAGCGCTCACGAAACTCATGTCGCAATTGCGCGACCTCCCCCTCCAATGCTTGATGCGGAGGGTACTCCACATTATCATGTGGAGCTTCTGATGGCGCGGCGCCATCATCGGGGTCAAACCCAGTATCTGGTGAAGTGGAAGGGTTATCCATACTCACAGAGTTCGTGGGAGTCCGAGACTCCTCTACGGCAGGATTGCCGCGACGTCGCTGACGCTTTCGAGCGGGAGAATCCCGCTGCAGGTCAACGACCAAAGGGGCGAGAGAAGCCCCTTCACTACCAGTATTTGGGAGTTCGCCGGAGGCAGATGTGGCGCTCACACTTTCCTCTGGAACCGTGGTAGGGACAGGGGCGCTGGCATAGCGCGTGCGATATGGGGCACGTAATAGCTCCATCGCTTTGGCTCTGGCGAATGCCAGGCGCAAGTCTCTCTCCACCCAAACGTCACGACGGGAATAGCTGTTGTGCAGCTCATTGAAGCTGGGGAGGAGCTTCTCCCCTTCCGCCCAAGCGCGGAACTTCTTCTCTGCATCTTCGGCATTTTCTACCGAAGAAAAAATGATAGGAACCTCGGGAGGTTCTCAACTGGGGCAACCTGTGCCTGCCTGTCGAGGCGTTCTCGGTATGAGACGCTAGTGAATTGCTTTTTGCGTGAGCAGTTGTTGCCGGAGTTTCTCACGGCGTTCCCATTGATACGGCTGTTCAGCCGCGAGGGAAGGGGTATAGGATGCTAAACCATTCCTTACCATATGCCTAGCCCACTTTGGAAGGTCACGAGGACCGTCAAAATTATATGCCGCCCGTGGCAGACGTTTGAGGCGCGTAACGCAGCCCTTAGTGTCTGTGCGGAAAGTTGGCTTTCATGAGCTGCGTCCAGCTCATTGGTGATGATCGCCTTCGGAGATCCGGATGTATCATCCGACATTGGCAGGGGTGGTGAACTAGCTAGTGCATTTTCCCCACGTGTGGGGAACGGATTAGGCTGCCGACACCGCCGTTTGGCGCTGTCGGAGCGGTCAGCCGTTGGGGAGATATCCCCAAGGGCATCCACCTCCGAGTTCTCGGAATAGTCCACCTCCTCTTCTTGAGGAGACTCCATAGCACCACTAATGGTGCTCATGGTTAGCCAGATGTTCTGGCAGTTGGAGTTCTCCAACTAAAATTGATGTATTGCGTAATCAATAGTCTTAATGGGGGAGGATGTAACAGGGTAACATTCGGGTTACATTTACTAGGTGGTGTACGTGAGTACACTACGGTTGGGGTCAGTATTGACCGGTCCGAAAGGTTTTGGACCATTGGTTATTTTAACCAATCAGGGCAGGAGCCCTTGGTGGTGGCGTGGCAGCCAGCCACGTGTTGGTACACAGGTGGTGTACATTACATTTTAGCTAGGTACAAATTTAGTAAGTTCTACTTAGTATTACATATAGTTTACATTAGTTTAAATTAATTTAGGCTTATTATATATTACATTCAGTTTAAATTTCACTCAACTGACTACCAGACGCACGACCTCGACCGGTCGCGCGTGTAGTGAGTGCAGTAGCGTAAAGGGAGTCCTCCCTTTAGCTACCACCTTAGTAAGGGAGCCTTGTGTTAAGGCATTAGCGAAAGTTAATAGTAAACCAAAGTGGGAATCTTGGCCCGAATAAGAGAGCTCTCTCTTACTAAGACCTTTTATACGGGCGTATCGGCTAAGTAGCGGCGAACATCGCTTAAAGGAAAGTCTTCCTCTGTGTGCTAGCCGCACCGTGCGTGTACGCACCGGCTACACCGATCACCCACTTGCAGATCGTCCAAGGTGACTTCGGGCGGGTCAGCAGTCACTTCAGGTAGGACTGCCACCTGCCTCTCCAACTCCTGAATATATTGATCCCCGCCCTCATGGATACAAACTTGGTCGTATTCCGGGGCAATGTCACCCAAACCGTCCTGATCGGTTGAACACTGCTGTTCCCGATCGTCGGGATGCCTTTCAACGATATCGACCTACTTAGGCGCGCCATCGTGGTCCGCCCAAGCAATGCCATGTTCACCTTTTTCTATTCCCATCTCCGCTGTCGCCTGTTCTTTTGACGCCACCACGTTGACGAACCTTGGCTCATCTACTCAAGGGTCCACCGTTTCCGGCGACTGCGGTGCATTTCATCGAACTAACATCTTCTTTGGGGTTACATAGCTTGTTCCTTCCACCATAGGTTAGGTATCTTCTTCCACCGATCTGATCAGCGATGATCAGATCGGTGGTCGCTTAGTATGCCAAGTTCTGCCACTCAACATACCGTCTCGATCCGATCGAGACGAACCCCATCTTTCTTGGCACTTTCCCTTCCGCCAGCCACATGCCAACAATAGTATTGTTGTCGAGTGTAAGCGGCTTGTCACCTATATTAGTGACTCGAACAAAATCATATCGGCCGGCGCTCTTCCCAAAGGTCGACACCCACCGATCGCCCCTGGTCACCCATAACCTCCTTGATCGAAAACATTTGTCGAATGGGGTATCAGCGGATTGGCCGACTGGAATGGTGACATCTTGGTCCCACCTGACCAGATCGGTCTGCGATCCGTATAGGGGCCGCCAACCATTTAACTGGATCTGGACCTCATCCGGAAGTGTAAGGACTCCATGAGACAGATCACGGCAAATACTTTCCGGCACCATGAAATCCATGCCTAACAGGGCATCCTGACCGGCCAGCTTACCAACCCAAGAGATGAAGAAGTAAACCAACGAACCAGATAAGGTGATCTTCACGCGCGTCCTTCCTTCGGTCATGTAAGAGTTTTCACCGATTCCGACGCATTCTTGTATCTGGGTATCGTCTATACGACATCCGACCTTACGAGAAAAGGCGGAGTCAATAATCGAGACTGCAGCCCCAGAGTCGAACAACATCGTCGCTTTCTGGTTGTTGATCTTACCACAGGCTTGCGCCTGCTTAAACAATTTGTCGGGCTCATGATACTTCCAGTATCCTCGAGACTCCACAGGCAGCAGATCAAACTGCATGACCACCTTCTATCGGGAATATTCATCGGTCGTGAGATTGTAGACCGGATGATCCCGATCGACGCAATTGAGAATATAACATGTATTGTCGGTTTTATTCTCCTTGCCGACATATGCATAGATGCCAAACGTAGACCGCTCGGCTCGATCCAGATTCCAACCTGGCGAGCCTTCTAGTTTAACATCTTTTCCACGTCATGTGGAAGCATCCCCGCGTGCTTACCCGGCACATACGACTTGCGCATCAGATTGAAAAACTCTTCAATCTTTCACTGGCCAGACTTGTGGATCCCTCCACATGACTTGCACACGAAGAGGCAGTGATCGGTGGGATGGCCGCGTCTTTCACACTTCTTGCATATAAGCTTCTTCCAGCAGTCCCCACCATCGTGCTTGCTTGACCCGCAGTGAGAACACTTCTTGCGAGGTCGGTCCGGATCGGACTTGTTCCCACTCCTGACCTTCCCATCTGCCTGGTAAGGCGTCGATCTGGTTCTTGGGTCAGGTTCCGTGACGAAGATGTGGCGATATTGGTCCTCGTCCGACTCCCGACTGGACTGGCCGCTACTTTCTTCATCCGATCCAGTGCTGTCTTCAGTCCCGATAGCCTTAACAGCACGAGCCGATCTGGTCAGGGGCCTCTTCACCGGATCGGTCTGGGTCTTAGATCTGTATCGACCCGATCCAACGGCGACCTTCGCCCTTATGCAGCGTGAGTGTTGCATCGTCCGCAACGTCTGCTCCACTTCCCCCACATCTTTGAGGCGCAGCAGAGTGATCTGATCTGCCAGCGCTTGGTCATCAAGGGTACTGATATAGTAACCCACGTGCTCCATAGCGGCACCGGTCGGCGGGTTGCCTTCCTTGATCACTATCCCGGCGCGAATTGCAGCCACGTTCAAACGGTGCAAGTACTTAATCGGCGTCTCGTCGCCCCGCTTCTGCATATGATGGTATTTGCGGGCGGTAGAGAATCCGGAGTTGCAGTACTGCCCCTCAAATTCTGAACATAGCAGATTCCAGTCATATCGGACATTCCGACTAAACTGTTGTATCCAGTTCACGGCCGGTCCTTTCAGCAGATCTCTGAAGATCAAACACCGTTCCTTTTTTGGTGTCTGATCCCGTAAGAAAGCAGACTTGACCCGACCTAACCACGATCTGGCTTGCTCCTCGTCGGCGTCCTTGCCAGTGAAACCCTTGAGATCAGTGGTCGCAGCGATGCGAATGCGTGGGATCGCAGTAGATTCAAAATCAAATGCGGTCGTAGAGGCTAGGTTAGCCCTGCGCGTTCTACCCGCCCCTGCACCGTCTGACCCATAGTGGTCATCCAGATCGCCGATCGACTCCATGTCGAAATCGCTGTTTTCGCTTGATCGGCGCGGTCGGGCTGTCTGCGGCTTGCTTCTTCCTCTGCCAACTGGTATTCCATCCCGGGTAGCCTTATCCGTTGATGTCACTGATTCCATATCAACATCCAGGCAAGTATTGACATTTTGCCGGGCAGATCGGTCCTGGGCATGCGGGCGCGGAGGCGATCGGCATCGATCTCCCAAGAAACGCTCCATCATCGCTTCAAACATGGCTTGGACGTTAGCTTGGGTCATGGGCAGCGTGTTGGCATCCTCTTTGGAGGTACTGAAACCTGTGGGGGCTCCTTGGGCCCCGACTGGCATGCAGCCCCTTGCTTCCGCACGTCCTTTTATTCTCCAATGGGGTATGATCCGCCCCCATGGTTATCCGCTCAACACCGACCCCCAGCTCCGATGAGCTATTAGAGGCAGGTGGAGACTGATACAGCGATTTATCATCGGAACACACATCATCGCGTGCTGCCGTGGCCTCAGCGACCTTCAATGCCACGGTGGGAGTTGGGCGGCAAACCGCCCCCACCAACGGCACCAAATGATCATGGAGGGTCGACATCGACATCTCCAGCTTCCAAGTGTCCATATCAAACAGCTTATGTACGTTGGCGTGGTTTTGCATTTTTATGTTGACCCCAGCGAACATCGCCAGCAGGTTCTTCACCAAAAGCAACGGCCGATCGCTTTGGATCGGCTGGGTGGTGGGTCCGAGAGGGCAATCGGGGATCTGGTGGTTTAAGATCTGCATGACCTGGTCTTCACGAATAAATCACTTTAACTCGTGGATGTAATACATCCTGGTCAGGTCTTCTTCCTTGATAACCCCATCCCCGACCTGCGACTTTTCTTCCAAGTCGACTTCATCGGACGGCATTCTGAGCCTCTGCTTGGGACCTTGGGAAAATGGATCGGATCGTTCTGAACAGCCTCCAAGTCGTTTTTATCTTCTATTTTTCCATCAAAACGTTCATTAAATTTCATAGGATTACGACTTTTGTCCTGATCCTTTCCAGAACTGTAGCAAGACTTGCTATAGTCCCGATCAGCTCCGGTGGGAGCCCTTGGGGAGGAAGAACTTATTAATCCCGATCTGGTCCTCCACCCGGCCAGATCGGACATAGCAATTCTTATCGACAACGAGAGCATAAAGCGATAGCCGTTCCTTGTGTCCCCTCCAGAACGATTCCACATTTAATTCGTTATAATCAATTATTGACGAGATTTCATCTCGGTGATATCCACGATCACAAAGTGATCCGGGCGGCGCACCATTGTGGTGGAGTCAAGTTCAAAATCGAACACCGTAGGGTCGAGAACCTGACCACCATCGTGACCATCCTTCCAACTGACGGGGGGGGTGTACCCCGCGAACCTTCGCCTACGATCCGATCCGATCGTCCGCTGCTAGCAGACGACCGATCATCAGCATAGGACGCCTGGTCCGATTTTGGCGTCTCCATCTCATCCTTGTGTACCCGATGGAATGGGCTGGTTACGCACTTTGTGGATCGTCGCCGTGAATTGATTTGGGTCTAAAATGCGAGACCGTGCTGGGTAGTGTACCCTGGGCGGAACTCTTCACCCTGGGTACGGGTAGACCAATTATACTCAGACTAAATGTACTCCAAAGAGCAGATCGCTTCACCTATCGTGGAGCCCAACCAATGCGAGAATAAAAAAAACAATATTCCAATATGGAGATCCAACGAGAAAGTAACAAACTCCACGAACGATATCTCCACGTAACATCAAAAAAATTATTTACACGTTCCAAACGTGTGTGACTTGGGCTTGCGAAGTCGACCAATGCGTACTCCCGTCGAGGGACTTACGGCGGGCAAGTGCGTCTGTAACGCGTCCCGGCCGGGTATAATGAGCTAGAGGGGATTACTCGACCCTCTGCTCCCAAACACTCCGCGGCGTGCAGAGGCGACTGATGTACTGTCAAAGATGCTAACGACTTCCTTGCTGTGAGTGAAAGGCCAAAAAATGTGGTGGAGCGGCTGATCAAAGTTTTTGAGGCTTGATCAGGCGGTACCACGGCGCCCGTACTGCCGACTGGCGAAGGGGGTCCTTCGGTTGTCCTTGACTTCTTGTGTTTCAGCTCACCTTGTGTACCCGACGGCTTATAGGCCTGGGTCGCTCTTCAGGTTGCGGGGATGGCACACTGCAATTCCTTGTGGCAAGACTGGGTTGACTTGTGATGAGTCGACTAATGCGTTCAGGCATTAATCAGGCGCAATCAAGCTTAAACCACGTGCGATCAATGGTGATCAGCAATGATCAGGCTTGGGCAGGCACTAAGAGTCGTCGATCAGGGGTGATCAGACTCGATCCAGCGCGATCAGGCGCTAAAAGTCGCTGATCAGCTAGTTGGTGCGAGTTGTGAGCGGCTGAGTGCAGATAGCGAGTCGCGGGATGTCGATCAGGTGTTGATCGGCGAAGGGGTACTCGATCAGGCAGCGGAAATCTTCACTGCCCGATCACCGAGCCTCCTTAAGCTTAATACGTCAATAGAATACCCAAAAATACCTTGTATTCTAGACTTAAGCCTTAGAGGGACGGTCGATCAGCGCGTGCAACGGGCTGATCGATGATTACCACCAAAAATCCGCCTAGTGTTCCCGTGGGCCGCTTAAAGCAGGCGAACACCTAGGGGCCAAAATACGTGGATTTATGGAAAGAGGTGAGAGCGCAATGCTCGATCACGTTCTTGAGACCAAAAAACCTTTGAAAGAAGAACGCTGGAAGATGCACAGCGGGCGGAGTTGCGGGTGAGTTCTCACGCTCTACGCCTACCGGTGGGTCAAAAATGCACTAAGTGCTCCCGCCCGGGACGTAGATGTATTTAGTGTAAGAAGGGAGGCCCTAAGTTGCCGTCCCTGTAAACGATCGGCGTGATCGTACGAAAAAGGAGAACTTTATTATTGATTAAATCCTAAGAACTACCAATTACCTAAAATCAACCAATCAGAACTGTCCATACCTACGTACTCCGTCGACCAGTCGACCTGATTTATCTGTCGTCCGTCGCTAACCGTTAGGTACCCGTTAGGTAACAGTATCAGTTGTCGCGTCGTCCCAGATGTCCCGTATATGTCCCGTCTATGTCCGCCGCCGTTGAAACAACCGATGTACCAACAGCTGTGCCAACAGTTGTACCGACTGTTGTGCAACAGTTGTACCGACTATTGTACCAACTATCGTACCGACTATTATACCGACTATTGTACCAACTACGTACCACAAAAATTTGTAGTATGCTTCACGACAGCCACCCCTAAGACTCGTCCCAGCCTTACACCGGTTGGGGCGCGGTTCGATCCTTCCGTTGCCGCGCATTAACCGTCCCTTTTAATGATCATGAGTGTAGTTTATCATCCCAAGGTTTGCCATGCGGCAGATAATCGTCCAGCTCAAGCCTTATCTACCAGCATTGGCCACTCATCGATTCCACATGAGAAATAAAGGGACGTACACGGTCTCGACGACGTCGAGCAGGATATCTTGTACGTTGTGCCGCTACAGATCGAGCATCCAGCACACTTTACCAGTGGCGTGCATCAGCGATCCGGTCCTTTGTGGTCTGGATCTATAGGGACGGGCAAGACCCTCGCTAGAGAAAGCTAGTAACACGGCATGCACCTTGGGTTTCCCAAGTGCCAAGGGACCCGAACGATTGCCTATGTATCTTGGCGAGAGCAAGAAACATGTGCGCCAAGTGTTTGTTTTCCAAAGCTCGTCGCTGTATTCTCTTTTTTTATGCATTGGATTCGCTCGCGCTCATGCGTGGTTGTGGGTCCGACGCTGGTAGTGTCATGGATCGTGTGGTATCGCAATGTTGACCGAGATCGCTGGGTTCAACGGAGGTGAGGCGGACCACGTGTTTGTGGGATCGGCGCAACCAATTGATCGCCCCATTCTACTGGAAACCGGTCTGCTGCGTCCTGGATGCTTGACTCGGCTCCTGGATTCTGGCCTTGGGAGCGCAAAAAGGGCCCCCTTGAGCATCCTCACGGCTCCGACAAGAAAATTCACCTTTACCAGCGCTTATTTCTATGCACGAAGCTCTCATGCGCATGGAACGATCGTGTAGAAGCGCTGAATCGTCAATTAGGTAGAGAAAACTCGTCGACTTGGTTGGAGGAAACGAGGCTGCTTTGTTTTGGTCTGTTCTGTTGTGGTATAATCGAGGCAATCAACGCCGAAGATCGTTTTTCGTCCAGTACCATGACGATCCGGTTGCGCCTCACCCGATGACACGAGACGAAATGCGTGTACCTGTCTGTCACGAGCATTTCTCACGGCCCTTGCGCACGTCATTCCATCCTTGCCCCCCATTGATATAGATCATTGGGAGGGTTCTTGAAGAAGCAGTACAGCTCGAGACCCAACACGTGATGCAGCGATGCAGCCGCCCCGACGTTGCGGCTCTCAGGATACCGGTATGTGGTACAAATGTACTCACGTCTATAGTTTGAGTACAGCTTCGGTTGATCACTTCTTGCTCCATTAATATACTTCTTGATGATACCATTCCCAATTGTTGCTTTGTCACTTTTCATGCATATACGTAATCGATATTCCATCAGCCTATCTGCCGTTACTCCATCTCGCAATATCCATCGCAACCAAGCACTTCAAATCAATCGTCTCTTCTTCATTAATCGTGATTTTGTCGATCAATTTTCACTAATCGAGGGTTCGTCAATAACAATTTCGATAATCGATTCGTCGATCATGCTTTAGTTGGACTCTTCGTCGACTTGCATCACGTATAGATCTTCGCCTTTCTCAACCGTGGGTGGTGGCACTTCGATCATCTGCCAAGGTTGCCTTTTCGGTGCGATCGCGATAAGGACTTCATCAATTTCGGTGCGAGGGGTTATACTTGCGGCTAACGCCCCTAGTACCTCTTCTTATCCATGCACACATTCCTTGATATCCAAGTTCCATTGTGACAAGATCGCAGCCCATCTGCCCAATCGTCCGTCTAGCCCGTTGTCTGTTAATAACCACTTCAACGTGGATCGACGTGACAAGAAAGTGACCACCTTTCCGACCGGTATCGTGAAATAGACATCCAAAATCCGCAGAAGAGCCAGAACTTCCTTTTCGACGGGGCTGTAATTCAGCTCACCGTTCTTCAACGTTCGGCTGGCGAATGCCACGGGGTAATTCACTTGATCATGTTCTTGTACCAGCGCGGCGGATACCACCCACTTGCTGGCGTTAACCACGATTACTGGCGCTTTGTTCTGATCAAAGTGGCGCAGGGTTGGAGCTGACGCTATCTTCGCCTTCAGCATGCTGAATGCTACTTTTGCCCTGATTAATCGATCACCTTCCTGATCCATATTCTCCTTGCTCAACGATCGGCTTTTTTAACTCTTGATAATCCGTTTCCCTTAATTCGTAGAGCACAGCGGCGTAGATCGCAAAATCTTCGATAAACCGACGGTAGTATTTCAAACTCCCCAAAAACGATTGCATGGCCCGTAAGGTGCCAGGGAAAGGAGATCAATCAGATCATCAAATTTTTTGGATTTGTTTCCAAACCTCGGCTAGAGACATGATGCCCTAAATAGGGAACTTCGCGTCGCCCCCAGTACGATTTGGTCACGCTTATCGATAAGCTCCACCGATCACACTTCTCCAACAAACGATGCACCTTGTCATACAGGGTAGCCCAGGTGGGTGCCGGGATCAAAATATCATCGATATATGATCGCCGCTGCAGTACAGACGGTCCCGGTGTTTGGTCGGGCTCTCCCACCGTAAATATATCATCCGATTCTTCAGCACCGTCCTTAACCTTGAGATACCCATATAATGCGTTATTAATCAACCGCTGGTAGATTTGCGGAACATTCTTTAGGACAATTGGCATCCTATTCCATTCAAACAATCCAAACGGAGTGACAAACGCCGAAATCTGACGTGCTCGATCGGTCATAGACACGACCCAAAAACCAGTCGCCATATCCAAAGAGCAAAACCACAGCGCTTTATCCAAATCTTCGAGTAGATCAGAGATCAGGGGCATTGGGTATACCATCAAACGCGTAAGTTGATTCACCGCGCGATAGTCGATACATAACCGAATATCGACCCCATTCTTCTTCACAATGATCACTAAAGGTGATGCCCAGGGTGACGTAGTCGGCTGGATGATCTTCGTGGCCAATAGCCCCTTGATCAAGGATGATAACTTCGCGCGAAATTGTGGAGCGACCTTCCGACACTTTTGAGCGATCGGGCACGCATTTCCCACGTCAATATCGCAAACAACTCCACGTGCAGCAGGAGGCAGCGCGTTTCCTTTACCGATCAACAGATGTTTCTTCGCCCAAATTATATCACAAAGTTGGTCAATTTCCTCTGCCGTGTTGATCAATGGATCACCGACTTGCAAATCATCCTTGGTGAATTCTTCGGTACTTGTGGACACTTCCGGCAGCCTGACAAGCTGTTTCTCCAGCTCTTCTACAAATAAATCTTCGTCCTCGTGATAGCAAACTTGGTCATCGATAGTAATCACACCGAATTCACCGGAATCAGTTGAGATGGGATGTTCGCGCGTATCTTGGGCAGGCTCATCTCTTGCAACAGGTCGTTCAACCTCGTGACTAAGGGTCGGACCTTTCACACTTTGATCCTGACCGCACTTTTCATGCACCTCTTGTGCCTTCCGCGATCTTCCGGTTACTAGTGCCACCGATGCCGCGGTTGAGTCCGCAGGTCGTACTAAAATTCCCTGAGGCATAGGGTACTCCTTTATCTCGACCAAAGGACCTTGGTCATCACTTTCTTGATCGTCATGCACTGAATCGGTAGAAGCTTGATACGCGAGATTCTGCCACTCCTTATAGCGATTAATGCCCACCGAAATAAACCCAGGGGGACGGGGCACATCATCATTATTCATCCAAATACCTAAAATCATATCGTCATGTAGGATGATCGGATGATCAACGACGTTCGTAACACGCAGGTATCGCAAATTTCCCACGCCCCTAGTGGTAGTGGGGACCCAATCTTTTCCACGAGTAATCCACAACTTTCGAGATCGCTGGTCATAAATTCGAACCTCGACAGATCGACCTACTGGGATCTGTTCGTACTGATTGAGTTTCATATAATTACCACTCGATCCATACAGCTGTTGGCGCCCCTCCAATGGGATGATCACCATCAGGCAAACTTAGTGCACCGTGGGCGATGTCTAATCGAAAACCAGCTGGTATCATAAAATCCATACCCAGTATAGCATCTTGACCAACAAGTCTGCCCACCCATGCATGGAAATAATAGACCAACGAGCCTGCTAATGTAATCTTGATTTTAGTGCGCCCCTCTGTGAGGTATGCACTTTCTCCAATACCGACACATGCTTGTGTTTGGCTCGCATCGATCTGACAACCCACCCTACGAGCAAAGGTTGAGTTGATGATCGACACTTCGGCACCAGAATCAAACAATAACGTGGCACGCTCGTTATTAATTTTACCGCTCGCCTTGGTTTGTTTAAACCATTTCTTAGGAGAGTGGTACTTCTAATATCCACGTGATTCACCCGGAAGTAGATCATCTTCCATGATCACCGGGGACCGAGAAAACTCATCAATACGGAAATTGGCCAAACGTGGTAAATCAGGCTGATCACATTTTTCATCATTATTTCCTTCTTCTTGACCAGCCTTCTTCTTCTTATCCACATACAAAAACACACAAACTAGAACGCTCATCTCGTACCAGATTCCAACCTGGCGAGCGTCCTAGTTTAACATGTCTTCATATTCTTTGGGCAACATTCCCGCATGCTTGGTAGGGTTGTACCACTGGCGAACACGATTGTAGAATTACTCCGTATGGCATTTGCCAGCGTCATGAATTTCGCCGCACGCACGGCAGACGTACAAACAGTGACCCGTCGGATGCCCCTTCTTGCCACACTTCAGACAGGTCAGGCGTTTCCAACAACGCAAATTGTCGTTCTTGATTGTTCCACAATGACTGCATTTCTTCATCGCCCCTTGGTAAACGGCACTTGATTCGCTTCGTTTACCTGATCGAGGCTCACTAGGTGGACCGCGCGTTACTAGTTGATCGCGTATAGCAGCAATCATGTAACGACGCTGGTCACTGTCACTTCCACTGTCATCGGAGCTTGATTCTTCACTTCCAGACATCATCATGATAGCGCGTACTGATTTAAGCTTCCGCGCCGGGGCAGGCGACCGATTATTGCCAAATTTCTGACGGAATCGTCTAGTGCCTACCGCCGCCTGTAGTTGGTACGACTTGTTGCGTACATAAGCTCGCAGCGTCTCCTCCAAATCCGTAGCATTATCCAAACGGAGAAATGCCAGTTGGTCAGCGAGTTCGCGATTATTCAACGTATCGATAAAATGTTGCACATGTTCACGCAGGGTCGTAGGCGATCCATCCCTGATTGGGAACTGGGCTCGCAGTCCCGCCACATTCAGCCGGTGTATATACTCAATAGGACTTTCATCCGACCGCTGCTTTGTGTAATAATACTGGCGGGATGCTGACTGGCCACTTCCACAGTATTGAACTTCAAACTCATCGACGAGACGTTTCCAACCTGCACGAGTGGATCTGCTCAACTGCCAATGCCAATTGCGCGCCGGTCCTTTAAGCAAATCACCCATAATAAAACACTTCTCTTGATCGGAGGCTTGGTCACGCATAAATGCTGACTTCAAACGACTAACCCAATTCCGCGCTTGATCTTCATCCACTTCCTGCCCTGAAAATTCTTTAAGATCACCGATCGCCGACATCCGAATCCTGGGAATCGGCTGTTGGTCAGGCACTTCAGTGTACGCTGTCGCAACCGTGGCTCGTCGAGGCAGAGTGATTGGATTGGATTGTTTGGATCGATGTAACCACGCTGGGATTGTTGATCATGGAGCGAATATACAGATTCCATGTCAACATCTCTAACCATCGCCGATCTTCTTGACCTTGACTGATAATCACGGAGCGAATGCACTGATTCCATATCAACGTCCTTAACCGTCGCAACTCTTCCTGGCTTTGGCTGGTGACTTTTTGTGCGAACGAATGCAGGTGTCGACTTGTTTCTTTATCCTGCCAAAAAAAAACACCCCATAGCCTTGTCAAAAAACGCTTGTAGATGTGGGTCCTGCGGTGATTGGTTATCTTCTGTCTTGACTAATTGAGGTTCCTTCTTGACAACGGAGAACTTGGCTTAATCCTTATGGCAAATCATCATCATGGTAATCTTGGGTACCACGCTATTAGCACTGCTCGACCCCACTTCAGACATGTCGCCCTCCGAAGGAGCAGATTCGTAACAGTATGATCCTATATGCTCTGACACATTCGTCGACGGACCCGCTTCGATTGTCAGCATAGTACGAGGTGGTTCCACCTTAGCGGATCGACGCACTATAGGTACCTACAGTTCGAACAGCTGCTCGGTAGTGGTCGTGACGTCTTCAGGGCTGAGATCGAACACTTCTTCGCCATCGTAGGGGCCTGTAGTCAGACCAGCTTGCTTAATCAGGCGTGTCAGCCCTAACACCAACTGAAGCTTGTACTTCTCGTCTGTTATTGGTCTACTAACCGGCTCGCTCAGTTTTCCACTGATCGTGACCCGGAGTAGGTTCATAATTGAATCCATCAATAATAAATTCTTCATCTCCTTCAAATAAAACGTCCTTTCCAAATCAGCTTCCGATGGTGGCATACTTGGTCGACTTTCATCACTTTCCGAACCTGGCGCCTTCAGCAACACCTTCGGTCGGTTCGGGTCATAGTATTTCACCAACGGCTTCCAATCCAGATCATCATATGCATATGTAATTGGTGGATCATAAATTGCGTTATGATCCGCAGGGGCTCCCGAAGGAGCCTTGGGAGGTGGTTGAGGTTTCTTCTCCTTCTTTATATCATCAGGATACCCCCCCAGGTCCTGATAATCAGCATTTCCTTTCTTCTTCAGACATGACGACGGCGAACTGCCTTCCATCGTCACAACCACCTCCTCCTTGTAACGGGGTTACATTCGAGTTACATATAATGTTGGTATATATGAGTACACCACGGTTGAGGTCAGTATTGACCGGTTTTAAAGGTTTTGAACCTTTGGTTATCTTAACCAATCAGGGCAGGGGCCCTTGGTGTGGTGGTGTGTCAGCCATCCACTTGTCAGTACACAGGTGTGTACACTACATTTTAGCTAGGTACGAATTTAGAATATTCTACTTAGTATTACATATAGTTTATATTAGTTTAAATTAATTTAGTCTAATTACATATTAAATATATTCAGCTTACACTTCACTCTATTTTGCGGACGTGCGACCTCGACCGGTCGCGCGCGCAGTGAGTGTCGTAGGTAAGAGGGAGCCCTCCCTTTACTTACATCCCGTAAAGGGAATACAGCCGTTAAGGCTAAGTCGTAAACCAACCCGGGAATCTTGGCCCCGAGTAGCAGAACTCTCCTACTAAGCCCTTTACAAGGGCGTATCAACTAAGTAGCGGTAGCTACCGCTTTAAGGAAGAGTCTTCCTCTGTGCGCTAGCCGCACCGTGCGTATACGCACCGGCTACATCTGGTAGCACTTGTAGTCAATCCAACACCTGTGTTGGTAGACTAGGCATCCTCGGCAAAGGATGAATCAGGACGATTGGGATAGTTTGACCCTCGTCCAGCAGGAAGCCTTTAAAAGGCTGTTACCCTTTACGGGGGAAGAAGGCATGAAGCTCCTAGTGGAGCAGGGCCTTGAGACCATAAATGCAAGGGTAAATGCCCTCATCGCTCATGAGGCGAGTTGTAGTGGAGGTCATTCCACGGGGGTGCGCCCTCCATTATCGTTTAAGATAAAGGAGTTCACCGGAGAGAAGGGTGACAACCTTTACGTGTGGTTGCGAGAGGTCGAAACGGCCTTCGACAGCGAATATGACCGCTGATCACTTGCAAGTGGGACTTGCATTGACCCATCTTACGGGCAAAGCCCGTACATGGGCGTTTACATGCTCGGAGTCAGTCACGGACGTGTTTCCAACATGGAAGGTCCTTAAGCAGAAGCTCATGGACATGTACGCAACGCCTTATTTAGTTTTCCAGAATCAAGTGGCGTTCCTGAGGTGCCGTCAAGGCACTAAGGACCTGGAGATTTATATCCAGGAGCTTAAGACCCTTTTGGCAGGGATGTACGGGAAAGCGTATTCGGACGATGTGTCCATCCCCGTTTTCATGGGAGGCCTGAGAGAAAGGCCAGCACGTTCGGAATTTTTCCGATGCCGACCCCAATCTCTGGAGGAGGCGTTCAAGATGGCGTTTAACGCCGAGAGGAATTTTCGTTCCTCTAAGGTGGGTCCCGAACCCATGGACCTGAGTCAGGTCGAAGCGGACGAGAAACCGCCCGCTAATAGTCACTCTGACTCTTTTTCACAGAGATTCGAGGCAGAGATCTTAGCTATGTTGCAGCGGCGTGGGCCGCTGAGATGCTTCCTGTGTGGAAGCACGGATCATCTGAGGAACAGATGTCCGAAAAATCGCCAGCGAGAAACTCGCTACAAGGGACCAAGGGTGGGAAAAAAGCCCTTGTCCAAGCCGTCGGGAAACGACGGCTCCCAGTAGGTGCGGGGAGCCCTAGTGGTGGACCCCTCAGTGCTGTTAAGCCCCAGGGTAGGGGACGACAGCACAAAGCCCCGAGGGAAGCGGTGCTTTCTAGCACCGAGTTGGTGTACCAGCCATGTTTGCTGGTAGTCCTTGCGGACGTGAAAGGCTTTGATAAGCCGTGGAGAGTCTTGATAGACTCTGGAGCGTCTGACAATTATGTCAGACGGGATTCTGTTGAGAAGAGTCGGCTGTATGCCGAGGCCCTAGAGGCACGCTCTCGTGACGTTGTCACGGTCCGTCTCGCGACGGGCGTACAGGTTTCTGTACCCAAGGTCTCGATTGACCTTAAGCTGAAGTTTGCAGACTTCGACAGCTTAGAACGTTGCCTAGTCCTGGATTTGGACTCGAGGTATGACCTCATTCTGGGCATGAAGTGGCTGGAACGCCACGAGCCATGGATAGATGGAAGTCTAAGTCCATTGGCTCAACGCACCCGCGGTCGGAAGAAGCATTGGAGAGTCATGAACCCACTTTGCTCGATCGCAAAAGCGATACTGGCGTGAGGTGCCAGAGATTGGGATGTCTGAAATGATCATTCCCAATGGCGTTAAGGAAGAGTTCCTTAACGAGGGGGATTCGGCGGTTAATCCCCGCGCCGATATAGGCGAGACTGGTGAGTCGCCAGTGATAGAGGTGGATTCCTCTGAGGTGAAGCGCGAGGCGCTTAGATAAGAGACCCTAAGTTCGTATCTTCTGCAGGTCGGAACTGATTCCGACCACGTCGTGTCCGGCGAACAAGTTGCGACTCCAGTGGTAGGGGTAGAGACCCCTGTGGTTAAGCGCGAGGCGCTTCCAAGCGAAGAGACCCGAAGTTTGTCTCTTTCGCACGTCGGAAATGATTCCGACTACGCCGTTACAGGTTAGAATGGCGAGTCACCGGTGGTAGAGGTAGATACCTCTGTGGATAGGCGCGTGTCTCTTCCAATAGATGGGGCAATTGACTCCCCCCATCTGGGTCTCGGGATGAGTCCCGAGACCAGTAATCAGCAGTCATAGTGGATGCTGAATAGTGTGACAGGTCTTTTCACAAAAGGAGTAAGCCTGGAATGGTTGCCTGAGGTAGGCGAACTGTTGTCTTTGGAGGAGATGTCGTTCAACGAGTTTGAGGCTGCTTTGAAAGCAGGTGGGCTCGACGAGGTCGTCGTGTTGCGTCCGGAAGAGGAGTTGAACTCCTCATCCACGATGTACGAGTCAGTTTTTGTTCAAACCAAACAGGCATTGAATGCCCGAAGCGGCCTCAAGATCTTCGCCGATCCTGATGACCCTTACCGTTCCTTACTAAAGGAATTTGGAGATGTCATTAGTGACAACCCGCCGATGGATTACCACCGGATAGGGGAGTCCGACATGAAATTGATTTGGTTCCTGGAACCAAATACTGCGTCACTAGGCAGTGGCCTCTCCCCAAGGAGCAATGCGACGTCATCGACGCATTCTTCAAGGGGAAAGAAGAGGCAGGGATGGTACGGGAGAGCAAGTATCCCCACTCATCTCCCACTTTTTGTGTTCGTAAACCGAACGGAAAGTGGCGCATTGTGCATGCGTACAATAAGCTGAATGCATCGACTGTACCCATGCAGACTCCGATTCCTCGGAAGGATGTCCTCCAGAACAATATGGCGGGCTGTACTGTGTAAAGTTCCTTAGATATGGTGGACGGGTATTATCAGGTGCTCATGCGAGCGTTCGATAGTCCTCTTACAGCGGTCAGCACGCCTAGCGGCATGCTATGGGAGTGTCTTGTTATGCCACAGGGGCTTTCGATGCGCCAGCGACTTTCAATCGCTTGGCGACTCAACTCTTCCGCCCTCATAGAATGTACACTCAGACGTACTTCGACGATATATTCGTCCATAGGCGTGCGGAAGGCGACTCGTCTGATGTTTAGACGCACTTAATACATCTTCGAGCGGTGCTCGAATGTATGCGGGAGCATAAATTATATGCAAACGCATCCAAATGTATCTTTGGTGCTGAAGAAATTCCTTTCCTCGGATGCTTCATCGGTAAGGATGGAGTGCGGGCGGATCCCGCGAAGGTGAAAGCCATTGTGGAGTGGCCTTCGCCTGTAAATCTTAGAGATTTACATATGTGGCTTGGGTTAGCCAACTATCTCCACAAGTACAGCGAGAATTACGCTGAAATGGCGAAGCCATTAAGCGACCTTCTTAAGAACGACGTTGATTGTGTTGGAAAACCAAACACCAAAACGCTTTTGAAGCGGTAAAGGGGATCTTGTTAAAAGCTCCCGTTCTTGATCTCCCAGATCCTGGGAAACCATTTAGTGTCGTCTGCGACGCCTCCGATTTCGCAATCGGATGTGCTTTGTTACAAGCAGCCGATGCAGGAAGGGAACGCGTTATCGCGTTTGAGTCGAGGCAGCTTAAAGATGCGGAACGGAATTATACCTTTCATGACAAGGATCTACTTGCAATAAAGTATGCTCTTGTCAAATTTAGGGTTCACCTACTCGGCTCTAAGCCGTTCGTGGTTTATACTGAACACGAGTCCTTACGGACAGCGACAAAGTCGCCTCATCTCTCGCAACGGATGGCCCGTTGGCTCTCCATCTTTGCGGAGTACAACTTTGAGGTTAAGTATAAACCTGGCAAGCAGAACGTGCTTGCAGACGCGTTGTCGCGTCGTCCCGATTACGAGCTCGCTCATGCGACATTCGTCACCACGTCTGTGGTGGACCTCATACGCCAAGCGTATGAAAAAGACCCACAGTGTACGGCGCTTATCAGCGCGTTGGGTGGAAAGGGACTTGGATCGTCTGAGCCAACCCTGTCAAGTCGAGCTAAAGCTCGTTTACACCGTTACCGGTACTGTGACGTTCTGCTATTTTATAGCACGAGCGCGGAGGATACTCCGCGGGTGGTAGTTCCTCATAATTAGGAACTGAATTATAGAGTCCTCTTTGAGGCACATGACGCCCCTACCCGGGGTCATTTAGGTCGGGATAAGACCTACAGCGCTTTAAGGGCTTTGTATTGGTGTCCCAATATGTATAAGTGGGTCGGTGCGTATATACGCACCTGTGAGACGTGTCAGATGGCTAAACCCTCTGCAAATTCAGCTGCGCCTTTGGCGAGCTTATCGGTTCCAATGGAGTGTTGGAAATCCATTTGCATGGATTTTATCTTCGGTTTTCTGAAGGATAAGTCCGGGAACACCGGCATATTGGTCTTTGTAGACCGATTGAGCAAGTTGGCTCATCTGGCGGCGGTGCCAGAGTCCATAGATGGACAAGGAACAGCGAAAGTGTTCCTAGACCGCGTCTTTCGACAGCATGGTCTACCCGATTCCGTTGTGTCGGATCGGGATCCCCGTTTTACGGGACAATTCTGGGGAGCGTTGTTTAAGGTGCTAGGCACCAAGCTCCTCATGTCCACTGCGGATCATCCGCAGACGGACGGTCAGACGGAACGCGTTAATCGGATTTTTATGTCCGGATTCTCCAAAGAGTTGGAGTGAGATGCTTCCGATGGTTGAATTTGCTATCAACAATTCGGTACATGCATCTACGGGGTTTACCCCGTTTTACGTGAACGGATTGGTGAATCCGAGGGTTCCGTTGACGCCACGTATGTGTTTCTCAGGGATTGAGGGGGGAGGATTCCCCGATTTCAGCCCTGTATCTGTTCGAAAGCACATCGATAAGTTTTTATCGACGCGCCTTAGTGTCTTACGACACGTCTGCGATGCCATGGCGGAAAGCCAAGACAAGCAGAAGGAGCAATCTGAACGCAAGTGGCGGCGTAACGAAAAGGTGTACAAAGTAGGAGAAAGTGTTTTATTAAACGCTAAAAAATCTTCCTACACATGCAGTTTCAAATGTGTTGCGCAATAAACTGCGCCCCAGGCTTGTGGGGCCCTTTAAGGTATTAGCCCGAAAGGGCTTGTCGTACACCTTAGACATACCGATGGCGATGCGTACGCATCCAACCTTCTATGTGGGTATGCTTACGCCATACCAGAACCCGGATGCGGGTCCCCTCTCGGAGGAGGGTGAGAAACCGGATAGCCGAAAGGCGCAACAGGTCGGAACATCTCCGACAGGGTTGATATACGACCCTGAAGCTCCGCAACGAGAGTCTCGAGAGAGGCAAGCCGCCCCTCGATGCGTTCATTAGCACTCCCTTCGTTGTGGAGTCCCTCATAATCATCTTGGATGCGACGGCTGTGCCGATCACAGCGCTAGTGGAAGTCACGTCGCAATAGCGCGACCCCCTCCTCCAGTGCTCGATACGGAGGGCACTCCACATTACCATGTGGAACGCCTGATGGCTCGACGCCATCACCGGGGTGAGACCCAGTACCTGGTGAAGTGGAAAGGGTATCCACATTCCCAGAACTCGTGGGAGTACGAGACTTCCCTGCGGCAGGATTGCCGTGACGTCGTTGACGCTTTCGAGCGGGAGAATCCCACTGGGAGTCAACGACCAAAGGGGCTGAAGAAGCCCCTTCACTCCCAGTAGCTCGGAGTTCGCCGGAGGCAAATTCTGTGCTTGCATTGCTCTCCGGCACCACATCGATAGCAGAGCGCGTATAATAGGAGGCAGGTAATTTCCCTTGCGCTTTGGCATGAGCATAGGCCAAGCGTAGCGCCCTCTCTACCCGAACGTCGTGTTCGGAAAAGCTGTTGTACAGCGCATCGAAACTGGGGAGGCGTTTCTCCCTTTCCGCCCAGGCGCGGAACGCCTGTTCTGCGTCTTAGACGCTTTCGTCCCTCAGGAGAAAAATGGGAATCTCGCGGATAATATCCACGAGGACACCACGTGCCTGCTTCCCGAGCCGCGTCCGGTAGGATTTAACGGAATAATGTTTGGGCGTTAGTAGTCGGGCCCGGAGTTGGTTCCGATGCGCAATTTCACGCGGCAGTATATCCGCTGGACCAGGGGTATAGGAGGCTAAACCCGTCTTGCCCGCGTTCTTAGCCCTCTTTTGAGGGTCGCGAGGTCCCTTCCGTGCCCGTCCGGCACGTCGGGACTCTTGAAACAAGGACGGTTCATTGGTGGTGGTTGCCTGTGGCAGCCTGGAGGTATCACCCCTAGCGGGTAACGGTGGCGCACGAGTTAGTGCGTTTTCCCCACGTGTGCGGAATGGGTTGGATGACTGATAGCGCCGTTCGGCGCTATCAGCATGGCCAGACGTTGGTCAGATCTCCCCAAGGGCGTCCACTTCCGAGCCGTCGGAATAGTTTGCGTCCATATCACCGCTGAAGGTGTACAATGGATAGCCAGAGGTACTGGCGTTGCAGTTCTCCAACAAGATTTTGATTATTGAGTAAGCAATAGTCTTGATGGGGGAGGATGTAACGGGGTTACATTCGAGTTACATATAATGTTGGTGTACATGAGTACACCACGGTTGAGGTCAGTATTGACCGGTTTGAAAGGTTTCGAACCTTTGGTTATTTTAACCAATCAGGGCAGGGGCCCTTGGTGTGGTGGTGTGTCAGCCATCCACGTGACGGTACACAGGTGTGTACACTACATTTTAGCTAGGTACGAATTTGGAATATTCTACTTAGTATTACATATAGTTTATATTAGTTTAAATTAATTTAGTCTAATTACATATTAAATATATTCAGCTTACACTTCACTCTATTTTGTGGACGTGCGACCTCGACCGGTCGCGCGCGCAGTGAGTGTCGTAGGTAAGAGGGAGCCCTCCCTTTACTTACATCCCGTAAAGGAAATACAGCCGTTAAGGCTAAGTCGTAAACCAACCCGGGAATCTTGGCCCCGAGTAGGAGAACTCTCCTACTAAGCCCTTTACAAGGGCGTATCGGCTAAGTAGCGGTAGCTACCGCTTTAAGGAAGAGTCTTCCTCTGTGCGCTAGCCGCACCGTTCGTATACGCACCGGCTACACTCCTTTACACCTTTATCTTCACTTCTGCTTCTGCTTCCGTTTTCACGTCCACATCAGCGCCATCTTGCGTAGAATCGCGGTGATATCCCGCGTCGCCCAAAGATCCGGGCACGCGCACCATTGTGTGGTGAAGTGTACCACAAATTTGGTCACGTTTGGTCAAGGCAGTTGGTCGAATTTCGGATTGGTCCATACAGGGGGGGCTTTTTAGCCTATCAAAGTCAAGGAGTATCAAGAACGCTGGTCTTGGGTGAGTCACCTGACTTTGGGTATTTTACATAATTTTGTGTGGGTACATTAGGGACCATAGGGAGGTAGTATTATTGGTTAGTTGCGGTTTTTCCAAGTAAGAGTCTTTTGGTTGCGGCTTTTTCTAAGTAGAAGTCCTTCGGTCTTAGCCTATACCACAGCAAGGGGTCGCCGTTCTTCTTTTTACGTACATTAGTCGCCCCCGCCCACCGCGGGGTGTTTGGGGACAGAGGGTTGAATTATCCCCTCTCGCCTATTATACCCGGTCTGGACGTGCCGCACGCGCACTTTGGCCACCGGAAGTCCCTCGACGGGAGTACGATTTGTCGATCTCGACACTTTGACTCAAGTACGTTTGAAACGTGCTATTCACTGGATTGGTCTTTACGTGGAGATATCGTTTGTGGAGTTTCACGGGCATATTGGGTCTTTACGTGGACATATTTGCTCATTGTAACATTGGTTGGAGTTTAGACCGGTTTTGGTCTTCTCTCATATTGGTCAGGGGCTAGACCGGTTGATTGTTATACCCTCTATTAATTCGCATTGGTCAGGTCTAGATCGTTTGGACGATCGAACTATTGGAATTTATCTTTTGGAAGTGTTTCTGGTCTGTACGTACCTGGGGTGAAGAGTTCCGCCCTAGGTACACCTAGCCAGCACGGTCTCCGATATTCAAGACAGAATCAGATCGATCTGCGATCCTGATCCACCGAGTGTGTAACTAGCCCATTCCATCGGGTACACAAGGTGAGATGAACTCAAGTGAATCGGACCAAGTTTCTTTTGATGATGACCGGTCGTCTGCCAGCAGCGGACGATCGGAGAATTCGAGTGGAGGTCCGCAGGATACCCCCCCCCCCGTAAGTTGGAAGGCTGGGCACGATGGTGGTGGTCAGGTTGTCGATACAAATGTATTCGATTTAGAACTTGACTCCACCACAATGGTGCGCGTGCTCGGATCACTTGGTGATCGTGGATATCACCGCGAGGTGTCAAAGACTGAATTTGAAGATTTGAATTTGGAATCGTTCGGGAGAGGGCGTAAGGAAAGGCTATCACCTTACGTCTTCGTTCTCGATAAAGATGGCGATGTCCGGTCTGGCCTGGTGGAGGACCATATCGGGATTAATATTTTTTTCCTCCCCAAAAGGCTCCCACCGGAGCCAATCGGGACTATAGCAAGTCCTGCTATAGTCCCGGAAAGGATCAGGACCAAGGTCCTGATCCTATGTATGTGCATAAAAAGCTGATGGAAAATTAAAAGAAGAAAATACTTGGAGGTTGATCAGAACGATCAGACTAGCCTCCCCAAGGTCCCCAAGATTCCCAAGATTCCCAAGAAAGGGCTGGGAATGCCGGCCGACGAAGACGACCTTGAAGAAAAGTCGCAGGTTGGAGATGGAGGCATCACTGAAGAAGACCTAAACAAAATGTATTACATTTTTGAGCTGAAACGATTTGTTCGCTTTGACGTAGTCTTTTGGGTGTTGAACCTCCAGATCCCCGACCATCTTCTCGGACCCACTACCGAGCCGATCCAGAGTGATTTCCCATTACTGTTGGTGAAGAACTTGGTGGCGATGTTGGTGGAGGTTGGCATTAAAATGCAGAACCCCGCCGATGTCCAAAAACTATTTGAATTTGAGACTTGGAGGCTGAGATCGTCGATGTCGACCTTCCACGACCATTTGGTCCCACTGGTGGGGGCGGTTCGCCGCCCAACTCCCACCGCAGTAGTGAAGGTCGCTGAAATCTCCACAGCGCTTGTTGACATTGGTTCTGATGACGAATCGGTTTCTCAATCTCCACCGGCCTCGAACAGCTCATCAGAGTTGGAGACTGGTGTCGAGCGGATGACCATGGGGGTGGACCATTCCCAGCCGGAACAAAAAAAGGACGTGCGGCAGCAAAGGGCTGCTTGCCAGTCGGGGCTCCAGCGACCCCCACAGGCCTCAGTTCCGCAAAAGGAGGGTATCAACACGTTGAACATGACTCCAGCTAACGTCCAAGCCATATTTGAGACGATGATGGAGCGTTTCATGGAAGACCGGGTTAGACCACCTCTGCGCCCACATGTCCAAGACCGGTCTACCCAGCAAAGTTCCAATGTTTGCCGAGATGTAGATATGGAATCGATAACATATGTGGACAAGCCCACTCGAAGTGATAAGCAAGTCGGCAAAGGGAAGCGCAAGCCGCAACCGGCCATACCGCGTAGACCAAGCAAGACAAGTGACTGTGACATGGAATCGGTCGGCGGTCTTGACGACCACTGTGGGTCAGACGGTACGGTGCTGGCAAGTCACGAAAGGCTAACCTAGCCTCCACTATTGCTTACGACTTTGGATCTGCTGCGATTCCGCGCATCCGTATGGCCGCGACGACCGACCTCAAGGACTTCACTGGCAAGGATGCTGATGAAGACCAGGCCCGGTCTTGGTTCGGTCGGGTCAAGTCTGCGTTCCTGCGAGAACATACCCCGAAAAGTGAAAAGTGTCTGATCTTCCGGGATTTGTTGAAAGGACCGGATGCCAACTGGATCCAACAGTTAGGTCGGGATGTCCGGTATGACTGGGACCAGCTATGTGCAGAGTTTGAAGGGCAATATTGTAACTCCGGATTTTCTAGTGCCCGCAAGTATCACCATATACAGAAGCGGAGCGACGAGACACCGATCGAGTATTTGCATCGGTTAAACGTGGCTTCACTTCGTGCTTGCATAACAATTAAATAGAATAACCCGCCAAACGGTGCTGCTCTGGAACATGTGGGTCACTACATTAGTACCCTGGACGATCAATAACTGGCGGACCAGCTTACTCTGCTGCGTCTTAGGGACGCGGGTGAAGTTGAACAGACTCTACGGACGCTACAGCAGTCTCGTAGCCTGAGGGCGAAGATTGGTGGTGGATCAGGTCGCTACCGATTCAAGACCCAGACCCAGACCGATCCGGTCAAGAGACCCTGGACCAGACCGACCCGAGCGGTCAAGGCGATCGTAGCCGAATACAGCACGGGATCGGAAAGGGAAAGGGGAAGTAAATCCAGCCAGTAGTCGTCGGATGAAGACCAGTATCGTTACGTCTATGTTGCGGGACCTGCCCCGAAGACCAGGTCGAAGTCCGACCAGGTAGACCGGAAGGGAATCAACGGAAGCAAGTCCGATCCGAACCGACCTCGTCAGAAGTGCTCCCACTGTGGGTCGAGCAAACATGATGGTCCAAACTGCTGGAAGAAGATGGTGTGCAAGAAGTGCGAGAGACGCGGCAACCCGACTGACCACTGCCTTTTCGTATGCAAGTCGTGTGGAGAGATCCACGAGGCCGGTCACTGCAAGATTGAAGAATTTTTTAACATGATACGCGTGTGGTACGTGCCGGACAAGCACGCGGGGATGCTGCCGCCGGACGCGGAAAAGATGTTAAACTAGAACGCTCGCCAGGTTGGAATCTGTCGCCGGACGCGGAAAAGATGTTAAACTAGAACGCTCGCCAGGTTGGAATCTGGATCGAGTCGAGCGTTCTACGGTTCACATCTATGCATATGTCGGCAAAGAGGATAAGACCGACAATACACGTTCTATTCCAAATTGCGTCAACCGAGACCATCCGGTCTACAGTCTGAAAACCGATGAGTACTCCCGGACTAAGGTAGTTATGCAGTTGGACTTGCTGCGTGGAGAATCCCGCGGATACTGGAAGTATCACGCGCCTGATAAATGGTTGAAGCAGGCGAAAGCCTGTGGCAAGATTAATAACCAGAAAGCGACGATGTTGTTCGACTCTGGAGCTGAAGTCTTGATAATCGACTCCGCCTTTGATCGTAAGGTCGGATGTCGTATAGACGATACCCAGAGACAAGAATGCGTCGGGATCGGTGAAAACGCTTATATGACCGAAGGAAGAACGCGTGTGAAAATTACTCTGTCGGGATCGCTGGTCTACTTTTTCAGCGCTTAGGTTGGCAAGCTGGCTGGTCAGGACGCTTTACTAGGTATGGATTTCATGGTCCCAGCTGTTATTCGCCTAGACCTGTCACATGGAGTGCTTACACTACCGGATGAGGTCCAGATCCAGTTAGCTGGTCGGCGGCCCCTATACGGATCGTACACCGATTTAGTCAGGTGGGATCAAGATGTCACCATTCCAGTCGGCCAATCCGCTGACACCCCGGCCGATAAAGGTTTTCGTTCAAGGAAGTTTTGGGTGGCCAGGGGCGATCGGTGGGTGTCGACTTTTGTGAAGAGCGCCGGCCGACATGATTTTTTCCGAGTCACTAATATCGGTGACAAGTCGCTTACGCTCGACAACAACACGATTGTTGGCTTGTGTCTGGCAGAAGGGAAAGTGCCAAGGAAGATGGGGTTCGTCTCGATCGGATCGAGACGGTATGTTGAGTGGCAGAACTTGGCATACCAAGCGACCACCGATCTGGTCAGCAATGATGGATCGGTGGAAGAAGATACCTCACCTATGGTGGAACGACCCAGCTATGTAACCCCTAGGAAGATGCTAATTCGACGAAAGGCACCGCAGGCGCCGGATACGGTGGACAATCAAGTAGATGAGCCAAAGTTCGTTAACGTGGTAGCGACACAAGAACAGGCGACAGCGAAGTCGCAAATACAAAAAAGGGAAGCATGGCGAGACTGGGGAAGACCATGATGGCACGCTTGAGCAGGTCGATGTCGGTGAAGGGCAGACCGCCGATCGAGAACAGCAGTGTTCATCCGATCAGGACAGTTTGGGTGTTATTGCTCCGGAAGATGATCAGGTATGCATCCATGAGGGCGGGGACCAATACATTTAGGAGTTGGAGAGCCAGATGGCAGTCCTCCCTGAAGTGTCTGCTGACCCGCCCGAGGTTACTATGGACGATATGCAACTGGGTGATCGGGATCTCAACAGTCCCGATCAGATCGATCAGCTAAAGCAGATCATATGGAAGAAGAAACATCTGCTGATCGGTAAAGGCAATGCCTTACCCCCTGCTGCTCGCGGAGCGATTTGTGACATCGACGTTGGAGATGCCAAGCCGATCGCCCAGCGATGCCGACGTGTGGCGCCACAATACCGCGAAAAATTGTCTGAACTTATTAAAGGACTGTTGGCTACCAAGATCATCAGACCGTCGACCTCGCCATGGGCCTCACCTATCGTGATCGTGATAAAGAAGAACGGTGTCGACATCAGGTTGTGTATCGACTATCGGTTGGTAAATCGGTTGACTAAGCTTATGGTGTACCCGATGCCACTGATCAGCGATCTACTAGAAGACCTTGACAAGACTCTGTGGTATTTCTCACTAGACATGGCAAGTGGATTTTGGGTGGTCTCGATGACCGATCGGGGCTCGCGAGATCTTTTTTGTTATGCCGTTCGGTCTGTTCGAGTGGAACCGTATGCCGTTCGGGTTGAAGAAAGCGCCCCAGATCTACCAGAGGCTGATCGACAACGCACTGTATGGACATTTCAAGATCAGCACCGATCAGGACCTCACCAAAAATTATGATGTATTTACACAGGGTGAACCTGACCGGGAGAGGAGACCGTCCGTAATGGGAAGGCAATCGTATATCGACGACATTCTGATCCCTGCCTTGTCATGGAGCGATCTGTGTGAGAATTTCGAACGTTTGTTGGAGACATGCGATTGCTGGAACCTGTCGATCAGTGCTGTGAAAAGTTATTGGGGCATATCCAAGGTCGCCTATTTGGGTCATATGGTGTCGATAAGTGGGCTGGAGACCAATCCCAAAGATCTGGAATCACTGAACAACCTCCCGTTCCCCAGATCGCTGAAGGCAATGCAGTCCTTCTTGGGAAGCCTAAATTACTACAGCCGCTTCATTGAAGACTTCGCGATCTACGCGGCCGTGCTGTACGAGTTCCGGGAAGTCGACTATCATATGTTGCGCGAAGGAGATCGGGCAACTTTACGAGAGGGCTCCGACTCCGATCTGCCTGAAGATTTTTCGCGGTGTAGGCAGATGACTACATGAAGCGTGCACAGGTTGCTTTCGGTATGCTAAAGGCCAAGATGGCGACGGCACCGATTCTCAAGCACTTCGATCCGGAGAAAATGCCGATCGTCATTGTGTATGCTAGTAAGTGGGCCATTTCGGCCACTCTAGTACAAGAACATGATGGAGTGTACCACCCGGTCACTTTTACGAGCCGGACATTGAAGCCGAACGAGGTCAACTATGGGATCGTCGAAAAAGAAGTTCTGGCTTTACTACGGATCTTGGATATGTGCTACAACCTACTGGTCGGCCGATCTGTAAAGGTCCTTTCAAGAAAATCGACATTGTCCTGGTTATTATCAGCCAATGGTATGGACGGTCGGCTCGGAAGATGGTCAGCTATCTTGTCGCAGTGGTCTCTCGAGGTCGTCAAGTGCACCAAGGGAGAGGAAGAGATATTGGGCACATTAGCTGCCAGTATCACCCCTCGGTCCGAAGTGGATGAGGCTTTAGTGGAGATTGACCCAAGCAAGCAACCTCGACAGTCAATCTCGCGGCCGTCGCCGACCGCCGATCAGGATGAGGAACTCCTGGTCTTGAGTTTTGACGGGTCGGCCAGCGTGAAGAAGAAGGTCGGCTCCTATAGTGCCATACTGTGGAAGTTAGCACAATGGTCTATAGTCGCAGCCGCCACCGATTTCACGCCTGACATAACGGTCAACGAGGCAGAATATCGGGGTCTACTTCTATGTCTTGATCTTCTGTCATCACAACAGAAAGGGATCATCATATGTGGTGACTCCAACCTAGTGATAAGGCAGATCACCGGGGAGATCGACTGCAAGGCTCCACGGCTAAAGTTGCTAAATGATCGGGTGATGAAAGCGCTGAAAGACTACCCCAACCACGAGCTATTGCACGTGAAACGGGATTGGAACAGAAGCGCCGATCACCTCGCGACCCAAGCCATGCGAGACCAGACCGGGGCGACGATCGCCGAGGAAGCCGTTTTACAGGAACTTATGGACATAAACAGGCTCCCGGAGGTGATCAAGCCCAAGGAAAGCCCTGGTCAGGTGCATGTGATGGCCGCAACCAGATCGCGAGCTCGGAAGTCTCGCCGATCGTTCCCCAAGGAAAGGATGAGTGAGTAAGTTGTACAACAGCTAAGGGCGGAACGGATCCTCAAGGCGCAGGACGAAGAAGAGTGGATCGTCAACCTGAAGGATTATCTGCGCGGTGAATTGTCCAAGTTGACAAATGGTCAGGTGAAAGAGTGTGCCAAGATCGCGGAAAGTTACGATGTGGATGAAAATGTATTGCTATATTACTGCCGCGACACTGATCAAGACAGTACCGATCGAGATCGACTGGCGAAACTGGCGATCCCTGAGTTGCTGCATCCGGATGTCCTTCATCACTACCATGTGAGTCTAGAAGGGGGACATCAAGCCATAGGCAGAACATATCACAATATCAGGGCCCACTTTCACTGGAGAGTATTTTTTCGAAGCGTGCAGAAATATGTGGGCTGTTGTACGGATTGCGAGACCGGAAAGGGCAGACCGATAATCAAGGGCCGATCGCCCGAAAATATCGAAGCTACCTACCCTTTCCAGGTCATAGCGATGGACCACATACCGTCGCTGCCTAAATCAACATATGACAATACTGAGTTGTTGATCTGGGTAGACCTGTTCACCGGTCTAGTTATTGCGAAGACTAGTGCATCACGATCTGCGGAGAAGATCGCCCAGAGCTACGACGAATGCGTGTTCAGAAGGTTCGGCGCCAGCGAAGTTATTCGACACGATCGGGAACCCGGTTTTATGTCTGAGCTGTTCCGATCGTTCAATAACATGCTAGGCCAGAAACAGAGTGCGACGATGGCATATCGTCCGCAAGCGAACGGATCGGCTGAACGCATGGTTCAGACAATAACAAGGGCGATCAAGATGTATGTGGCCGACCCAGACCAACGTGACTGGGATGAGTATGCAGAAAGACTGGTATTCGCACTCAACTGTTCAACCGATCGGGTTCGAGGAGAGACGCCTTTCTATCTGGCGTATGGATGGGACCATCGATCTACACTTGAAGAGGCGATACCGATCGGCTGCACTCCGACCCGCGATCGCGATGCCCGTCGTTGGCGTATGCCATTATCAGCATGCGAAAGAAGTCGTCAATGAAAAGTTGCGTCAGGCCACGCAAGATCGAGCAGATCGGAATAACGATCAGGTCCGCCCTCATGGTATTGAACCAGGGGCGAGGGTATGGTTATACCTCGATCGGGTCAAGGAAGGTTATGCAAGGAAGTTCGCTCATATGTTGCGGTACTTTCCGTGTAGCAGAGCGGATCGGTGAACATGCTGCCCGTCTGATCACGATCGGCACGGATTATAAAGTTTTTCCGATCGTGCATGTGTCCAAATTGAAGCTGGTCAGAGAGTTCCCCGATCGGCCCAAAACACCCTGTCTGGTGGATGAAGCGGAGAGATTCGATTTTGATGAAGCTCTGCTGCCGGAGGACAGTTGGGAAAGGCCATTGGAGGAGGACGAATTCGAGGTGGAGAAGGTGCTAGATGTCCGATCGGTCAAGAAGACACGTTTCGGTCGTCCCCACCGAGAATATCTGGTCCGGTGGAAAGTTCATGATGGAGCAACTTCGATCGATGAACTTGATATAAATTGTGGAGCACTGCTACGAGAGTTCGAGCGATAACAAGTCAGTCGGAATCGCTTCGCAGTGATGCAGACTCATGAAGATGCAGACAAAGACACGCAGGAGCACCGATCAGACCTATCGGTGTGAATATGTGTAAGGTCTGAACTATTGTAAACATATGATAAACTGTGATGAACTGGAGTAGTCGAGTGACGAACGTGATGATGATTTTCGCGATGTGAAAGGAACTGCATATGATAACGTGTTGGTGCAAGTTTGGATAAAGTGATGAATTTTGGTCAAGTGACCAGGTGATCAAGAAGTTTGAAAGAATGATGACATATATTATGAATTATCTGGTCATCTATTACCGTATCAAGATTCGCAATCACCCCACATGCGACCGATAGTCAGCGCCGGGTGATCTACAATCTGGTCCTGGAACTGATTACGCCAAGGCTCCTTCCGATCCATCTGGATCAAGGCGTCCTTCAGGTCTGCAATTGGCTCGTCACAGTGGAGACCAGGATACCAGACGCCGTCTTCAGCGAACACCCCGGCTTTCTCAACCCGACGCTTGGTCATATGAAGAACCACAGGATATAAAAAGATGTCGATGTCGCATTCGCGGGCCAGCATCCCTTCCAGAATAAACTGGCATAGGGCCTGCCAGGACTCGCCTGACCGACTCCGGAGCCTCTTCCGGTTCTTCTGGAACGATACCAGGCCTTGGTCATGTTGCAATCGGTCAGGAGGAAGCACTAAATAGTGCGTAGACTCCCAGATCGCCTGGCTGTGGGCTTCATTGAAGGCTTTCACTCGACTCAAGAACGAGTCAACCAAGGCAGCCGGCTCAAATATGAACCCTATCTTGGGGCGGATGAGCACTTTCCATGGCTGATCTGCATACAAACGGGCGATATGTGGTGCTGTAATCAGGTCCACCCGCCATGCAGAAGCGGCAGGAGCCTTTGAAGCTGGAGGGAAGCCAGGAGTCTGGTCGGGACAGAAACCGGACGAGACCTTGTTTGAGAGGGCCTGACCGGTGCAAGATACCGATCTGCCCCGGTGACCACGGCATAATGGCGTCGAAAGTCCGCGATGGGAGAAGTCTATCTCCAATCTATATTCCCTTCAATCGGGCGTGACGGCGCAGTCCCAATGTGCCAGGCTGGCAAGAAGGCATTGATACGGGTGTTTCACGAGCCCTTTCAGTTTTGTTACTCTGGGAACTGATCGCCTTATCAGTCCCCGATGCAAACTTCATCGGAGCCGGACCTCGACGCCGATCGGACCGGGAATTAGATAAAGCGCTGAGTGTGAACTCAGAATCTCCCGATCCGCTGTCCGAGTCCCCTCCGGAGGAGACCTCTGTGCGCTGGGTACGAACAGCACGGGGGCGCGAGGGCGCATGAGATTTGGCGAAGTTAGAAGTGTCATTTGCAGCCGATCTTGGGCTTGAGAGATGCGCCGTCGTCTTGGCTTTCTTTTGGGGCACCGCCCGCTTCTCCTCGAATTCGGAGTCGCGAGCTATGCCCCACGCCCTTGTGTCCCTCGACGCGTCCTTGCGTTTACGCTTGGACGTTTTCGAAATCTTGGAGTGGCGAATTTTAGCCAATGGGTGACGTTGTCCTCGATCCTGGTGTAGGTCGACCAGAACGGCCGATGCAGACAGGTCCGCGCTGGAGCTAATAGCCGGACGCCGGTATAGCAAGTCGGTCAGCTGTTTGTGGCACTGCCCTACGGCTGCCCAACGGCGGTCTGACTCCTGGGTCCAGACGTCCGATTGGCTATGGAAAGACCAGACCTTATCAACCTGACCCTTGACCACGACCTGTAGCTCGCTGATCTGCCGCTATAGGTCACCATGTTGGGTACGGAGTAGGGTCCGGTACTGATCCTCTAACCTCTGCTTGTTGACCAGCGCGAGCTGTTCCCGGAGGTGTGACCAGTACGCTTCTAGGCGAGACAGATCATGCCGAGCGCCGATCAGCCCGTCCAATATGGGGCGGAGCTGATCGCAGTGGTCACGCGACTGTCGATCAGCCGCAAGCAAGGCGTCAACCGCTTGAGCGATGTCAGTGGGCAACCGATCTGCATACGAAGAGAGGTTAGGGCAGTTCCATGGTGAAAATCGGATCGATTGACTTACCTCGCGCTGTTTGTTGTGCAAGCTGGGCCCGGAGATGTGCGTTCTCGGCGATAACATCTTTCAACTGCGCAGCCAAGGGGGTCAAGGTGTCGACATCCTTCCGCAGCTGCAGGGACGATGCATTCTTGGTGGCCAGCTCCGACTGAAGGTCGCAGATGGTCTTTCGAAGCTGATCAGACCCGATCTGATCCCCATCCGGTCTATCGGAACCTGGGGTGCTGCAAGAGCTGTCAGATCGGGTCGATCGGCTAAGGGAATCGATGTGTGGTGACTGGGCGCACAGGGCACCTGCAGGATCAAGCGTCAAGAGAAGTTACAAGGAGATCAGACGTACAAGGGGCGCATACCTGGTGAAGGCGGGGCCGAAGACCTGTCCATTGGTGGAATGTTGGTAGCCGTGAAGGTCCAGGAGGTCAACTGCTGGAGAAAGGGTTAACTGGTGGTGAGATCGGGTCGCTACCGTTGCGCGGCTGCGACCAGACTCAGGGGCGGCTGTGGCGAAGCGAAGGCAAAATTTTGGTCACCTTCTGTCAACGGCATGCCGATCAGCTGGTCAGCGATCGGATTGGTGTAAACAAGGTTTTTTTTTAAGCCTATCATGTGCAAGGAGTGTCAAGCACACGGATTTTGGTAAGTCACATGGCATTGCGTGTATTTTACATATTTTAGTGTTTGGTACATATTGGGACCGTAAGGTTAGTGGAAAGGTAGTAAATTGGTCTTGGATTGTAAAAGTGGCTAAGAGGTCCTAAGAGACTCTCTAAAAGTTTGGTTTTCTAAGTCGCCTTCGCACTTCGCGGAGTGTTTGGGGCAGAGGGTCGAGTAATCCCCTCCTTCCCATTATACCCGGCCGGGGCGCGTCGCAGACGCATTTGGCCCGCCGGAAGTGCTTCGACAGGAGTATCCATTGGCTGACTTCTCACAAGTTTAAGTAACGTACGTTTGGAACGTACTAACAAGTGGATTGGTTTTTACGTGGAGATATCGTTTGTGGAATTCACGAGCATATTGGATCTTTACGTGGACATATTGGTTTACTATAACATTGGTTGGAGTTTAGACCGGCTTTGGTCTTCTCTAATATTGGTCAGGGGCTAGACCAGTTGAGTGGTCTACCCTCTATTATCTCGTATTGGTTGGGTCTAGATCGATTGGACGGTCGACCCATTGGACTATACATACTTCAAGTGTAACCGGTCTACAAGTACCCAGGGTGAAGAGTTCCGCCCAGGGTACACCCCCCAGTACGGTCTGCATACTATCAGACCCAAGTCAACCAGCGACACGATCCACCGAGTGTTGAACTAGCCCATTCCATCGGGTACACAAGGTGAGATGGCAACGCAAGATAAATCGGACCAGGCGTCTTCTGTTGATGATCGGTCGTCTGCTAGCAGCGGACGATCAGATCGGATCGCAAGCGAAGGTCCGCGGGGTACCCCCCCCCGTAATTTGGAAGGCTGGGCACGATGGTGTTCAGGTTCTCGACACAACTGTGTTCGATTATGAACTTGACTCCACCACAGTGTTCCTTGACGAGGCGAATTCGGCGGTTAATCCCCACGCCGATATAGGCGAGACAGGTGAGTCGCCAGTGGTAGAGGTGGATTCCTCTGAGGTTAAGCGCGAGGCGCTTCCTAGAGAAGATACCCGTTGTTTGTCTCTTCTACAGTTCGGATCTGATTCCTACAACGCCTTGATCGGCGAACAAGTTACGACTCCAGTGATAGGGGTAGAAACCCCTGTGGTTAAGCGCGAGGCGCTTCCAAGAGAAGAGACCCAAAGTTCGTCTTTTTCGCACGTCGGAAATGATTCCGACCACGCCGTTGTAGGTGAGACCGGCGAGTCAGCGGTGGTAGAGGTAGAGACCTCTGTGGATAGACGCGATGCGCTTCCAATACATGGGGCAATTGACTCCCCCATCTGGGTCCCTGGATAAGTCCCAAGGCCAGTAGTCAGCAGTCCTACAGGATGCTGAATAGTGTGAAAGGTGTTGTCACAGAAGGCGTAAGCCTGCAACGGTTGCCTGAGGTAGGCGAACTGTTGTCTTTGGAGGAGATGTCCTTCAACGAGTTTGAGACTGCTTTGAAAGCAGATGAAATCGACGAGGTCGTCGTGTTGCGTCAGAAAGAGGAGTTGAACTCCTCATCCACGATGGACGAGTCAGTTTTGGTTCAAACCAAACATGCATTAAATGCCCGAAGCGGCCTCAAGATCCTCGCGGATCCTGAGGACCCTTACCATTCCTTACTAAAGGAATTTGGAGATGTCATTAGTGGCAACCCGCCGATGGGGTTACCACCGGATCGGGAAGTACTACATGAAATTGATTTGGTTCCTGGAACCAAATACTGCGTCACTAGGCAGTGGCCTCTCCCCAAGGAGAAATGCGACGTCATCGACGCATTCTTCAAGGGAAAAGAAGAGGCAGGGATGGTACGGGAGAGCAAGTATCCCCATTCATCTCCCACCTTTTTGTGTTCGTAAACCGAACGTAAAGTGGCGCATTGTGCATGCGTAAAACAAGCTGAATACAGCTACTGTACCCATGCAGACTCCGATTCCTCGGAAGGATGTCCTCCAGAACAATATGGCGGGATTTACGGTGTACAGTGCCTTAGATCTGGTGGGTGGGTATTATCAGGTGCTCATGAGAGCGTCCGATATTCCGCTTGCAGCGGTCAGCACGCCTAGCTGCATGCCGTGGAAGTGGCTTGTTGTACCACAAGGGCTTTCTAATGCACCAGAGACTTTTAATCGCTTGGTGACTCAACTCTTCCTCCCTCATAGAAAGTACGCTCGGACGTACTTTGAAGATATATTCGTTCATAGTCGCGCGGAAGGCGACTAGTCTGATGTTCAGACGCACCTTATACACCTTAGAGCTGTGCTCGAATGTATTCGAGAGCATAAGTTGTATGCAAGCGCATCCAATGTATTTTTGGTGCTGAGGAAATTCCTTTCCTCGGATGCTTCATCGGGAAGGATGGAGTGAGGGCGGATCCCGCGAAGGTGAAAACCATTGTGGAGTGGCCTTCGCCTGTAAATCTTAGAGATTTACGGAAGTGGCTTGGATTAGCCAATTACCTCCACAAATACAGCGAGAACTACGCTGAGATGGCGAAGCCATTGAAAGACCTTCTTAAGAAGGACGTAGATTGGTGTTGGGAAATCAAACACCAGAACGCTTTCGAAGCGGTAAAAGGGAGCCCGTTACAAGCCCCCGTTCTTGCTCTCCCAGATTCTGGGAAACCATTTAGTGTTTCCCTACTGACAGCGACGAAGTAGCCTCATCTCTCCCAACGGATGGCCCGTTGGATCTCCTTCTTTGCGGAGTATAAGTTTGAGGTTCAGTATAAACCCGACAAAAAGAATGTGCTTGCAGACGCGTTGTCGCGTCGTTCCGATTACGAGCTCTCTCACGCGACATTAATCACCTCGTTTGTGGTGGATCTCATACGCCAGGCGTATGAGAAAGACCCACAATGTACGGCGCTTATCAGCTCATTGGGTGGAAAGGGACTTGGCTCGTCTGAGCCTACCCTGTCGAGTCGAGCTAGAGTTCGGTTACACCGTTACAGTTACTGTGATGGTTTGCTATATTATAGCACGAGCGAGGAGGACACTCCGCGGGTGGTTGTTCCTCATGATGAGGAACTGAAGTATAGAGTCCTCTTTGAGGAACATGACGCCCCTACCGGGGGTCATTTAGGCCGGGATAAGACCTACAGCGCTTTAAGCGCTTTATATTGGTGTCCCAAAATGTATAAGTGAGTATGTGCGTATATTCGCACCTGTGAGACGTGTCAGAGGGTCAAATCCTCTGCAGATTCAGCTGCGCCTTTGGCGAGCCTATCCGTTCCTACGGAGTGTTGAAAATCCATTAGTATGGATTTTATTTTCGGTTTTCTGAAGGACAAGGCCGGTAACACCGGCATATTGGTCTTTGTAGACCGTTTGAGCAAGATGGCTCACCTGGAGGCGGTGCCAGAGTCCATTGATGGACAAGGAACAGCGAAAGTGTTCCTAGACCGTGTCTTTCGACAGCATGGTCTACCCGAAGGCATAGTCTACCCGATTCCGTTGTGTCGGATCGGTATCCCCGTTTTACGGGACAGTTCTGGGGAGCGTTGTTTAAGGTGCTGGGCACCAAGCTCCTCATGTCCACTGCGGATCATCCGCAGACGGACGGTCAGACGGAACGCGTTAATCGCGTTGTGGAGGATATTTTCCGGAGTTTATGTCCGGATTCTCCAAAGAGTTGGAGTGAGATGCTTCCGATGGTTGAATTTGCTATTTCGGTACATGCATCTACGGGGTTTACCCCGTTTTACGTGAACGGATTAGTGAATCCGAGGGTTCCGTTGACGCAACGTGTGTGTGGCGCAGGGCTTGAGGGGGGAGGATTCCCCGATGTCAGCCCTTTATCTGTGCGAAAGCACATCGATAGTTTTTATCGACGCGCCTTAGTGTCTTACGACACGTTTGCGATGCCATGGCCGAAATCCAGGACAAGCAAAAGGAACTGGCCGACCGCAAGGGATGGCGTAACAAAAGGGCGTATAAAGTAGGAGAAAGTGTTTTATTAAGCGCTAAGAACCTTCGTACACATGCAGTTTCCAACGTGTTACGGAACAAACTGCGCCCCAGGTTTGTGGGGCCTTTCAAGGTGCTATCCCGAAAGGGCTTGGCGTATATCTTGGATATTCCGAAGGCGATGCGTACGCATTCAACCTTCTATGTGGGTATGATTAAGCCATACCAGAATCCGGATCCGGGTCCCCTCGTGGAGGAGGTTGAACAGGCGGAAAGCCGTAAGAGACGGCAGGGTGGAGTAATAACATCTCCGTCAGAAATACGACCACGAAGCTCCGCAACGGAAGACTCGAGAGATTCAAGCCGCCTCTCGACGCGGTCAATCGCATCCCCCTCATCGTGGAGTATCTCCTGGACTTCCAGGATGCGACAGCTGTGTCGATCACAGCGCTCGTGAACCTCACGTCGCAACTGCGCGACCTCCTCCTCCAGTTCTCGGTTCGGAGGGTACTCCACATTACCATGTAGAGATTCTGATGGCGCGACGCCATCATCGGGGTAAAACCCAGTATCTGTGAAGTGAAACGGTTATCCACATTCACAGAGTTCGTGGGAGTCCGAGACTCCCCTGCGGAAGGATTGCCGAGACGTCGTTGACGCTTTCGAGCGGGAGAATCCCGCTGTGAGTCGGCGACCAAAGGGGCGGGGGCATCCCCTTCACCCTCCCAGTAGTTGGGAGTTCGCCGGAGGCAGATGCGGAATTTTCACTGCTCTCCGGCACAGTGAGGGCATGGGCGCTAACATAGCGCGTGTGATAAGGGGCACGTAGTCGCCCCATCGCTTTGGCTCTGGAAAACGCCAAGCGCAATGATCTCTCTATCCGAACGTCACGTTCGGAATAGCTGTTGTACAGCTTTGCTCTGACTCCTCGGCATCTTCTCCTTGTAGGAGAACGAAGGGAACCTCACGGAGGTTCTCAACAATGGCACCCTGTGCTTGTTTCCCGAGACGCACTCGGTATGAGGTGGCAGTAAACTGCTTCTACGTGAGCAGTAGCTCCCGGAGTTTCTTCCGGCACGCGATTTAACGCGGCTGTACAGCCGCAGGGCCAGGGGTATGGAAGGCTAAACCCCTCTTTACCTCGTTCTTGGCCCACTTTTGGAGGTAACGAGAACCTTCAAAGGGATATGCCGCCCGTGGACGGCGTTTAGGGGCGCGTAATGCAGCCTCTCGTGCCTGTGCGGCAAGTTGAGATTCCTGAGCCGCATCCAATTCATTGGTGATGGTCGCCTTGGGCGACCAGGATGTATCATCCGAATTTGGTAGTGGTGGCGAGCGAGTTAGCGCATTTTCCCCACGTGTGGGGAAAGGATTAGGCTGCCGACATCGACGTTCGGCGTTGTCGGAGCGTTCTTAATTTAGGGGAGCTATCCCCAAGGGCCCCCTCCTCCGAGATACCGTAGTCGGAGTAGTTGCAATCCCCTTCTCGGGGAGAATGGTCGTCACAACTAAAGGTGTTCATTAGAGGCCAGAGTTCTGGCAGTTGGGGTCTCCAACTATAATTGATTATTGCGTGGCAATAGTCTTGATGGGGGAGGATGTAACGGGGTTACATTTAGTTACGTTGGTGTACGTAAATACACAACGGTTGAGGTCAAGTATTGACCGGTCCGAAAGGTTCGGACCTATTGGTTGTTTTAACCAATCAGGACGAGAGCCCTTGGTGAAGGCGTGGCAGCCTGCCACGTGTTAGTACACATGTGGTGTACATTACATTTCGGCTAGGTACGAATTAAGTATGTTCTACCTAGTATTACATATAGTTTACATTAGTTTATTAGTTTAGGCTAATTACATTTAAATGTAAATTAGTTTCCATTTCACTCACAAGTACAGCTAGACGTTCGACCGAGAAAGGTCGAGCGTGCTGTGAGTGTTTTAGCAGGGTAGTACCTCCCCTAGCTACTCCCTACTAAGGGAAAGCGTTAAGCTTAAGCGTTAGCATACGCTAAAAGGAAACTGGGGAAATCTTGGCCCCGAGCGAGAGAGTAATCTCACGCTAAGCCCTTTTATTAGGGCGTATCGGCTGAGTAGCGGCGTATCGCCACTTAAGGAAAGTCTTCCTCTGTGCGCTAGCCGCACCGTGCGTTTACGTACCGGCTACAAGTTTTGGGAATGCCTTGTTGTCATGACCTTATTTCAAAACCATATTTAGCTTAATCTTGCGTTGAAACTCACAGATCTGCATCCCTATTGTATCTTGCCGCATGTTCAAATGGATCGAAGTATTTACGGAGTGTCGTATACCAAGCTACAAAGGTCCACAACCGCTTCGTCTCGGGTGCAGGGCGTGGAAGCTCGCTATCCAATCAGAAGGGAAATACTTGCACAACAGCTTTCTACTTAATCAGCTTAAGGGAGCAGCGTGACTGCTCCGAAAACATCTAGAAAACGGAAAGGGAAAGAAACGGCCACCAAGAGTAGAAAATCTAGTACCACCGATAATGGCAGAATCAAGAAGCTAGAGGCAGAACTGGCACGGTTGACTCAAGTGATCGAGCGTGGATTTCTTCATCAGAATATCGCTAGTACCGAGGAAAGTTCTGCCTGTACAGCCTCAGGATCAGCCTCCACTTCCACGGCAGCTGCCAGCTCCAAAGTGAGTCAGAAAAATCGAGCACAACCACGCCGTCGGTATTACAAAGCACCCATGAAAGGCCATCAGCGCGGTCGATGTCAATGTTCTGCCCAAGGTCAACAAACTGGCGCATATCAGGCGTCCGTGAGTGAGTCCATTGCTTCACTTCAAACGCAGTCGCCAACAGCGGACCAAGAAGCCACGTAGGATGCGGCTGAAGAAGATGATCCTTACGCAGAATATGATCAATGGCTAGCAGAGGCGTTGGGGGTAGTGAAGCCTTTGAAGTCGCAAATAACTTGGACTCATTCGACGAGCCGTTTTCTGGCAGTGGGTACAAGTTTCCAATTTTTCAAGGGTGTTTTCCTATCCACTACCGTGGCCGTGATGGTGTACTATGGAGACGTGTTTTCAGCGAGAGAGACGCATGTGAGGATGTTCTCTTCTTTAACCCTGATAGCCCAACTTGTTTCGAGATGTTGCGCAGCGTCCATAATAACGGACGAATAAACGATTTTTCTGGGTACGAGAACGTGCTCACTGATGGGGAGAGAATAACTTGGTACAAGAGCGTGCTCTCCCTGGGTCCCCCTCAATATATCACGCCGGTTGACGAAGCGCACTACCTTACCATCATTTACAATGAAGAAGGGGTCGGCACAATTAAGACATCCAAAGGGCCGAGGGAGTTTCATTCTCTTTTGTATTAAGGAACTTCTAATCATCCGGCGCTCGTTATTTTGTGCGGAATGAACCATACATTGTAACAGGGTTACATTCGAGTCACATTTAGTAGGTGGTGTACGTGAGTACACTACGGTTTGTGTCAGTATTGACCGGTTCGAAAGGGTTTGAACCATTGGTTATTTTAACCAATCAGGGCGGGAGCCCTTGGGGGTGGCGTGTCAGCCATCCACGTGTTGGTAAACAGGTGGTGTACACTACATTTTAGTTAGGTACGATTTTGGTAAGTTCTACTTAGTATTACATATAGTTTACATTAGTTTAAATTAATTTAGGCTAATTATATATTAAATATACATTCAGTTTACATTTTCAATCGACGACTACAGACGCACGACCTCGACCGGTCGCGCGTGTAGTGAGTGCAGTAGCGTAAGGGGAGCCCTCCCCTTAGCTACACCCTTAGTAAGGGAGCCTTACGTTAAGGCATTAGCGAAAGCTAAGTGTAAACCAAACTGGGAATCTTGGCCCCGAGTAGGAGAGCTCTCTCCTACTTAGCTCTTTTATAAGGGCGTATCGGCTATGTAGCGGCGAACGCCGCTTAAAGGAAAGTCTTCCTCTGTGCGCTAGCCACACCGTGCGTATATGCACCGGCTACATACATTTTTTTCGAAAATTTGCATTGGTTATTATTTCTTTCTTTTACAACACTTCTCTTTTATACTTTCTTTATCTTCCCTCGTTTTTTCTCGCTTTGCCAATCATTTATTTTATTTGTTTGACGCTCCTTATGTTTTTTGCTTTCGTTCCCTGTTTTGTTCCCACGATGGAGATCAGAATCAAGACTGGGCCACTGGCTTCTCCATAATTTATCCTTTTTTGTTAGAGGGCCAGTGAGTTTAGACATCCACCGAATAAGACAGATTTCATACAGAGGTCCCGACCAGGCCCCTTAACATTGGGGATTTACCCGTTTTACCCAATATAGGATATTTTGGGGTTATTACGAAAATTATTTTGCGATATTCTGGAAACACTTTTATTCCCTATGGAACATCAACAAACGTTGGCACATCTCCCCAAGCTGATGGTGATGCTTGCACTGGAAATCCCTTCGAGTGAAAAATCCGTTAAAGATGACCTATACACGATCCTTTGTCATGTAATTTCCGAAAAATCTGACTCGATGGTGCTAGTACCAGGGAAAACAGTAGCAATCCCGCCTACGAATTCCTGAAGAAGCGGGAATCTTTTCCCCGTAACGGACCATCCTTTCTCGAAAGATGTTTTGTTATCACGATCGTCGAGAACTTTTTTGAATTGTGGCTCACGACGTCTTGCTTGGACCAAAGCCGCAAATTCATCTTCTAACTGTTGAAAACCATGCTGGGTAAAGGTCTCCAATAAACGCAATTTTGCTCCCAAATAATATTAGAAAACTGTGTCAATTTAATTTGACAATTTTGTGTGACAATACTGGCGGTAGTGCACCTGCCGCTGCCTTATTATATCCCTTTCCGTTACAATCCTCTATATTTTATCGATTGTTCCGACAAATAGTTCGACGACAGATTGAATCAAGAGATGAAAGTGCTGGGGTTCCGTGCACTCAATATTTTGGAATGTCTCTAGAACATAGGTCCCTTGGTTGCATATTAAATTTTTGGCGCTTTCAAATTCCACTTCATAGTTTCCAATCCGATAAATATTTGGTGGTGGCGCTATTGCGAGCTCATGCTCGCTTGAAGGACCATGTACGCCGCACATTTCACATAATTCCATTACCAGCCGTTTTAATTATTTACGTTTTTTTGGATTACCAGTGTCGTAAGTCCTTGAAGGCGGACGAAAGACACGTTGACGGTGTCCACATACGAGTACAATATATGAATCATAATCAACCAGAAAGTAGGTGGCGTACAAACCGAATTCTTTTGCGCAATTTATTGCTGTATTTCAATACAATCCGCTGCAAACCATCCTAACAATCTTCCAATCGATGATCATCTTTTATCAATGAACTTTGTGCATTCGACTTCATTTGAGAAATGAAATTCTGCTGACGCCGTAAATAGCCAGTCATTCCTGTAGTCAAATTCACGAATGTGTCGCTACAAAGTTCTTTGAAGCTTGCTTGAACTATCAAGTCCAACTGATACAACGCACACCAAGTCCGGTACAATCCAGGAAGAGATTCTCGTTGAAGCCTAGTAACGACACTTTGATGCCGTCCTGTCATTATCCGCTCCATCAGTTGATATTCCGATAAGATTTTTATTCCACGATCCATTGAGCACCACTAAGAATCGAGAAATGATCTGAAACATATTGTATCCGGTGTGACTTTGATGCATCGGTATCGCAATGAGATGGATGTTAAAAAGCTGTCCCTTAAGGGCAAAGCGCAAGTGAACATCTAAATACCCTTGGTCGCCCTTGATTCCACAATCAAAGGCAAATAGAAAAGGCCCACACAGCATGCAATATTTGCGAAATACGTTGCAGATTCACAGCACAAACTGTTCGAACATATGACATGACTTTCCCATCGCTGTTGTTTCCAACTTCGCCTATTTTATCTTCTTGTTTCGTTGCATAAAGCAATTTCGAATACTGCCTAAAAGAAATTCCAATAGCGATGAACTTTTTAACGAGACGATATTGCAAAGTATTCGTCACATACACCTCTAGTATCCATTGATATTTTCACCATCCGCTTCTCGCTGATGATAAATCGATAACGTCTTTGAACGCAGTATTACTCCTCCTGTTTCCTCATCATCTTCAGATTCCATGAGCAAACCCACAATAATATCTTCAACAATATTTTTTATGACGAATGTCATCTTCTCATTGATTGATCCATTTGATAAAGTAAACATTCGTTGAATTCCCTGACTTTCGTTGAGGTCTCGAACAAAAAAATTTCTACGTTCCTCAATGCCATGTTTCTAATATTAGCAAATTCTAAGGCGTGCTGGTTTTCACAATGCGATTTTAAATGATCTGCACACCAAGGATTTTTGAAGTACTTAATATTTGTCGTCAGTTTCTGCTTTTTCTCTTGGGTGGACTCATTGTCCCTTCCAAACTTCTCGCAAAAACGGCAGACGACCGAAGTTACAGCGCTCGTAGCTGCATCCCTTGATACCACTCGAATGCCATACATAGATTCCCATTTCGATTGATGTTGTTTTTTTCAGTATTTTTTCGACATGCTAATAAGGTACTTATTATGAAATACCTACGAAACACGCGGCAATTGTTGGCTGGTAGCTAAAAGAGCTAAGCAGCCGCAGTATATGAGTATACAAGAAAATATGGAAAATTTTGGGGAAGCTCAATGCAATTATATTACAATCAACCAATCAGAGCACGAATAGCTTTTATTTCATATGAACTTTATTTTGGGGATATTTCAAATGTTGGATTGGGCATTTTTACTCAATTTAATGCCAATTGCCCAAAATAAAGAGGGCTGGTCCCGACCCGATCTTTAAAGCTGTTTTCTTTTCCGATTAAATTTAAATGTGGTCCATAACGTCTATTTCACTCGTTCACCTTTCTGCCCGTTAAAACTAGACACATCGATGACTGGCACTTGCCAATTATACGCGGTAGCGCAAGCGTTTGTTTTTCTATCCTGATATGAATGAAAAATCGCATCTTTAGCTAGCAGCAGCGTCACTGAAGGAGTGACGAGAGATCTGAATTAGCTAAGTCATCTCCGGTAGAATGTAAAATAAACAGTACGTAGTAATTATAGTGATTGAAAGTACTTGGTATTGTCAAAAAGTAGCTTTAACACAGTCTCATGCACATTTACATGTTTAGGAAAGATAATTACTTTTTAATACACATTCAATTAGGCAAACCCTGGCTTGGTTATCTTCAAGTACTGTCTACAAATGTCTTGTTTTTTTTCATCGAGAACGTATACTTGGTTGCAACAAAATTCACGAAAGACACTTTCGGTATATTCAACGATAAAATAGACATCTGCAACTCAAGTTTCCTAATTTCTTGCGCAAATGGACAAAGAAACATTTCAACACAATGGTTGTAGAAACTTGTACTTGTAGCGGCGATCTTATACTACCTGGTCCGATAGTTTTGACCAGGTAGGATCTTGCGTAGTGAAGGGCTAATGCGCGACGGATGCCACGCAGCGGATGTTTTAGCTTGGTCTGTATTTTATAAAAACTGAAAGCATATTATGTAAAGTTACTTAACCCAATATAACAATACTAGAAAGTTAAACTTGAATTATAACTTGAAAATGCATATTTCAGCCAATGGGGATTCATCTCCATGAAAAGACACTAGGCCCAAATCTTCCAAAATGGCTACACGTAATTTCAACAAAGGTATGGTGTAGCCGGTGCGTACACACACGGTGCGGCTAGCGCACAGAGGAAGACTTTCCTTTAAGCGGGGTTCGCCGCTACTTAGCCGATACGCCCTTATAAAAGGGCTTATTAATAGAGAGGTCTCTTACTCGGGGCCAAGATTCCCACTTTGGTTTACTATTAGCTTTCGCTAATGCCTTAACACAAGGCTCCCTTATTAAGGGTGTAGCTAAAGGGGGGACTCCCTTTACGCTACTGCACTCACTACACGCGCGACCGGTCGAGGTCGTGCGTCTGGTAGTCGGTTGAGTGAAATGTAAACTGAATGTATATTTAATATATAATTAGTTTAAATTAATTTAAACTAATGTAAACTATATGTAATACTAACCAAATTCGTACCTAGCTAAAATGTAGTGTACACCACCTGTAACAACACGTGGATGGCTGACACGCCACCCCCAAGGGCTCCCGCCCTGATTGGTTAAAATAACCAATGGTTCAAACCCTTTCGGACCGGTCAATACTGACACAAACCGTAGTGTACTCACGTACACCACCTACTAAATGTGACCCGAATGTAACCCTGTTACATTCTCCCCCATCAAGACTATTAGTTACGCAATACATCAATTTTAGTTGGAGAACTCCAACTGCCAGAACCGCTGGCTAACCATGAGCACCTTTAGTGGTGCTATGGAAGGAAACTATTCCGATAACTCGGAGGTGGATGCCCTTGGGGATATCTCCCCAACGGCTGACCACTCCGACAGCGCCGAACGACGGTGTCGGTCACCCAATCCATTCCCCACACGTGGGGAAAACGCGTTAACTCGTGCGCCGCCTTTACCAACTACGTATGATGCCTCCGGGTCGCCGAAGGCGACCATCACCAATGAACCGAATACGGTTCATGGAGCCCGTCGTGCCGTACCGGCACGGAAGGGACCTCGTGACCCTCAAAAGAGGGGGAATAACGCGGTTAAGAGAGGTTTAGCCTCCTATAACCCTGGTCCAGCGGCTATACTGCCACGTGAAATTGCGCGCTGGAAACAACTCCGGGCCAAGCTCCTAACGCCCAAGCAGTTCACTGCCAAGTCCTACCGAACGCGCCTCGGGAAACAGTCACGCGGTGCCCTCGTGGATATCCTCCGCGAGGTTCCCTTCGTTCTCTTACGTGACGAAAGCGTCGAGGACGCAGAACGGGCATTCCGCGCTTGGGCGGAAGGGGAGAAGGGGAGAAGCGCCTCCCCAACTTTTATGCGCTGTACAACAGCTTTTCCGAACCCGACGTTCGGGTAGAGAGGGCGTTACGCTTGGCCTATTCCCAGCCCAAAGCGCAAGGACAATTACCTGCTTCTTATTACACGCTCCCTGCTCTCGATGTGGTGCCGGAGAGCAATGCAGACTCTACATCTGCCTCCGGCAAACTCCCAGCTACTGGGAGTGAAGGGGCTTCTTCGGCCCCTTTGGTCATTGACTCTCAGTGGAATTCTACCGCTCGAAAGCGTCAACGACGTCACGGCAATCCTGCCGCAGGGGAGTCTCGGACTCCCACGAGCTCTGGGAATGTGGATAACCTTTCCACTTTACCAGGTACTGGGTCTCACCCCAGTGATGGCGTCGGGCCATAAGACGTTCCACATGGTAATGTGGAGTACCCTCCGTATTAAGGACTGGCGGCGGAGGTCGCGCTATTGCGACGTGAGTTCCACGAGCGCTGTTATCGACACGGCCGTCGCATCCTAGATGCCCATGTGGAGAAGCGTGCCCAAAATTTGGCACACTTCTGGTCAAGTTTTGTCAAGGCATTTGGTCTAATTTCGGATTGGTTTAAACAAGGGGGCTTTTCAGACTATCAGACTCAAGAAGTGTCAAGAACGCAAGTTTTGGTGAGTCACCCGACTTTGGGTATTTTACATATTTTTGTGTGGGTACATTTAGGGACTATAGGGTAGTAGTATTTTGGTTGTGGTTTTTCCGGATAGAGGGCTTTTAGTTGTGGTTTTACCTTTTAGGACAGAGGTTATACCTTTAAGTAAGGAAATCTTTTAGCTTTCGGATAAGTGGCTAAAACCTCTTCTGGTCTTGGTTCACACCACAGCTAGGGGTCACCGTTCTTCCCTTTTTGTACACTAGTCGCCTCCGCCCGCCGCGGAGTGTTTGGGGGCAGAGGGTCGAATTATCCCCTCTCGCCCATTATACCCGGTCTGGACGCGCTGCACGCGCGCTTTGGCCCACCGGAAGTCCCTCGACGGGAGTACGATTTGTCGATCTCAACACCTCAACTCAAGTACGTTTGGAACGTGCTATTCACTGGATTGGTCTTGGCGTGGAGATATCGTTTGTGGAGTTTCACGAGCATATTGGGTCTTTACGCGGACATATTGGCTTGTTTTAATATTGGTTGGAAACTAGACCGGTTTTGGTCTTATTTCGTATTGGTCAGGGGATAGACCGGAACGGTCGGTCTACCCTCTATTATTTCGTATTGGTCAGGTCTTGATCGTTTGGACGATCGACCTATTGGAAGTTATCTCTTGGAAGTGTTTTTGGTCTGTTTGTGTCTGGGGTGAAGAGTTCTGCCCCAGAGATACCTACCCAGATCGGTCTTCTATATTCAAGACCGGTTCGATCCAATCTGCGATCCTGATCCACCGAGTGTGTAACTAGCCCATTCCATCGGGTACACAAGATGAGATGGACACTAAATAATCGGACCAAGTGGGTTCTGATGACGACCGGTCGTCTACTCGCAGCGGACGATCGGACCAGATCTCGAGTGGTGGTCCGCGGAGTACCCCCTCCGAAAGTTGGAAGGCTGGGCGCGATGGTGGTAGTCAATTTATCGATTCTAATGCTTTCGATTTCGAACTTGACTCCACCACAATGGTGCGCGTGCCCGGATTCGAACCAGGGATATCACCGTGCTGATATTCCTTAAAAAAATTGGATTCGAAGATTTGAATGATTTGAATATGGAGTCGTTCTGGAGAGGACGTAAGGAAAGGCTATAGCCTTACGTTCTCGTTGTTGATAAATATGGCGATTTCCGATCTGGCCTGGCGGAGGACCAGATAGGGATTAATAAGTTTCTTCCTCCCCAAAAGGCTCCCACCGGAGCCGATCGGGACTATAGCAGGTCTTGCTATAGTTCCGGAAAGGATTAGGACCTTGGTCCTGATCCTATGTGTATGAATGAAAAAATTGATGGAAAACTAAAAGATGAAAATTACTTGGAGACTGACTGGAACGATCCGGTCTACCTCCCTAAAGTCCCCAAGGTACCCAAGGTGCCCAGAAAATGGCTGGTAATGCCACCCGACGAAGACGATTTCGAAGAAAAGTCGAATGTCGGGGATGAGTCTATCACTGAACAAGACCTGGACAAGATGTATTATGTTTTTGAATTGAAGCGATTTGTTCGCCAAAACCAGGTCTTTCGGGTGTTGGACCTTCATATCCTCGACCGTCTTTTCGGTCCCACTACCGAGCCGATCCAGAGTGATCGACCATTACTGCTCGTCAAGAATTTGGTGGCGATGTTTGCGGAGGTTGGCATTAAAATGCAGAACCCCGCCGGTGTCAATAAGTTGTTTGAATTTGATGCTTGGAGACTGGAGGCGTCGATGTCGGACCTCCTCGACCGTTTGGTGCCACTAGTGGGGGCGGTTCGCCGCCCAACTCCCACCACGTCAATGAAGGTCGTCAAAGCCTCCACAGAGCTTGTTGACATTGGTTCCGATGATGAATCGATCTACCAGTCTCCACCAGCTTCTAAGAGCTCATCAGAGTTGGAGACCGGTGTCGAGCGGATGACCATGGGGGTGTACCATGCACGGTCTGAACAAAAAAGGGACATGCGGCAGCAAGGGGCTGTTTGCCAGTCGGGGCTCCAGCAAGCCCCACAGGCCTCAGTTCCGCAAAAGAAAGGTATAAACATGTTGCCCATGACGCCATCCAACGTCCAAACCATGTTTGAGACGATGATGCAACGTTTCATGGAAGAACGGGTTAGACCACCTATGCGCCCACATGTCCAAGACCGGTCTACCTGTCAAGGTGTCAATGTTTGCAAAGATGTGGATATGGAATCGATAACATCTATGGTGAAGCCTATTAGAAGTGATAAACCAACCGGCAAGGGAAGGCGCAAGCCGCAACCGGCAAGACCGCGTAGACCAATCAAGACAAGTGACTGTGATATGGAGTCGGTCGGCGGTCTTGACGACCATGGTGGGTCAGATGGTACAGGCGAAAGCAAGGTGCGCAAGGATAGCCTAGCCTCCACTACTGCCTACGACTTTGGATCTGCTGCGATTCCGCGCATCCGTATGGCCGCGACGACCGACCTCAAGGACTTCACCGGCAAGGATGCTGATGAAGACCAGGCCCGGTCTTGGTTCAGTCGGGTCAAGTCTGCGTTCCTGCGAGACCAGACCCCAAAAAAGCGAACGTTGTTTAATCTTCCGGGATTTGTTAAAAGGACCGGCTGCGAACTGGATTCAACAGTTGGGTCGGGGCGTCCGGTCTGACTGGACCTGTTATGTGCAGAGTTTGAAGGTCAATATTGTAACTCCGGATTTTCAAGCACCCGTAAGTACCACCATATGCAGAAGCGGGCCGACGAAACACCGATCGAGTGTTTGCATCGGTTAAACGTGGCTGCACTTCGCGCCGGCATAACAATCAAAGAGAATAACCCGCCGAACGGTGCTGCTCTGGAACATGTGGGTCACTACATTAGTACCCAGGACGATCAAGAACTGGCGGACCAGCTTACTCTACTGCGTCTTAAGGATGCAGGCGAAGTCGAACAGACCCTGAGGACGTTACAACAGTCGCGTAGTATGAGAGAGAAGACCGCTGGTGGATCAGGTCGCTATCGTTCCAAGACCCAGACCGATCCGGTCAAGAGACCTTGAACCAGACCGACCCGAGCGGTCAAGGCAATTGTAGATGATGACAGCACGGGGTCAGAAGGGGAAAGTGGAAGTCCATCCAGCCAGGAGTCATCGGATGAAGACCAGTATCGTTACGTCTATGTTGCGGGACCTTCCCCGAAGACCAAGTCGAAGTCCTACCAGGTGGACCGGAAGGGAAGGAACGGAAGCAAGTCCGATCCAGACCGACCTCGTCAGAAGTTCTCCCACTGTGGGTCGAGCAAACATGATGGTCCAAACTGCTGGAAGAAGATGGTGTGCAAGAAGTGCGAGAGACGCGGCCACCCGACGGACCACTGCCTCTTCGTATGCAAGTCATGTGGACAGATCCACGAGGCCGGCCAATGCAATATTGAAGAATTTTTTAACATGATGCGCAAGTGTTACGTGCCGGACAAGCACGCGGGGATGCTGCCGCCGGACGCAGAAAAGATGTTAAACTAGAACGCTCGCCAGGTTGGAATCTGGATCGAACCGAGCATTCTACGGTTCACATCTATGCCTATGTCGGCAAGGAGGATAAGACCGACAATACACGTTCTATTCCAAATTGCGTCGACCGAGACCATCCGGTCTACAGTCTGAAGACCGATGAGTACTCCCGGACTAAGGTGGTTATGCAGTTGACTTGCTGCCTGGAGAATTCCGCGGATACTGGAAGTATCACGCGCCTGATAAATGGTTCAAGCAGGCGAAAGCCTGTGGCAAGATTAATAACCAGAAGGCGACGATGTTGTTCGACTCTGGAGCTGAAGTATCGATAACCGACTCCGCCTTTGCTCGTAAGGTCGGATGTCGTATAGACTATACCCAGAGACAAGAATGCGTCGGGATCGGTGAAAACTCTTATATGACCGAAGGAATGAACGCGTGTGAAAATTACTTTGTCGGGATCGATGGTCTACTTTTTCAGCGCTTGGGTTGGCAAGTTGGCTGGACAGGACGCTTTACTAGGCATGGATTTCATGGTCCCAGCTGGTATTCGCCTAGACCTGTCACATGGAGTGCTTACACTCCCGGATGAGGTCCAGGTCCAGTTGGCTGGTCGATGACCTCTGTATGGTTCCTATACCGATCTGGTCCGGTGGGACCAAGGCCTCACTATCCCAGTTGGTCGGTCTGCCGATACCCCCGGTTGAGAAAGGTTTTCGTTCGAGGAAGTTGTGGTTGACCAGGGGCGATCGGTGGGTCTCGACCTTCGTAAAGAGTGCTGGTCGACGTGGTTTTGTCTGTGTTACCAATATCGGTGACAAGCCGCTGACACTGGACAATAACACTATTGTCGGCATGTGGTTAGCAGAAGGGAAGGTACCAAGGAAGATGGGGTTTGTCTCGATTGGGTCGAGGCGGTATGTCGAGTGGCAAAACCTGGCGTACCAATCGACCACCAATCTTATCAGCGATGATGGGTCGGTGGAAGAGGATACCTCACCTTTAGTGGAAAGACCAAGTTATGTGACCCCAAAAAAGATGTTGGTCCGAAGAAAGGCGCCGCAGTTACCAGGAACGGTGGATCATCAAGTAGACCAGCCGAGGCTATTCAACGTGGTGTCAGCACAAGACGAGGCGACAGCGGAGCAAGAAACGGAAGAAGGGGGACACGAAGTTGCTAGGTAGGACCATGACGGTATTCCTAATCAGACCGATATCAGTGAAGGACAGCCCGTCGATCAAGACCAGGGGCGTTCAGCCGGTCCATATGGTCTAGGTGATATCACCCCAGAAGATGAACAAGGCTGTATACATGAAGGCGGGGAACAGTACATTCAGGATCTGGAAAGCCAAATGGAAGTCCTCCCTGAAGTGTCTGCCGACTCTCCCGAAGTTACAATGGATGATTTACAAGTGGGTGATCAAGACCTTAACAGTCCAGACCAGATCGAGCAGTTGAAGAATATCATATGGAAGAAAAGACATCTGCTGATCGGAAAGGGCAACGCCTTACCGCCTGCAGCCCGTGGTGCGATTTGCGATATTGACTTTGGAGATGCCAAGCCGATTGCCCAGCGATGTCGACGCGTGGCGCCACAGTAACGTGAAAAGCTTTCTGATATCATTAAAGGACTGTTGGTCACCAATATTATTAGACCGTCGACCTCGCCATGGGCCTCGCCGATCGTAATTGTTATCAAGAAGAACGGCGTTGACATTAGGCTGTGCATCGACTATCGGCTGGTAAATCGGTTGACTAAACTCATGGTTTACCCGATGCCGCTGATTAATGATCTGTTGGAAGACCTCGACAAGACCTTGTGGTATTGTTCGTTAGATATGGCAAGTGAATTTTGGGTGGTCTCGATGACTGATCGAGCCCGTGATATTTCCGCATTTGTGACGCCGTTTGGTCTTTTCGAGTGGAATCGTATGCCGTTCGGTCTGAAGAACGCACCCCAGATCTATCAAAGGTTGATAGACAACGCACTGTACGGACACTTCAAAATCAAGACCGATCGGGACCCTGCCGAAAGTTATGATGTGTTTACAGAGGGTGAACCCGATCGTGAAAGAAGACCGCCCGTTATAGGGAGGCGGTCGTACATCGACGACATTCTGATACCTGCATCATCATCGAACGATCTGTGCGAGAAGGTTGAACGATTGTTGGAGTCATGCGACCGCTGGAACCTATCTATCAGCGCCATAAAAAGTTTTTGGGGTATGTCCAAGGTCGCCTATTTAGGCCATATGGTCTCGAACAATGGTCTAGAGGCTAATCCCAAGGACCTGGATTCGCTGAGTAACCTCCCGTTCCCCAGATCGCTGAAGGCAATGCAGTCCTTCCTGGGAAGCTTGAATTATTATAGCCGATTCATTGAAGACTTTGCTATCTACGCGGCTGTGCTATACGAGCTCCGGGAAGTTGACTATCATATGTTGCGCGAAGAAGACCGGGCAACTTTACAGGAGGGCGCCGACTCTGGTCTTGCTGCAGTTCGTCCGCAAGTGGAGGCCGAAGATCATATGAAGCGTGCACAGTTTGCATTTGGTATGTTGAAGGTTAAGATGGCGACGGCACCGATTCTCAAGCATTTCACTCCCGAAAAAGTGCCGACCATTATTGTATATGCCAGTAAGTGGGCTATCTCAGCCACTTTGGTGCAAGATCACGATGGTGTGTATCACCCAGTCACGTTTACGAGCCGGACGCTGAAACCAAATGAAGTGAACTATGGAATTGTCGAGAAAGAAGTGCTGGCGTTGCTACGAATTCTGGATGTGTGTTATAGCCTGCTGGTCGGTCGACCTATAAAGGTCCTGTCAAGACGGTCTACTTTGGCCTGGCTACTATCAGCCAATGGGATGGACGGACCTCTAGGCAGATGGTCGGCGGTCTTGTCGCAGTGGACCCTCGAGGTCGTTAAGTGCACCAGGGGCGAGGAAGAGATATTGGCACATTAGCTGCCAGTATCACCCCTCGGTCTGAAGTGGACGAGGCATTGATAGCGATTGCCCCGAGGAAGCAACCTCAGCAGTCAGTTTCGAGACCGCCACCGACCGTCGACCATGATGAAGAGATCTTGGTCTTAAATTTTGACGGATCGGCAAGCGTGAAGAAGAAGGTCGGCGCCTATAGTGCCATAGTGTGGAAGTTGCCACAATGGTCTATAGTTGCAGCCGCTGCCGATTTCACGCCGGATATTACTGTTAAGGAGGCGGAGTACCGAGGTCTACTTCTATGTCTGGACCTGCTGTCGTCGCAAGAGAAGGGGCGAGTCATCATATGTGGTGACTCCAACTAGGTGATCAGGCAGATCACCGGAGAGATCGACTGCAAGGCTCCACGGCTGAGGTCGTTAAATGACCGGGTAATGAAGGCGCTGAAAGACCATCCCAACCACGAGCTGTTGCACGTGAAACGGTACTGGAACAGAAGTGCCGACTACCTCGCGACCAAGGCCATGCGATACCAGACCGGGGCTACGATTACCGAGGAGGCCGTTCTTGATGAATTGATGAATATAAACAGGCTCCCCGAGGTGATCGGACCCAAGAACGCTCCGGGCCAGTTGCATGTGATGGTCGCGACTAGACCGAAAGCTCGGAAGTCCCACCAACCGTTCCCAAAGGAACGGTTGAGTGAATCTGTTGTGCAACGACTAAGGGCAGAACGGATCCTCAAGCCGCAGGACGAAGAAGAATGGATTGTGAATTTGAAGACCTATGTAACAGGACTGATCCTGTTACAGGCTTACACTGTATTTTGCGAGGAAGCGCGCAATACAATATAGGGCAGGATTAGTTGGTAACAACTAATCCTATAATAAAATTAAATATATAAATATTCACTTATGCCTAAGAACGCAAAATTAAGAGTGTTTATTTAATGGGTGGTTTAGAGGCTAATAGTATAGTAACTAACTAATTAATATAATAATATCAAGTCTTTAACTAACTGTACTATTAGTTAACCTGCAAGATTTGGTATTTATACCGAATCGACTTTTCCTTCTTAGATTATAATAACTTATAATCTCTTATTTAAATTTCAGACAACGCGTCTGAAATTAAACTGTAATATTCTAACTTGAATATCAACTATGTAATGGCACCCCATTACATCACCCCCCACTTAAGGTGGTTGGCCAATAATAACTCTTATTTTGGCCAATCATGGGTGGCACTTGTTGGTCAGAATTTCTCATTCACCAACTGATTGACCATCGACTCGATGGTCAAGACACACGGCCGCGCTCTAAAGAGCGCTGCTGAAAACAATGAAGGAGCTTCTTCCTCCACCTCAGCACTAGGTTCTGAGGTGTTGAGTGACAACGTTGACGCTGCATTAGCAGCGTCAACTACGCAAAGGTCGGAAGACGTACCGTCTTCGACCACAGATGCTGCTAAGGCGGCATCTAACAAGAAACAGGGAGATGTTGCTAATGCAACATCTCGCACGATGGCAACTTCCGAATGGCGTGTTGCCAAGAGGGCCATGTTCGGGAGTTCTGACTCCGAACATAGTGATGGGTATACAGATTTCCCCACTAAAGAATCTAGCGAGTCGAAACTCGCTAGGTGCTCATCGCCTAACAGCGATGACGACTCTGGTGTCGCTGTCAGCTATGACAGCGACAATGATTATCACAGGTGGTTGCGGGAACGCAGAGCCCCACCTGGACCAATTACTTCTCCACGTCGGGGTGATTTAACCCCGGCGCGTGGTGTTGAAGCAGGCGGTGCTCCGCCTGCTAAAAGGTCTCGAACAGAAGCGGCGGCTGCCGCTTCTAAAGCGTATCATCGTACGGAACCACATGTTCCGTACAGAGTGGGGGTTTGGACCCCTGGCTGGGCTATTGCCCCCAACAGTGGCGGTCACCGTAAACGGGACTGCCAGTATGCGTTGTTCGATATCAACGTGCTGGATGACTGCGAAGACATCCAGTCACGTCGATTCGATCGAAGTACAGACGATAGACGTCTGTACTTTATTGACCTCTTTTTCCAGGTTCGATATTACTCGAGCCGGAAAGGGTCAAGGAAGAACAGGGACGATAAAGACGCCTTGACTCAGAGTTGGAATGCTTTTGTTGACAACTACAACAAAAGCCCAGATGATTACGTGAATAAAGTCCACGTATTGCGTGGGCGCTTTTTAAAGCACTCACGAACAGGCAAAATGGAATACATCCATTTTGCTTGCATCAAAGAAGTGTTGAAGTGTGGTGTCCCTTCTCACCTCGTTTGCCCACGGTGTACGCATGTCACTCCTCGTCTGTCAGAGGAGGAGTTGCGGGGGTACGGTGGCTTTTCCGTACCCGCCGAAATTCAGGGTTTAATTGATACCCTGAATGCATCAACACCATGTTGATGCTACTTCGCATTATGAGTTTGAGACTTCTTCTCAAACTCAGTCAAAAGGTCTGGGGCGTCGGCCCTCAGAACCTCAATCGGTTCCCAAGAGTCGAACTCTTGGGGATATCCCAGCCAGCGTACCAAGTACTCGGTACGCTGCCCCTTCTTCAAAGGCACCGGGCGCTTCGAGATCAAGCGCTCGAGGATATATCGCTTATTCCCCTGATTATCAATCAGGGGCGGCGGAGGTTGAGAATTCCCTCGCCGTTGTTGTTGCGGAGCATGGTTCTTCGCTCCGCAAGCTCGAGGAGGGTTATTCCTCCTTGAGCAGCGATATTTCTCACTGTGTGAAGAAATATCGAACTATTCGCGAGGATGTCCGCGACATCCTCGGAGCGCACACTGCCCTCCAGCAGAAGAATGATCTTCTGTACATTGAGCTTTTCCGCTATAAGGGAGAGCTCGATCGGCGCACGGCTGATCTTGAGCAGTCGAAGGCGGAGGTAATGACTCTCCGCTCTGCTCATCAACGGCTGGAGGCCGATTACAAGTCTCTCTTGGGAGACTTGGAGAAGCACGGCATCTCCCGTGGTTCTGCGTCTCGTCGTAAGACGAAGACGAGTGATACGGCTTGAGCCGCCCAACATAGAATGTTGGGTGGAGCCGCATTGCTGTGGGAATGTCTAAGGTATAGGCATTCCCCCGAATCTCTTGGACCTTGAAGGGTCCAATGTACTTAGGAAGCAAGTTCCGTGTAGGGAAGTTGCTTATTGCATGTGTAGGCAAATTAGTAGTACTTAGTAATACTAATTTACCTTTAAGAAAGGAGTTTTTGTTCTTCCTTCCTTGTTTATCTGCATTTTGCTTCTGCTTATCAAAAGCAGAGGCAAGTGCATCCTTTACATTGCGTATTACAGCGCCAAGCTGTAATACGAATTCATCTACTGCTTTATCAGCAGTAGGTGCATTATCCTCGTTGTCTGCAGCCATTGCTGCAGACACATATTCATAGTATGCAGCTTCAGTTTAAATTGAATCTGCTTCCGCTTCTACTGTATTTTTAGTAGAAGGGCCATCGTTTTGTTCACAAGTTGCAGTTGCAACTTGCGCATTGACTCGCTCAAAATTTGAGCGGGTCCATCCCCCACTTAGATTTGGCGTACCGCCAAGTAAAGCTGGGGTTCGTGGATGCCTTAAGGGATTCACGTAGAACGGTGTATGCTTAGTTGAAGCATGCACCGAATTGTTAATCGCAAATTCAGTGAGTGAAAGGTAGTCACTCCACTGTTCAAAGACATGTGCGTATGATCGCAACATGTCTCCGAGAACGCGGTAAACCCGTTCCGTCTGCCCATCCGTTTCCGGATGGTCCGCAGTTGACATCTTCAACTGGGTTCCCAACAATGAGAACGTTTCTTGCCAGAAACGTCCTGTAAATCTCGGATCTCTATCCGAGACAATGTCTTCCGGCATTCCGTGCAAACGTAATACCGTATCAACGAATATCCGCGCTGTTTGAGTGGCGGTTACATTCGCTGATACTGCAGTAAGATGTACCATCTTACTGAAACGGTCTACAAAGACCACTATTCCAGTCTTCCGACTATTGTCGGGTGGAAGACCGAATACGAAGTCCATTGAAATAGACTTCCAACACTCTGTCGGAACCGGAAGAGATTGCAGCGGAGCCTGTGCAGACTGCGCAGGCTTAACGCGCTGGCAAATCTCGCAAGCGCGTACGTATTTGCGTACCCACTTGTACTGGTTTCGCCAGTAAAAGTCACGTGCGAGAGAAGCGTATGTCTTCTCTCGACCTTGATGCCCCGAAATCGGTGCATCATGATACTAAAACATAATTTGATGTTTGAGATCATCGTCGTTTGGAACGACGATGCGACTTTCATCTTTTTGGTCTGTGCTGTAAAGCAGCAGACCATCGTGCAGTCTATATCGATGCACGCAAGCGCGGAGGAACTCTGGGAGTTCGTCGCATTTCTCACTTGATTGATTACGTAAGTAATCAATCAACAGACGTGTCTCCTCGTATGTTTTGTACGCCTCGCGTACTTGTCGTATAATTGACGACGACAAAGCAGTGCAACGGATTGCGTTTGCACTGGACCCTTCGGTTACGGACGGTTTCATCTCGTAATCGGGCCTTCGTGATAGCGCATTCGCTATCACGTTCATCTTTCCGGGTTTGTATTTAACCGTAAAGTTGTACTCAGCAAAGAATGAAAGCCATCGAGCCATTCTTTGAGAAATGTGTGGTGGATTCACGGCCGTGCGTAGTGACGCATGGTCCATGTAAACCACAAACGGTCTATCTCCCAATAGATAGATCCGAAACTTAGCCAGTGCGTACTTCATGGCAAGGAGTTCCTTGTCATGCACTGGATAGTTGCGCTCGGCTGGGCGCAACTGACGCGATTGATAGCAGATTACGCGATCACGATCATCGTGAGTACTCTGCATCAAAGCACAGCCGATAGCGAAATCGCTCGCGTCGCAAACGACGTGGAACGGACGCTCGTTATCGTCTATAGACAAGACAGGCGCTTCAGTCAAGCTTTGCTTGACTGCATCAAAAGCATCTTGACATTGGGTATCCCAATGCCATTCGACATCTTTCTTAAGTAATTGAGAAAGAGGTCGTATCAACCCAGCATAGTTGCACGAATACTTGTGCAAATATGTTGCCAACCCAAGGAACTTTCGAAGTTCCTTAACGTTCTTTGGCGTAGGCCATTCAACGATCACCCTGATCTTTTCTGGATCAGGACGCACCCCGTTCTTGCCCACAAAGCATCCAAGAACGGGTGTCTCAGGTGCACCAAAGGTGCACTTCTTCAGATTTGCATAGAGCTTATGTTTACGCATAAGCTCTAACACTCGACGAAGATGCTCCCTATGGACATCTACATCGCTTTTATCGTGTTCACCCTTACTATGGATGAACACATCATCGAAATAACTCGGTGCGAATTCTCGCACCGGGCGTAATAGATGCGTTACGCATCTGTTAAACGTAGCAGGGGAATTTCGAAGCCCCTGTGGCATAACAAGCCACTCCCAAAGCATGCCGCTTGGGGTGCTTACTGCCGTGAGAGGGATATCCTTCTCACGCATTAGGATTTGATAAAATCCATCTCTTAGATCGAGAGCAGTAAAGATGGTGCTCCCGCACATGCCATCTATGATGACATCCTTCCGCGGTATCGGTGTCTGTGCCGGTACCGTCGCTGCGTTCAGCTTGTTGTAAGCGTGAACGATTCTCCACCCACCTGTGGACTTCTTCACACAAAAGGTGGGGGTAGAGTGCGGTGAGGTAGACTCCCGCACTTGGCCT
>CM047582.1:28887389-28925752 GCA_026184515.1 Peronosclerospora sorghi | reverse complement strand
TTCGTTAGAACTCAGAGTCTAACGCTGTTGAGCTTCGTGGATGTAGAAACCCCACGAAGTATGTTGTCAGTCCGGTTAGCAACAGGTGCAACCGTTACTATTCCAAAGCGTGTGATTAAAACACGCTTCGAGTTGAATGAACTGTCATTCGAGGATGAATTCATCGTCCTCGATTTAGATGACAAGTTCGATGTGATACTTGGAATCCCATGGATGTCCAAGTTTAAACCTTCGATCGACTGGGTTAACCTATCGATCGACTGCGGCGGACCCACAGGATCTGATCACCCTGTGTGTAATCCGGATGTATCAGAGGAAACAACCGCAGCGTCAGACAGTCTGGTGGATAGCGATGGCACCACCAGGTCTGTTCTGACACGATCAGCGGAAGGTACCTCCGCTGGTGAGAGTCCAGAGGGACTACCACACGCAACAGAAGAGTCTTTGCGTGTTGGAGAGAAACATTCCACGGGTGATAAAGACCGCCGTGAGAATGAAGTGATATCCACGGTGGGAAACACCCACCGTGAGAATGAAAATGTATCCACAGTGGGAAACACCCACTGTGCGACCGAAGATTCCAACACGACGAATGAATTCCGTGTTGATGAGAGTGAACTCACGATCGAGTGCAATCGTGAGCAAAACTCCGTGGTGGCCAGTGCCCACCACGTTGCGTTATCCATGCGCACGGTTGATAAAGACCACCGTGTCGCAGAAAAGGCGGACGATAAGACGAGCACATCTGATCGCCAAAATTCCATGGTAGGCAGTGGCCACCATGATGATGAGTATTCGCACACGGTGAATCGTAATCACCGTGTAGCAGTCAATCAGACGAGTGCGTCTGATTGCATGGGCAGTTCCGTCGAGACGATCAACGTCTTGACGCAAACGGAGACCGGATTATCTACCCAGTCTCTGTTGATGGAACACCCTCCGAAAGAGGGTTCGGAGGTGATGGCTCTTCCAGCGCTAAGCTGGAAGAAGTTTGTAAGAAACTTGCACGATGGTCAGATCGAACAGATCTGTATCATCGTTTCAACAGATGATGTAGTGGATATTCGTGAACGAATATCCACATTACAAGTGGAAAACATTGGGAAAGAGGTTCCCAATGATCAAACGAGAGTTCAGCGCTTTGAAGCGCAGAGCTGGGAGTCGCTTAAAGCGAACTCCCCATTTTATGAGGTACTTCGGGAATACGCTGACGTATTCCCAGAAGAAGTACCTAACGAGCTCCCTAAGGATAAGGGAACTCGTCATGAGATTGACCTCGTGCCAGGCACGAAGTATTGTGTTACGCGGAAATGGCCGTTACCGCGTGATCAGGTAAAAGCGATCGACGAGTTCTTCGAAGCTCGTCGTAAATAAGGCCAAGTGCGGGAGTCTACCTCACCGCACTCTACCCCCACCTTTTGTGTGAAGAAGTCCACAGGTGGGTGGAGAATCGTTCACGCTTACAACAAGCTGAACGCAGCGACGGTACCGGCACAGACACCGATACCGCGGAAGGATGTCATCATAGATGGCATGTGCGGGAGCACCATCTTTAGTGCTCTCGATCTAAGAGATAGATTTTATCAAATCCTAATGCGTGAGAAGGATATCCCTCTCACGGCAGTAAGTACCCCAATCGTCATGCTTTGGGAGTGGCTTGTTGTGCCACAGGGGCTTCGAAATTCCCCTGCTACGTTTAACAGATGCGTAACGCATCTATTACGCCCGTTGCGAGAATTCGCACCGAGTTATTTCGATGACGTGTTCATCCATAGTAAGGGTGAACACGATAAAAGCGATGTAGATGTCCATAGGGAACATCTACGTCGAGTGTTAGAGCTTATGCGTAAGCATAAGCTCTATGCAAATCTAAAGAAGTGCACCTATGGTGCACCTGAGATACCCGTTCTTGGATGCTTTGTGGGCAAGAACGGGGTGCGTCCTGATCCAGAAAAGATCAGGGTGATCATTGAATGGCCTACGCCAAACAACGTTAAGGAACTTCGAAAGTTCCTTGGGTTGGCAACATATTTGCACAAATATTCGTGCAACTATGCTGGGATAATACGACCTCTTTCTCAATTACTTAAGAAAAATGTCGAATGGCATTGGGATACCCAATGCCAAGATGCTTTTGATGCAGTCAAGCAAAGCTTGACTGAAGCGCCTGTCTTGGCTATAGCCGATAACGAGCGTCCGTTCCATGTCGTTTGCGACGCGAGCGATTTCGCTATCGGCTGTGCTTTGATGCAGCGTGATCACGATGATCACGATGATCGTGATCGCGTAATCTGCTATCAATCGCGTCAGTTGCGCCCAGCCGAGCGCAACTATCCAGTGCATGACAAGGAACTCCTTGCCATGAAGTATGCACTGGCCAAGTTTCGGATCTATCTATTGGGAGATAGACCGTTTGTGGTTTACACGGACCATGAGTCACTACGCACGGCCGTGAATTCACCACATATTTCACAAAGAATGGCTCAATGGATGTCATTCTTTGCTGAATACAACTTTACGGTTGAATACAAACCCGGAAAGTTGAACATGATAGCAGATGAGCTATCACGAAGGCCCGATTACGAGACGAAACCGTCCGTAACCGAAGGTGCCAGTGCAAACGCGATCCGTTGCACTGCTTTGTCGTCGTCAATTATACGACAAGTACGCGAGGCGTACAAAACAGACGAGGAGACACGTCTGTTGATTGATTACGTACGTAATCAATCAAGTGAGAAACGCCACGAAATCCCAGAGTTCCTTCGATCTTGCGTGCATCGATATCGACTGCACGATGGTCTGCTGCTTTACAGCACAGACCAAAACGATGAAAGTCGCATCGTCGTTACAAACGACGATGATCTCAAACATCAAATTATGTTTGAGTATCATGGTGCACCGATTTCGGGGCATCAAGGTCGAGAGAAGACATACGCTTCTCTCGCACGTGACTTTTACTGGCGAAACCAGTACAAGTGGGTACGAAAATACGTACGCGCTTGCGAGATTTGCCAGCGCGTTAAGCCTGCGCAGTCTGCACAGGCTCCGATGCAATCTCTTCCGGTTCCGACAGAGTGTTGGAAGTCCATTTCAATGGACTTCGTATTCGGTCTTCCACCCGACAACAGTCGGAAGACCGGAATAGTGGTATTTGTAGACCGTTTCAGTAAGATGATACATCTTACTGCAGTATCAGCGAACGTAACCGCCGCTCAAACAGCGCGGATATTCGTTGATACGGTATTCCGTTTGCACGGAATACCGGAAGACATTGTCTCGGATCGGGATCCGAGATTTACAGGACGTTTCTGGCAAGAAACGTTCTCCTTGTTGGGAACCCGGTTGAAGATGCCAACTGCGGACCATCCGGAAACGGATGGGCAGACGGAACGGGTTAACCGCGTTCTCGGAGACATGTTGCGATCATACGCACATGCCTTTGAACAGTGGAGTGACTACCTGTCACTCACTGAATTTGCGATTAACAATTCGGTGCATTCTTCAACTAAGCATACACCGTTCTACGTGAATGCCTTAAGGCATCCACGAACCCCATCTTTACTTGGCGGTACGCCAAATATAAGTGGGGGAGGGACCCGCTCATATTTTGAGCGAGTCAATGCGCAAGTTGCGACTGCAACTTGTGAACAAAACGATGGCCCTTCTACTAAAAATACAGTAGAAGCGGAAGCAGATTCAATTTAAACTGAAGCTGCATACGATGAATATGTGTCTGCAGCAATGGCTGCAGACAACGAGGACAATGCACCTACTGCTGATAAAGCAGTAGATGAATTCGTATTACAGCGCCAAGCTGTAATACGCTATGTAAAAGATGCACTTGCCTCTGCTTTTGATAAGCAGAAGCAAAATGCAGATAAACAAGGAAGGAAGAACAAAAACTCCTTTCTTAAAGGTGAATTAGTATTATTTAGTACTACTAATTTGCCTACACATGCAATAAGCAACTTCCCTAAACGGAAGTTGCTTCCTAAGTACATTGGACCTTTCAAGGTCCAAGAGATTCGGGGGAATGCCTATACCTTAGAAATTCCCACAGCAATGCGGCTTCACCCAATATTCCATTTTGGGCGGCTCAAGCCGTATCACTCGTCTTCGTCTTACGACGAGACGCAGAACCACGGAGATACCGTGCTTCTCCAAGTCTCCCAAGAGAGACTTGTAATTGGCCTCCAGCCGTTGGTGAGCAGAGCAGAGAGTCGTTACCTCCGCCTTCGACTGCTCAAGATCAGCCGTGCGCCGATCGAGCTCTCCATTATAGCGGGAAAGCTCAATGTACAGAGGATCATTCTTCTGCTGGAGGGAAGTGTGCGCCCCGAGGATGTCGCGGACATCGTCTCGAAGAGACCGATATGTCTTCACATAGTGAGACATATCGCTGCTCAAGGAGGAATAACCCTCCTCGAGCTTGCGGAGCAAGGAACCATGATCCGCAACAACAATGGCGAGGGAATTCTCAACTTCCGCCGCCCCTGATTGATAATCAGGGGAATAAGCGATATATCCTTCAGCGCTTGATCTCGAAGCGCTCGGTGCCTTTGAAGAAGGGGCAGCGTACCGAGTACTTGGTACGCTGGCTGGGATATCCCCAAGAGTTCGACTCTTGGGAGCTGATTGAGGTTCTGAGGGCCGACGCCCCAGACCTTTTGACTGAGTTTGAGAAGAAGTCTCAAACTCATAATGCGAAGTAGCATCAACAGTAGGTGTTGATGCATTGAGGGTATCAATTAAACCCTGAATTTCGGCGGGTACGGAAAACCCACCGTACCCCCGCAACTCCTCCTCTAACAGACGAGGAGATCCCTGCGTACACCGCGGGAAAACGAGGTGAGAAGGGACACCACACTTTAACCCTTCTTTGATGCAAGCAAAATGGATGTATTCCATTTTGCCTGTTCGTGAGTGCTTTAAAAAGCGCTCGCGCAATACGTGGACTTTATTCACGTAATCATCTGGGCTTTTGTTGTAGTTGTCAACAAAAGCATTCCAACTCTGAGTCAGGGCGTCTTTATCGTCCCTGTTCTTCCTTGACCCTTTCCGGCTCGAATAATATCGAACCTGGAAAAAGAGGTCAATAAAGTACAGACGTCTATCGTCTGTACTTCGATCGAATCGACGTGACTGGATGTCTTCGCAGTCATCCAGCACGTTGATATCGAACAACGCATACTGGCAGTCCCGTTTACGGTGACCTCCACTGTTGGGGGCAATAGCCCAGCCAGGGGTCCAAAACCCCACTCTGTACGGAACATGTGGTTCCGTACGATGATACGCTTTAGAAGCGGCAGCCGCCGCTTCTGTTCGAGACCTTTTAGCAGGCGGAGCACCGCCTGCTTCAACACCACGCGCCGGGGTTAAATCACCCCGACGTGGAGAAGTACTTGGTCCAGGTGGGGCTCTGCGTCCCCGCAACCACCTGTGATAATCATTGTCGCTGTCATAGCTGACAGCGACACCAGAGTCGTCATCGCTGTTAGGCGATGAGCACCTAGCGAGTTTCGACTCGCTAGATCTTTTAGTGGGGACAGCTGTATCCCCATCACTTTGTTCGGAGTCAGAACTCCCGAACATGGCCCTCTTGGCAACACGCCATTCGGAAGTTGCCATCGTGCGAGATGTTGCATTAGCAACATCTCCCTGTTTCTTGCCAGATGCCGCCTTAGAATCATCTGTGGTCGAAGACGGTACGTCTTCCGACCTTTGCGTAGTTGACGCTGCTAATGCAGCGTCACCGTTGTCACTCAGCACCTCAGCACCTAGTGCTGAGGCGGAGGAAGAAGCTCCTTCAATTTTTTCAGCAGCGCTCTTTAGAGCGCCGCCGCGTGCCTTGACCATCGAGTCGATGTTCAATCAGTTGGTAAATGAGAACGACCAACAAGTGCCACCCATGATTGGCCAAAATAAGAATTATTATTGGCCAACCACTCTAAGTGGGGGGTGATGTAATGGGGTGCCATTACATAATTGATATTCAAGTTAGAATATCACAGTTTAATTTCAGACGCGTTGTCTGAAATTTAAATAAGAGATTATAATTTATTATAAACTACGAAGGTAAAGTCGATTCGGTATAAATACCGAATCTTGCAGGTTAACTAATAGTACAGTTAGTTAAAGACTTGATATTATTATATTAATGAGTAAGTTACTATACTATTAGCCTCTAAACCACCCATTAAATAAACACTCTTAATTTTGCGTTCTTAAGACAAAGTGAATATTTATATTTACTTTTTGTATAGGATTAGTTGTTATCAACTAATCCTGCCCTAATTGTATTGCGCGCTTCCTCGCAATTACAGTGTAAGTCAGTAACAGGATCAGTCCTGTTACAAAAACTGACTCGTCAATCGTGGATGAAGAGTTCAACTCCTCTTACGGACGCAACACGACGACCTCGTCGATTTCATCTGCTTTCAAAGCAGCTTAAAACTCGTTGAAGGACATCTCGTCCAACGACAACAGTTCGCCTACCACAGGCAGCCGTTCCGGCTTACGCCTTCTGTGACAACACCTGTCACACTATTCAGCATCGTATAGGACTGCTGACTACTGGCCTCGGGACTCATCCCGAGACCCAGATGGGGGGAGTCAATTGCCCCATCTATTGGAAGCGCCACGCGTCTATCCACAGAGGTCTATACCTCTACCACCGGTGACTCGCCGGTCTCACCTATAACGGCGTAGTCGGAATCATTTCCGACGTGCGAAAGAGACAAACTTCGGGTCTCTTCGCTTGGAAGCGCCTCGCGCTTAACCACAGGGGTCTCTACCCCTACCACTGGAGTCGCAAGTTGTTCGCCGGACAAGGCGTGGTCGGAATCAATTCCGACCTGTAGAAGAGACGAACTTCGGGTCTCTTCTCTAAGCGCCTAGAGCTTACCCTCAGAGAAATCCACCTCTATCACTGGAGACTCACCAGTCCCGCCTATAACGGCGTAGTAGGAATCATTTCCGACATGCAGAAGAGACGAACTACGGCTCTCTTTGCTTGGAAGCGCCTCGCGCTTAACCACAGGGGTCTCTACCCCTACCACTGGAGTTACCTTAGAGGAATCCACCTCTGCCACTGGAAACTCACCAGTCTCGCCATTCACGGCGTGGGGATTAATCGCCGAATCCCCCTCGTTAAGGAACTCTTCCTTAACGCCATTAGGAATTATTATTTCAGACATCCCAATCTCTGGCATCTCACGCCAGAATCGCTTTTGCGATCGAGCAAAGGTGGGTTCATGACTCGCCAATGCTTCACCCGACCGCGGGTGCGTTGAGCCAATGGACTTAGACTTCCAGTATATCCATGGATCGTGGCGTTCCAGCCACTTCATGCCCAGAATGAGGTTATACCTCGAGTCCAAATCCAGGACTAGGCAACGTTCTAAGCTGTCGAAGTCTGCAAACTTCAGCTTAAGGTCAATCGAGACCTTGGGTACAGAAACCTGTACACCCGTCGCAAGACGGACTGTGACAACGTCACGAGAACGTGCCTCTAGGGCCTCGGCATACAGCCGACTCTTCTCCACAGAAGCTCGTATGACATAATTGTCAGACGCTCCAGAGTCTATCAAGACTATCCAAGGCTTATCAAAGCCTTTCACGTCCGCAAGGACTACCAGCAAACCTGGCTGGTACACCAACTCGGTGCTAGAAAGCACCGCTTCCCTCGGGGCTTTGTTCTGTCGTCCCCTACCCTGGGGCTTAACAGCACTGAGGTGTCCCCCAGTAGGGCGCCCCGCACCTACTGGGAGCCGTCGTTTCCCGACGGCTTGGACAAGGGCTTTTTCCCCATCCTTGGTCCCTTGTAGCGAGTGTCTCGCTGGGGATTTTCGGACATCTGTTCCTCAGATGATCCGTGCTCCCACACAGGAAGCATCTCAGCGGCCCATTTCGCTGCAGCATAGCCAAGAGCTCCGCCTCGAAGCTCTGCGAAAAAGAGTCAGTGTGACTCTTAGCGGGAGGTTTCTCCTCCGCTTCGACCTGACTAAGGTCCATGGGTTCGGGACCCACCTTAGAGGAACGGAAGTTCCTCTCGGCGTTAAACGCCATCTTGAACGCCTCCCCCAGGGATTGGGGACGTCATCGGAAGAGCTCCGAACGTGCTGGCCCTTCTCTCAGGCCTCCCATGAAGACGGGGATGGACACATCTTCCGAATACGCTTTCGCGTACATCCCTTCCAACAGGGTCTTAAGTTCTTGGATATATGTTTCCAAGTCCCTAGTGCCCTGACGGCACCTCAGAAACGCAAGCTGATTCTGAAAAACCAGATCAGGCGTTGCGTACATGTCCATAAGCTTCTGCTTAAGGACCTCCCAGGTAGGGAACACGTTCGTGACCGAGTCCGAACACGTAAACGCCCATGAACGGGCTTTACCCGTAAGATGGGTCAGCGCAAGTCCCACTTGCAAGTGATCACTGATCACATTCGCTGTGGCTAAGGCCGTTTCGACCTCTTGTAACCACACATAAAGGTTATCACCTTTTCTCCAGAGAATTCATTTATCTTAAAAGACAATGGAGGACGCACCCCCATGGAACGATCTCCACCTAAACTCGCTTCATGAGCGATGAGGGCATTTACCCTTGCCTTTACGGCCTCAGGGCCCTGCTCCACTAGGAGCTTCATACCCTCGTCACCCAGTAAGGGTAACAGCCTTTTAAAGGCTTCCTTCTGGACGAGGGTCAAACTATCCCAATCGTCCTGATTCATCCCTTGCAGAGGATGCCTTAGTCTACCAACACAGGTGTTGGATTGACTACAAGTGCTACCAGATGTAGCCGGTGCGTATACGCACGGTGCGGCTAGCGCACAGAGGGAGACTCTTCCTTAAAGCGGTATCTACCGCTACTTAGCCGATACGCCCTTATAAAGGGCTTAGTAGGAGAGCTCTCCTACTCGGGGCCAAGATTACCGGGTTGGATTACTACTTAGCCTTAACGGCTGTGTCCCCTTTACGGGGTGTAAGTACAGGGAGGGCTTCATCTTACCTACGACACTCACTGCACGCGCGACCGGTCGAGGTCGCGCGTCTGCACTTTAGAGTGAAATGTAAACTGAATATATTTAATATGTAATTAGCCTAAATTACTTTAAACTAATATAAACTATATGTAATACTAAGTAGAATATTCCAAATTCGTACCTAGCTAAAATGTAGTGTACACACCTGTGTACCGACACGTGGATGGCAGACACACCACCACACCAAGGGCCCCTGCCCTGATTGGTTAAAATAACCAATGGTTCAAAACCTTTCAAACCGGTCTATACTGACCTCAACCGTAGTGTACTCATGTACACCAACACTAAATGTAACTCAAATGTAACCCGGTTACAATATCTCTATAGGGTGAAAGAAGGGTTCGCGAAGTAACTGACGCATATGAGGCATGGACCGTTCAGAGTCGATGAGGTGATCGGTTATCATGCGTCGAGATTAGTTACAGCTGGCACCAATTATCGCATGTTCCCAGTGGTTCACCTGTCCAAGTTGAAATTGGTCAAGGAGTTTCCAGGTCGCCCTACTGCTGTGCTAACAGCCGGAGTAGTATATCGTTTTGTCTTCGACGAAGATTTGCTACCCGAAGACAGCTGGGAAAGGACGCTAGACCCAGATGAATTTGAAGTTGATCGTATCACTGATGTCCGATCTGGTCGAAAGACTAGGTATGGAAGAATGTTACGCGAATACCAAGTCTACTGGAAAGGTCATGCTGAGCCGTCGTGGGTAGACGAGGCATATCTGAACTGTAATGCTCTGATCAAGGATTTCGAAAGGAAGATAGTCAACAGACATCTGTTTGATGTAATGAAAGTGGACGAAGAGTCCAACTAATGCGTGATCGATGAACCGATCGTGGGGTTATGATCGAAGAACCTCCGAAGAAAATGATTGATGAAACCCACAATTGATGAAAAATTGACGAATGACTTGAAGTGGTGTGTTTACGATGGATATTGCGAAGTGAGGTGGTGGAACGGCGGCAGATGAGCGATGTCAAAGCCGATCTATGTTATGCATAAAAAAGGTGACGAAGCAACGGTTGAAAATGACATGATCAAGAGTATATATTGATTAAAGGGAAGCGATAGACCAACTAACCAGACCCATAGAACTTGCGACGGATGGGGGGAATTTTGCGGCCAGGGTGGTCTTCGGGGGAAAGACGATACTGAACCCGCCAAGGCTCAAAGTCATCAGCCTCTCTCAACGCGTCTGATAGGGTCCGAGGAGGCGGGTCCGATAGGAACCCGGGGTACCACGCCCCATAGACGGCCGGGGCAAATCTCAAGGGACGGTTTCGGGCACAATGGGTGATCGACGGGTCCAGGAAAATGTCGAGATCACACTTCCCGTCGATCATCCCCCCCAGGAGAAAGTCCACAACCCTCTTCCATGTCGCCCCGGCACACTTCTGCGCTGACGTCGATCGTTGTATTAGTCCTGGATGAAGAGTCATCAGTTTAGCGAAGGCTTATCTCGATGGGGATATAATGCGTCGACTCCCAGATCGCCAGCGCGTGATGGTCGAGAAACGACCGGTACTTCGCTTCAAGTCGGCAAACCAGCCGACCGAGCGGAAAGAAATAGGTGACAGCATGGTCCTGAAATGTCCCAGGGGCGTTGGGAATATAACCGCTCCACCTCCGACTGGGTGATCAAGTGAACAAACCACTGATCAGCCGGAGGGGCATGCGTGGCGGCCGAGAACAACCATCCTTCGGGGCGGGTCAAGTAATCAAAGACCACTTGAGCCGTGACGCTACGCAGATCGAGCCCACTGAGTTGACTTGGAGTCCATGGAAGGATGTCGGCGTCAGTGGCATCACCAGGCACCGAGATAAACGACTTGAAATCACCCGTACGAGGAAAAAGGGACCCGGAAGAGCCTTTATCAGGCAAATCTTCGCTTCCGAACTCATTAATTGTTGGAGTAGAGGGAATGGAAGCGATCGGGTCAGGGAATCCACTTTCATCGTCGTGATCAGGACTTGGAGGATCGTCGTCCTCCGACTTCGCCTCCGAAATGGGGGAAAGGAGGCGTGACCGCTTGGATCGAGAGGGAGATCGGGAACGTTGAATACGTCTTTTAGGCGAAGGGGCGGCGCGGCTGATCGAGACGTCTGGAGAATCAGCGGGAAGGCCAGCAGGCGATGCAGCCTGATTAGAGCCTGCACGAGGGGTGCGGGCAGCTGGTATGATCTGCATCCGCAACGACATACCATCCAACTGGGACTGAAGGTCCGAGTGAAACGAGCGCAATTGCGTGACTTCGTCTTGAGCTTGTTGCAGTTGATTGCGCATCATGTCGCGTTCTGCAGAAACTTGATCGAAGCGTTATTGCGTGGTGGAAAGCTCCTCCTCCAGTTGAGAATATGCGGCGTGTAGATCATCCAGCTCAGCCTGAAGGTCAGACACTCCCTCGACCCGCTCACATACCTACTGCGTCTGGGCTATGACGGCGGTATAGTCATCCATCCGCATGCGGTTGGATTTATTCTTCTTCCGGAGACGATCGCACTGATCTTTGCGCCTGTCAATTTCGGCGGTCAGTTTGATTTACTGCTCGACCAAGCGCTGGTTCTTGGAAGCATCCCGATCGTACTCTTCTTGTAACTTGCCCATACGCCGCTAAAGTTGAATCCAGATCTCGCTCGTGATCAGCAATATTATCCTCAAGCACCGATCGCAGATAACGATCGCGATCATGACTGCTCTCCAGATGGAGGATCTGGGCGCGTTGATCGACCATGGTTTTCTCGTGATCAGCTATAGTGTTTTTAGCGGTCTTCAACTTAGACTCGAGGTCTCTCACTGCAGTGTCAATGAAATCACGCAGTGGCGCAAGCTGTTTAAGGGCGGTTCGCATGATCACAGCATACCGGGTCCGCCACATCGCGGTTGGCACTGGTGAGCTGCTGTCGAAGCATCGCAATAGTGTCCTCGCTCATCGCGAGCGATTTGGATAACACGGTGATCCGTTCATCGCGGGCGTGGAGGACCTCCTGTACGATGTAAGCCTGATTGTTTGCGGGGATCGCCTGATCGGCCGCGGCCCGATCCAGGGAAGGAGCGTTGGTGGTGCTCGCTGGGGTGTCGTCCGTTATCGCTTGCATGATGGAAATGCAGAAATGCCTGATCGGGAGGGTCTGATCGCAGATGCCACGGTTGGTGGAGGATGAACGTTTGATCGCGAAGGGCATACCACTAACGGTAACGGCCTGATCGATCGGGACCCGATCGGCGGGAGAAAGGGCAGATTGATGGGTGCTGATCACCTGATCGAAGATGTCATGATTGATGGGTGTGGACCACCCGACCAACGGTGGCATGATCTACGGAGGCCAACGGCATGATCGCCCCTCGCACCAACCGCTGTACGGCTGGGACGAGGCTCAGGGGCGGCTGTGGTAAAGTGTGCTACAAAATTTAGCCTAATTAAGGGCTTAATTTTGGGGCTAATTAGGGGCCTGACTACGGACACAATTTGGGTACGTAATCGTCTACGATTGTGTGTACCACGGTGTATACAGTTGCGTGTACAACCGTGGTGCACATAGACATAACATAGACGAGACACGGGGAGATGGGACGATTACATACAGGTACTCAACGAACATCGAAGAATGACGGATAAATCAGGTCGACTCGTCGACGGAGGACGCTGGAATGGGTAGTTCTGATTGGTGGATATTAGATAATTGGTAGTTCTTAGGATTTAAGCAATAATAAAGTTCTCCTTTTGCGTACGATCGAGTAGATCATTTAAGGGACGACACCTTTTCGCCTCCCTCGTTAGTAAATACATCTACGTCCCGGGCGGGAGCACTTTGTGCGTTTTTGGCCCACCGGTAGGCGTAGAGTGTGAAAACTCGCCGGAAATCCGCCCGCTGTCTCAGCGGTTCTTCTTTTTAAAGGTTTTTGGTCTCGGGGACGTGATTGAGCAGTGCTCTCACCTCTTCCCCGTTTGGTTCACGTTTGGCCCCTAAGGTTCGGCTGCTGTAAGCGCCCCACGGGAACTCTAGGTGGATTTAGTGAAATTTATCCCACCTCGTAGGTCTAGGCTAGGAATACATATATTTGGGTGTTCCTTTCGCTGTTTAATAATCCAGAGTCTCCTCCATCAGGCAGTGAAGACTTCCGCTTCCTGCTCAAGTACCCCCTTCGCCGATCATCACCTGATCGACACTCTAAAACTCGCGATCCGCGTTCATCTGCTCACAACTCGCGCCAACTAGCTGATCAGCGACTTTTAGCACCTGATCAAGCCTGATCAAGTCTGATCACAGCTGTTCAACGACTTTTAGCCCCTGATAAAGCCTGATCACAGCTGATCAACGACGTTTAGAACCTGATCAAGCCTGATCAAGCCTGATCAAGTCCGATCACAGCTGATCAACGACTTTTAGTGCCTGATCAAGCCTGATCAAGTCTGATCCAGTTTGATCAAGCCTGATCGCAGCGGTCGTTTCATCAAAAGTTAACTCAATCTTGCAACAAGGAATTGCAGCGTGCCATCCGCGCCACCTAGAGAGCGACCCACGCCCAAGCCGTCGGGTACACAAGGTGAGCAGGAACATATGAAGTCAAGAGACAACCGGAGGACCCCTTCGTCAGTAGGCCGTCCGGGCGCCGTGGTAACGCATGATCAAGCGTCAAAAACTTTGATCAGCCGCTCCACCACAGTGATATGATCAGCACTCTTATTACCACTCTCTTTTGACGTGCAACAGATCATGATCGGTTCATTCACGAAGACGTTTAAGCGCACGCTGTTGCAACACTTTCAATCGTGGAGCTTTACACTCTATTTCACCGCGCATGCCTGATTACCAATTCGAGTCTGTACACACGATAATCCTTCCTTTGGGGTATCGTGACAGTAGGTCCAAACTTAAAAGCAATCCATGGTATTCAGCTTCGTTCACCGTGATATCAGGTGCATGATCAGCAACCGCGATCATAATCTTACACTACGGTAATTTTCACACGATAGCGCCAAACGCACCCACACGTCGCTTGACACTTGAAGATCCATCGAAACTGATCACATAGAGTTCTTAGCCTTTCTCAACCGTAGGAGGTGATACTTCAATCATCTGCCGCGGTTGCTTTTTCGGTGCGATCGCAACCAGTGCTTCATCAATTTCGGTGCGGGGGTGATACTTGCATCTAACGCCCCTAGTACCTCCTCTTCTCCATGCACACATTTCTTGATTTCGAGGTCCCATTGTGATAAGATCGCAGCCCATCTGCCCAATCGTCCTTCTAGCCCGTTGGATGTTAGTAACCATTTCAACGTGGATAAACGTGACAAGACAGTGATCGTCTTTCCGACCAGTATCGTGAAGTAAACATCCAAAACCCGTAGAAGCGCATGAACTTCCTTTTCAACGGGGCTGTAATTCAGCTCGCCGCTCTTCAATGTTCGACTGGCGAATGCGACGGGACAATACACTTGATCATGTTCTTGTACTAGCGCGGCAGATACCGCCCATTTGCTGGCGTAAACCACGATTACCAGTGTTTTAGTCTGGTTAAAATGGCGCTGGGTTGGGGATGACGCAATATTCGCTTTCACCATGCTGAATGCCACTTTGCCCTGATCAATCGAGCGCCTTCATGATTCGAATTCTCCTCGATCAATGGTCGGCTCTTCAACGCTTTATAATCTATCTCTCTTAATTCGTAAAGCACAGCGGCATAGAACGCGAAGTCTTCAATAAATCGGCGGTAGTAGTTAAGACTTCCCAGAAACGATTGCACAGCACGTAAGGTACCAGGGAAAGGCAAATAGATCAGATCGTCCAGGTTCTTTGGATTTGTTTCTAACCCGCGGCAAGATACATGATGCCCTAAATAAGGGACTTCACTTCGCCCCCAGTACGATTTAGCCACGTTGATCGACAAGCTCCATTGATCGCACTTTTCCAATAAATGTCGCACCTTATCACACAGGGTGGTCCAAGTAGGTGCGGGCATCAATATATCATCGATATATGACCGCCGCTGCAGCACAGACGGGCCCGGTGTTTGTTCAGGCTCTCCCACAGTGAATACATCAGCTGACTCATCGGCACCGTCCTTAACCTTGAGATACTCATACAGTGCATTATCGATCAACCGCTGGTAGATCTGCGGAGCATTCTTCAGGCCAAAGGGAATCCGATTCCACTCAAACAATCCAAACGTGGTGACAAAAGCTGAAATCTGACGTGCTCGATCGGTCATAGACACGACCCAAAAACCACTTGACATATACAAAGAGCAAAACCACAACCCTTTATCCAAATCTTCGAGCAAATCCAAGATCAGAGACATATGATACACCATCAAACACGTGAGTTGATTCACCGCGCGAAAGTCGATACATAATCGAATATCAACCCCATTCTTCTTCACTATGATCAATATAGGTAATGACCAGGGTGATGTAGATGGCTGAATGACTTTCGTGGCTAATACCCCTTGATCAATGCTAATAACTTCTCGCGAAATTGTGGAGCAACCTTCCGAAACTTTTGAGCGATCGGGCGCGCATTGCCTACGTCAATATCACAAACAACTCCACGCGCAGCAGGAGGCAGCGTGTTTCCTTTCTTGATCAACAGATGTTTCTTCGCCCAAATTATATCGTGAAGCTCATCTATTTCCTCTGCGGTGTTAATCGATGGATCACCAACTTGCAAATCGTCCTTGGTCACTTCTTCAGTACTTGCGGACACTTCAGGTAGCGTGACAAGCTGTTTCTCCAGCTCTTCCACGAACAAATTTCCGTCCTAGTGGTAGCACACTTGATTATCTGTAGGAATAACACCGAATTCACCGTGATCGGCTGAGACGGGATGATAACGCATATCTTGAAAAGGCTCATCTCTTGCAACAGACCGTTCAACCTCGTGATCCAGGGTCGGACCTTTCACATTCGGCTCCTGATCGCACTTTTCTTGCACTTCTTGTATCTTCTGCGATCTTCCGGATACTAATGCCACAGATGCCGTGATCGAGTCCGTAGGTCGTACCAAAATTCCTTGAGGAATAGGATACTCCTTTTTCTCGACCAAGGGACCTTGATCGACACTATCTTGATCGTCATGCACTGAATCGGTAGAAGCTTGATACGCGAGATTCTGCTACTCCTTATAACGATTAGATCCCACCGAAAAAAAACCAGGGTGACGGGGCAAATCATCCTTATTCATCCAGATACCTACAATCGTATCGTCATGTAGGATGATCGGATGATCGGCATCGTTCATAATACGTAGATACCGTAAATTACCCACGCCCCTAGTCACACTGGGGACCCAATCTTTTCTGAGAGTAATCCATAACTTCCGATCTCGCTGGTCACGAATCCGAACCTCAGCAGATCGACCTACTGGGATCTGTTTTTACTGATCAAGTTTGATGTAGTTTCCACTTGACCCGTACAACGGTCGACGTCCTTCTAATGGAATTATCACCTCATCAGGCAAACTTAGTGCACCATGAGCGATGTCCAATCTAACACCAGCTGGGATCGTAAAATCCATACCCAATATAGCATTTTGACCAACGAGACTTCCAACCCATGCATGGAAATAATATACCAACGAGACCGCTTACGTAATCTTGATTTTACTGCTCCCTTCTGTAAGGTATGCACTTTCTCCAATGCCGACACATTCTTGTGTATGGCTCGTGTCGATCTGACAACCCACCTTACGAGCAAAGGTTGAGTCGATGATCGACACTTCGGCATCAGAATCAAATAATAACGTGGCACGTTCGTTATTAATTTTACCACTCGCCTTGGCCTGTTTAAACCATTTATTAGGCGAGTGGTACTTCCAATATCACCGTGATTCCCGGAAGAAGATCAACTTCCATGATCACCGGGGACCGAGAAAACTCACCAATACGGAAATTAGCCAAACGTGGTAAATCAGGATGATCACATTTTTCATTATCTCGTTATTCTGCTTGATCATCCTTTTTATTATCCACATATGCAAAAATACACAGACCAGAACGCTCGTCTCGTACCAGATTCCAAACTGTAGAGCGTCCTAGTTTAACATGTCTTCGGCTTCCTTGGGCAACATTCCGGCATGCTTGGTAGGGTCGTACCACTGGCGAATGCGATTGTAAAATTCTTCCATAGGGCACTTGCCCGCATCGTGAACTTCGCCGCATGCTCGGCAGACGTACAAGCATTGATCGGTCGGGTGTCCCTTCTTGCCACACTTCACACAGGTCAGGCGCTTCCATCAACGTAAACTATCGTGCCTGATCGATTCACAATGACTGCGCTTCTTTACCGCACCTTGATCAACTGCACTTGATTCACATCGTTTACCAGATCGAGACTCACCAGGTTGATCATGCGTCACTGGTTGATCGCGCATGGCAGCTATCATGTAACGGCTCTGATCACCATCACTTCCACTGCCATCGGCACTTGATTCTTCACTCTCAGATGTCACCTTGATCGCGCGTACTGCCTTGGGATTCCGCGGTGGGGCAGGTTCCCGATCATCGCCGAATTTCTGGAAAAATAGGCAGGTTCTTACCGCCGCCGTTGGCTGGTACGACTTATTGCGTGCAAAAGCCCGCAGCGTCTCTTCCAAATCCTTGACATTATCCAACCGCAGAAGTGCCAGTTGATCAGCGAATTCGCGATCGGACAATGTGTCAAGACAATTTTGCACATGTTCACGTAAGATCGTAGACGATTTGTCCCTGATCGGCAGCTTAGCTTGCATTACAGCCACATTCAACCGGTGGAGATAATCCATTGGCGTTTCATCCGATCGCTGCTTCGTGTAATAATATTGGCGAGACGCCGATTGACCACTTCCACAATATTGAGTTTCAAACTCATCAACGAGACTTTTCCAGCTTGAGCGAGTAGATCTACTCAGCTGGCGAAGCCAATTGCGCGCCTGCCCTTTTAGCAGATCACCCATAATCAAACACTTCTCATGATCAGAGGCTTGATCACGCATAAATGCCGACTTGAGACGACTAATCCAATTTTGCGCTTGATCTTCATCTCCTTCTTTTCCTGAAAATTCCTTCAGATCATTGATCGCGGACATCCGGATCCTGGGAATCGGCTGTTGATCAGGAATTCCAGTATTCGCGGACGCAACTGTGGCTCGTCGAGGCAGTGTGATCGGATCGTCTGGGTCAATATAATCACGCTGGAATCGTTGATCATGGAACGAATAAACGGATTCATGTCAACATCCTTAACCGCCGCTGATATTCCTGACTTTTACTGTTGATCACGACGCGAATATACGGACTCCATATCGACATCCTTGACTGTCGCCGCCTTTCTTGGCTCTGTCTGGTGACGTTTCGTGCAAACAACTCCAGGCGTCGACTTGCGTCGTTCTTCGGCCAAAAAACCGCCCCATAGCCTTATCAAAAAATGTTTGCAGCCGTGGGTCCTACGATGATTGATCATCTTCTGCCTTGACCGATTGAGGTTCGTTCTTGACAACTGAGAATTTGGATTCGTCCTTCTGACAGACCGTCATCCTGGTGATCTTGGGCTCTATAGTCCCGGCACTGCTCGACTCCACTTCAGACGCAACACCTTCTGAAGGAGCAGATTCGTAACGGGATGATCCCGTGTGTTCTGCCATGTTGATTGACAGACCCGCTTCAATTTTTAGCGGAGAATGTGGGGTTCCACCTTAGTAGATCGACCCACGATAGATACCAACAGATCAAACAACTGCTGGGTAGATTCCACAAGATCTTCTTGGTCCTGATCTAACACCTCTTCCGCATCGTATCCGCCTGTCGTCAGACCAGCCTTTTTGATCAGGCGTGTTATCCTTAGCACGATCGTGAGCGTGTTATTCCCGTCCGTAACTGGTTGATCAACCGGTCCGTTCAGCTTCCCGCTGATCGTTACCCCAAGCAGGCTCATGATCGAGTTCGTCAATAAGAAATCTTCCAGTTCTCCTTCATAAACGTTTCTGTAAAACTTTTTCACCAGATCAGCTTCCGTTGGCGGCGTACTTGATCGACATTTGTCGCTCTCCTACCCAGGCGCCTTCATCAACACCTTCGGTTGGTCGGACTGGTAGTAAGTCACCACCGGCTTCCAATCCGGATCATTATATACACATTTAATTGGCGGATCACAACTTGCGTTCTGATCCGCATGGGCTCCCGAAGGAGCCTCGGGAGCCTCGGTTGACTATTCTCCTCCTTTATGTCATCAAGATTCCTCCCCAGGTCCTGATGATCAGCATTTTATTTCTTCTTCAGGCATGACGACGGCGAACTGCCTTCCATCATCACAACCACCTCCTCCTTTTCCACCTTTATCTTCACTTCTGCTTCCGCTTCCGTTTTCTCTTTCGTATCAGCGCCACCTTGCGTAGAATCGCGGTGATATCCCGCGTCGCCCAAAGATCCAGGAACGCGCACCATTGTGGTGGAGCGGCTGATCAAAGTTTTTGACGCTTGATCAGGCGTTATCACGGCGCCCGGACGGCCTACTGACGAAGGGGGTCCTCCGGTTGTCTCTTGAATGCTTATGTTCCTGCTCACCTTGTGTACCCGACGGCTTGGGCGTGCGTCGCTCTCCAGGTGGCGAGGATGGCACGCTGCAATTCCTTGATGCAATATTGGGGTAATACGTGTCGAGTCGATTGGTGTCTATCAGGTGCGATCAGGCTTGATCAGGCTTTGTCGGGCACAAATAGTCAATGATCAGGGCTACTGATCGACAATCAGGGGATGATCAGGGTCGGTGACCGGTGACCAGGGATGATCAGGGTCGATAATCAATGATCAAGGGCTGATCGACGATCAGGGATGATCAGGTTTGATCAGGCTTGATCAGGCGCAAACAGTCGGTGATCAGGAACTATGATCAGTCCAGTTGGTCCCCCACTAATTGGCACGAGTTGTGAACAGGTGATCGCAGGTCGCTAGTTACAGATCGACGATCTGGGTGGTGATCAGCGAAGGGGTACTTGATCAAGCAGCGGAAGTCTTCACCACTTGATCACGGATCCTCTTTGAGCTTAATCCGTCAATAGAATACCCAAATTACCTTGTATTCTAAACTTAAACCTTAGAGGGAAGGTCGATCAGCGCGTTCTACGGGCTGATCGACGACGTCCACTAAAAATCCACCTAGAGTTCCCGTGTGGCGCTTAGAGCAGCCAAACTACTAGGGGCTAAAAACGTGGACCAATGGGGAAGAGGTGAGAGCGCACTGCTCTATCACGTTCCCAAGACCAAAAAAACTAAAAGAATACCGCTGGCACAGCGGGAGAAGTCGCGGGGTGAGCTGTCGACGCTCTACGCCTGCCGGTGGGCCAAAAACGCACTAGGTGCTTCCGCCCGGGACGTAGAGGTTTCTATTAGTAGGGGAGGCGCAAATGTGCCGTCCCTGGCTGTATTTAGTAGATGGACGCAAAAGGATAACTTTATTATCGCTTATATCCTAAGAACTACCAATTACCTAATATCGACCAATCAGAATTACCCATTCCCATGTACTCCGTTGACCAGTCAACCTGATTTATCCGTCGTCCGTCGCTAACCGTTAGGTACCCGTACCTAGTCGTCCCTTCTCACGATGCCCCGTCTATGTTCTGTTTATGTACCTGCAATTGTACACACAGTTGTACACAGGATTACACACACATTTGTGCCTACGATCACAACCACAATTATGCCCACAATTGCACCAATTTTTTGCGGTACACTTTACCACACTCACCTTGTGTACCCATTGGTGTGGGTGGCTACACACTCGGTGGACCGTACCGTGGCTCAGTGAAGATCTTGGCAGGTACTAATATGGGTGTACCACTTCTGGGGTGCTTGATCCAAAATTCCAACGAAAAGATAATCCAATGTAGTCGATCTGCAAACGGATCGGAAATCGTCACTACGAATGCGGTAAAATATGGCACTTGACTGCACGTAGCAGTGAGTAATCCAGCCAATAGGGTTTCTGGCACTTGATTGAAAAGCAATGAGTAATCAAGCCAGTAAATTTTGGCACTTAACTGCAGATCGAATTGAGAGTAACCCATCCAGTAAAACACGTTCCAAACGTGGCCGAACTTGAGGGGTGAGTGAACGTAATCGGCGCTTCTAGTCGTGGGACTTCCGGTGGAGCTCTGTTCTGGCCGGGATTAAATGAGCAAGAGGGGGCCGTGTTAGCCCTCTGTTCCCAATGACTCCTACGGACCGGCGACTTATACAACCCAATTTAATACGAACACTATATTAAGAGTGTGAAGAAATTAGTCTGTAACCAACATATAACAACTCACGCAGTTTTACGCCAATAAAAATGACACGTACCAACTAATACCAACTCAAAAAAGGACACGTACCAACTCAAGTACCGGTACAAGAAATGACACGTACCAACATAGCCAGGGCAATGAACTACAACTCTTTCTCGTTAACATAGACAGGGCAATGCCTTAGCTGCATCTTGGCATTAGTAGAGTCATAGCCCCGGATGATCATTGACCTGCAGACTAGTCAACTACTGTATATACTGGGAGACTGCATGATAGGACACAACCGCTATGCATCTCTTTGGTCAAACTAGCTATACCCGTGTTATTATCCCATTAATTAGTACGCGTCATTTCTTGAGTTGGTATTAGTTGGTTACGAACTAATTTCGATATTTCCCTATATAATAAACCAATTAAAATTCAACATGTAGACTATATGTAAACCGTGTTCCTTCCTCAAATCTGCGTACAAAACTTTCCAACCACACGATTAGCCCAATGCACTCTGTCCTTTCAGCCAACCCGATCGATCCGCCTTGAAAACAGGTACACAGATACAAACTGGTCAATAATTTTCAATAGCACTTCACCACAGGAAGAACATATCATACTTTATTGGATTATTGTTGGTGCCGCTACGTGAAAATTGGTTTACAAGCCATCAATAGAATACTGGATGCACGGAGGCAAGTACCATTACTGATCAAGTGAAGTGGTCCGCCTGATCATACCCCCGCCTTATACAGATTACGCCGGGCGAAGAGTTTCCGCTTAGGACACGTGTACAGGCGAAACTAAATTTACACCTGATCAAGACCCATTGTGACCGCTTCGTGCTGATCGGCAAGGGTATAACCCGTCTAGGTCGTCGGATACACAAAGTAAGATGAAAACGATTAACATAGGACCCCTTGTAATGAGCCCCACTGGCCGTTACATGACTCAATTCATAGTTAGTGTGCACCCCACTATCCTCTTGGATCGCGGATTGCCGTAAACATGATTCTCGGTTCATGTTTACGCGTCGACTTTCATGTATTAATCAAATGATTACATCCGCAAGGAATGTTCTCGAAACATTCTCGAGTGTTCTCTGCACATGTGTTTCTGTGCATGGAGATGGTTCCTGCTTGAGAAATTATCTGGTGACGCGACCGACGTGTCACTGTGGGTACATGTTTTATGTCCCAGCCAATCACATTGGTCTACGTGTCGGTGAGATTCTCCGAAGACGAATCTGTGCTTGAAGTTCAAGATCAACCCGACTCAACCCAAGGTTTTATAGTAGGCTTTCGAGGTTATACCAAACATCGTTGGTGTCACTGCATTTTAACCTCATAGGCCTCTAGTGGTTTTTCATGTTTAGGATTCAGGAACCATAAGCTCATTTAATTCAGTTGCAAATTTGACGGTTTCTCCTCAAGTCTTCTCCTCCAAGTCTTCCTCGTCGAGCAAGCGTGGGTTCCGTGTTCTGGGTCCTGTCCGTGGCTGAGTCCTATTACACCCCTTCAATATTCGGCAGTGTGGGTGCCGTGATCAAGTTCTACTTTTTTGTGGTCTGCGCTCCACTGAAAATTTTACTTAACAAGGTTAGAAATGATGCATTTGTCCAATTTGCGAGTAGCCATTTTGGATTTTTGGATGAGATGAAGATTCGAGCTACGGAAACGGATTAGCTATATATACATGTGAAAAGAATTCAAGTTTAAATTTCTTAGTGTGTTTAAGAATTTGATTTTTTCTATTTCTAAAATATAAACTTTCATTTTGACATCTTATTGACTTATCACGTCTAGCAGCGGCCAAGAAGCGGCCTTCTCACTCTTGCATACGAATATACTTTCTGATCAAAAGTTTCAGATCAGATAGTATACACTGCGCTGACCTTATTTTCCTAAAGCATTATTGTCTTCCACAGCCAGCAATTTAGCGTTGTACCCCCATGGTGCCAGGAGCAAGAGCTCTTACAGGCGCAACGTCACGGTTAGACACATTTGGACAATTGAAGTAAGAACGCAGCTGTACGTGCGAAGAAACGGTGGGCTATTTTATTATAGAATTGTTAATTCCACCACACACTTTTGTTATTTCCACCACACCAGCCGTCACGTGATCAATGTTACTATTTCAAAAAGTGCGTGGTGGTATTAACAATTCCCTATATATTAACATTTGAGTCACTACTTTTGTGATAATGAACCCCAATTTTTATTACACGACACACTGCTTTGTAGTTGGTGGGGGTTTTGCAAGTAAAAAAACTCCTTTTTTGTACTTACATGGGGTACGGACACTCGACCCCGTTCATTTCAACGGACACGGATTTTATCTGCGTCCAGAACTTTTTGTACTTACTTGGGGTACGGACACTCGACCCCGTTTCATTTCAACGTACACGGATTTCATCTTCGTCCAGGACTCGACGCCGCCAAGACCATTTTCACGACCGACACCCGACTTTTTGTACCCACCCCACGGAGTCTCGACAGGCGCAAGATTTTAATTGTTAATCCACGTGGTACCCGCGTCTAACGCATGAATCACGCGATGCGCGCGCTTTATATCGTTCGTAAACACACCTGCCGAGAGGCCAAAGATCTTACCTTCGCACGCGTTATCACTTTCTCTTCGGTGTCGAAGGGAAGGAGCCACATGACCATACCAAAGATCTCTTCCCGGACAATCGTCATGTCGTCCGTGCAATTCACAAAGATTGCGGGCGTGAGGAAAAATCCGTTTTTCTTACCATCCGACGGCATGATTCGTTTTCCTCCACCTTGTAACAACGTGGCTCCTTCGTTGATCCCTGTTTCAATATACTTTTGACTACTTTCATGTGCTTTTCATTAATCATGGGGCCAATCTCCGTCCTCATGTCCAAGGGATCTCCGAGGCGTAGCTTGAGCGTACGTTCATGCACACGTTGCACAAAGTGGTCAAAATAATCCGTCTCTGGACAAAAACGCGCATCCCATTCGAATTAACTTGACCCGATGAGTACCAATTCCCCATCATGGCTCCCGACACCTCCTCATCGATCTCGGCATCGTCGAAAACAATTAAAGGTGAATTCCCTTCCAAGAATTCCCTTCCAACTCCATCGTCACTTTCCTTAACTCTTTCGCAGCGGCAAAGTACACTTTTTTCCCTGTCCGAACGGATCCGGTAAACGAGACCTTGGCAATCGTTTCATGTTGCACTAATGTGTCGCCAATGTACCCGCCTCCTAACACGACATCAAACACCCCTGCCAGCACACCTGCTTCCAGATAGATTTTGGCAAGCTTTAACGCGGTGAGAGGCGTTTCTTCCGACGGTTTAAAGACCATGGCGCTCCCAAACGCTAACGCGGGGGCAGACTTCCATACGGCGCTCTATAGTGGATAGTTCCACGCGCCAATGCCAGCGGTGACACCTATGGGTTCTCTCTTTGTATACGCCCAACTCCCATCCGTTAAGTCCAAGTTCTGTCCCCCAATGGATGGACTGATGCATCAGTAATACTTCAGACAGTCATCAGCACTCGGAATGTCCGTGACGCTGGTCTCAGCCAACGGCCGTCCCGTATCAAGTGTCTCGAACGTCGCGAGGGCATCCCGTTGCGCCAGGACGAGGTCGGCAGCTTTGCACAAAATGGCACCGCGTTGCACAGGACTCTGAAGTTTCCACTGAGCTTGGGCCTCCCGAGCACTTGCAACCGCTTCGTTCACTTTCGATACCGTTGCAGCATTGAAGGACGTCTCTGCCTCACGGTTGCAGCATTCAATAAAGTAAAGAATTGACTGGAGCTACTCGAAGCCACGTACTTGCCATGAACAAACTAGTGGACGATACGCGAGGCCACTACACCACTACTACCCACACCTTTTTGGGGGGTTCATTATCAAAAAAAGAGTGACTCAAATGTTAATATATGTGGTGGAGTCAAGTTCAAAATCGAACACCGTAGTGTCGAGGACCTGACCACCATCGTGCCCGGCCTTCCAACTTACGGGGGGGGTACCCCGCGAACCTTCGTTTCGATCCGATCGGATCGTCCGCTACTGGCAGACGACCGATCATCAACACAGGACGCCCGGTCCGATTTATTCTACATCTCACCTTGTGTACCCGATGGATTGGGCTGGTAACACACTCGGTGGATCGGTGCTGGGAATTGACTTGTGGTCTAAATGTGGTAGACCGTGCTGGGTATTGTACCCCGGGCGGAACTCTTCACCCTGGGTACGGGCAGACCAGTTATATTCGAATTTAGTATGCTCCAAAGGGCAGATCGCTCAAACGATCTTAGAGCTCAACCAATACGAGAACAAAACTCCAATAATCTAATAGTCCAGTAGGGAGATCCAAATGAGAACGTGATATACTCCACGAACTATATCTCCACGTAATAATCCAAAAGACGTAATAGCACGTTCCAAACGTGCGCAACTTAAACTTGAGAGGTCGACCAAAATGCACCCCCATCGAGGGACTTCCGGCGGGACAGGTGCGTCTGTGACGCGTCCCGGCCGGGTATAATGATCTGGAGGGTATTATTCGACCCTCCGCTCCCAAAACACTCTGCGGCGTGCAGAGGAGACTGATGTGCAAAGCGAAACGACCCCCGGTTGAGTTAGAGGTCCAACAATTAAGTCGTAAAGCCAAAAACGCTCTTCTTAGACGAAGCCAAAACCAAAAACTTTCCCAACAGGCAAAACCAAAAACTAAACTACCTACCCCCTATAGTCCCCAATATGTACCAAACATGAAAATATGTAGTACACGCAATCTCATGTGACTTACCCAAATCCGTGTTCTTGACACCCCTTGCACATGACCGGCTTAAAATCCTCCTGGATTTCCACCAATCCGATCGACGATAGGCCGATCGGTATGCTGCTGACCGGAAACGACCAAAATTCTTGGGTCCGCTTCGCCGCATATATAGGGAATTGTTAATTCCACCACACACTTTTGGGAATAGTAAAATTGATCACGTGCCGGCTGGTGTGGTGGTGTGGTGGAAATAGTAAAATTGATCACGTGTTTTCTGGTGTAGTGGAAATAACAAAAGTGTGTGGTGGAATTAACAATTCTCTTTTATTAGGGGGTTTCAAAGTTAGTTTAGAAGATTTTGCAGATGATTTTGCAGAAAAATTCGGCCAATCAGAGCGATCTGCAAAATGTTTAGAAAGAAGAATTTCCTGAATGCCTCGGGCTTGCAGAATATTTTTCAGAAAGCAAAACGCAACAACGCGTCCCCAACAACGTACCACCAACGCCGACCGCGGCTGCTGCGTATGGGATCCTGGACCTGACCGAGGCGCAGATGCCGCACAGGTTGACAAGGTAACTTACGAGACGGCTATCCGACTCTTGTCTTCTTTTGGGTAGAAAAAAACGGTAGCTACCAGTCTGGGATCCTTTAGCGTGGACGCAGACATGCTTTATGCGCTGATGACTGAATTTTCGCAGGAACTGGCTGCTAAACGTGGAAAATTTGATAGTGACCCGCACTTCCGGATGCCGCTGCACTTAAGCACGAAGCTTACACGGAGGTGATGACACAGAATGGTGTTAACAAGACGGCGTTGACTGCGCATTATCAGCGAATGCAGGCGATGATATTCAACTTTGAGAGGAGTCGGACGAAGAAGCTTGGGTTATTTGTCTGTGTGGACGTTGGTAGCGATGTATATTGGTGGGATTACGGTCAATTGGCGTTGTGTGGTGAAGTGTACCACAAATTTGGTCACTTTTGGTCAAGGCAGTTGGTCGAGTTTCCGATTGGTCTAAACAAGGGGGGCTTCTTAGCCTATCAGGTTCAAGGAGTATCAAGAACGCAGGTCTTGGGTGAGTCACCTGACATTGGGTATTTTACATAATTTTGTGTGGGTACATTAGGGACCATAGGGAGGTAGTATTATTGGTTAGTTGCGATTTTTCCAAGTAGAAGTCTATTGGTTGCGGATTTTTTTAAGTAAAAGTCTTTTGGTCTAGGAATAGGTGGCAAAACCTCTTCTGGTCTTGGTCTACACCGCAGCAAGGGGTCGCCGTTATTCTTTTTACGTACACTAGTCTCCTCCGCCCGCCGCGGAGTGTTTGGGTGCAGAGGGTTGAATTATCCCCTCTCGCCTATTATACCCGGTCTGGACGCGCCGCACGCGCACTTTGGCCACCGGAAGTCCCTCGACGGGAGTACGATTTGGCGATCTCGACACTTTGACTCAAGTACGTTTGGAACGTGCTATTCACTGGATTGGTCTTTACGTGGAGATATCGTTTGTGGAGTTTCACGGGCATATTGGGTCTTTACGTGGACATATTGGCTTATTGTAACATTGGTTGGAGTTTAGACCGGTTTTCGTCTTCTCTCATATTGGTCAGGGGCTAGACCGGTTGATTGATATACCCTCTATTAATTCGTATTGGTCAGGTCTAGATCGTTTGGACGATCGACCTATTGGAACTTATCTTTTGGAAGTGTTTCTGGTCTGAACGTACCTGGGGTGAAGAGTTCCGCCCTAGGTACACCTAGCCAGCACGGTCTCATATTCAAGACTGAATCAGATCGATCAGCGATCCCGATCCACCGAGTGTGTAACTAGCCCATTCCATCGGGTACACAAGGTGAGATGAACTTAAGTGAATCGGACCAAGTGTCTTTGGATGATGACCGGTCTTCTGCCAGCAGCGGACGATTGGACCATATTTCGAGTGGAGGTCCGCGGGGTACCCCCCCCCCGTAAGTTGGAAAGCTGGGCACGATGGTGGTGGTCAGGTTGTCGATACAAATGTATTCGATTTCGAACTTGACTCCACCACAATGGTGCGCGTGCCCGGATCACTTGGTGTTCGTTGATATCACCGCGAGGTGTCATCAAAGATTGAATTTGAAGATTTGAATTTGGAATCGTTCTGGAGAGGGCGTAAGGAAAGGCTATCACCTTACGTATTCGCTCTCGATAAAGATGGCGATGTCCGGTCTGGCCTGGTGGAGGACCAGATAGGGATTAATAAATTTTTTCCTCCCCAAAAGGCTCCCACCGGAGCCGATCGGGACTATAGCAAGTCCTGCTATAGTCCCGGAAAGGATCAGGGCCTTGGTCCTGATCCTATGTATGTGCATAAAAAAGTTGATGGAAAATTAAAGGACGAAAAATACTTGGAGGCTGATCTGAACGATCAGATCAACCTCCCCTAGGTCCCCAAGGTCCACAAGATTCTCAAGAAATGGTTTGGAATGCCGGCCGACGAAGACGACCTTGAAGAAAAGTCGCAGGTAGGAGATGGAGGCATCACTGAAGAAGACCTAAGCAAGATGTATTACATTTTTGAGCTGAAATGATTTGTTCGCTTTGACGTGGTCTTTCGGGTGTCGAACCTCCAGATCCCCGACCATCTTCTCGGTCCCACTACCGACCCGATCCAGAGTGATCGCCCATTACTGTTGGTGAAGAACTTGGTGGCGATGTTGGCGGAGGTTGGCATTAAAATGCAGAACCCCGCCGATGTCCACAAACTATTTTAATTTGAGACTTGGAGGCTGAAATCGTCGATGTCGACCTTCCACGACCATTTGGTCCCACTGGTGGGGGCGGTTCGCCGCCCAACTCCCACCGCAGCAGTGAAGGTCGCTAAAATCTCCACAGCGCTTGTTGACATTGGTTCTGATGACGAATCGGTTTATCAATCTCCACCGGCCTCGAACAGCTCATCAGAGTTGGAGACCGGTCTCGAGCGGATGACCATGGGGGTGGACCATGCCCAGCTGGAACAAAAAAAGGACGTGCGGCAGCAAAGGGCTGCTTGCCAGTCGGGGCTCCAGCGACCCCCACAGGCCTCAGTTCCGCAAAAGGAGGGTATCAACACGTTGCCCATGACTCCAGCTAACGTCCAAGCCATATTTGAGACGATGATGGAGCGTTTCATGGAAGACCGGGTTAGACCACCTCTGCGCCCACATGTCCAAGACCGGTCTACTCAGCAAAGTTCCAATGTTTGCAGAGATGTAGATATGGAATCGGTAACAACTGTGGACAAACCCACTCGAAGTGATAAGCAAGTCGGCGAAGGGAAGCGCAAGCCGCAACCAGCCATACCGCGTAGACCAAGCAAGACAAGTGACTGTGACATGGAGTCGGTCGGCGGTCTTGACGACCACTGTGGGTCAGACGGTACGGTTCTGGCAAGTCACGCAAGGCTAACCTAGCCTACACTATTGCTTATGACTTTGGATCTGCTGCGATTCCGCGCATCCGTATGGCCGCGACGACCGACATCAAGGACTTCACTGGCAAGGATGCTGATGAAGACCAGGCCCGGTCTTGGTTCGGTCGGGTCAAGTCTGCGTTCCTGCGAGACCATACCCCGAAAAGTGAAAAGTTTCTGATCATCCGGGATTTGTTGAAAGGACCGGCTGCCAACTGGATCCAACAGTTAGGTCGGGATGTCCGGTCTGACTGGGACCAGCTATGTGCAGAGTTTGAAGGGCAATATTGTAACTCCGGATTTTCGAGTGCCCGCAAGTATCACCATATGCAGAAGCGGAGCGACGAGACACCGATCGAGTATTTGCATCGGTTGAACGTGGCTGAACTTCGTGCCGGCATAAAAATTAAAGAGAATACCCGCCGAACGGTGCTGATCTGGAACATGTGGGTCACTACATTAGTACCCTGGACGATCAAGAACTGGCGGACCAGCTTACTCTTCTGCGTCTTAGGGACGCGGGTGATGTTGAACAGACTCTACGGACGCTACAGCAGTAGCGTAGCATTAGGGCGAAGAGTGCTGGTGGATCAGGTCGCTACCGATCAAAGACCCAGACCCAGACCGATCCGGTCAAGAGACCCTGGACCAGACCGACCCGAGCGGTCAAGGAGATCGTAGCCGAAGACAGCACGGGATCGGAAGGGGGAAGTGGAAGTCAATCCAGCCAGGAGTCATCGGATGAAGACCACTATCGTTACGTCTATGTTGCGGGGCCTGCCCCGAAGACCAGGTCGAAGTCCGACCAGGTAGACCGGAAGGTAAGGAACGGAAGCAAGTCCGATCCGGACCGACCTCGTCAGAAGCGCTCCCAATGTGGGTCGAGCAAACATGATGGTCCAAACTGCTGGAAGAAGATGGTGTGCAAGAAGTGCAAGAGACGCGGCCACCCGACTGACCACTGCCTTTTCGTATGCAAGTCATGTGGAGAGATCCACGAGGCAGGCCGCTGCAAGATTGAAGATTTTTTTAGCATGATACGCAAGTGGTACGTGCCGTACAAGCACGCGGGGATGCTGCCGCCGGACGCGGAAAAGATGTTAAACTAGAACGCTCTCCAGGTTGGAATCTGGATCGAGCCGAGCGTTCTACGGTTCACATCTATGCATATGTAGGCAAGGAGGATAAGACCGACAATACACGCTCTACCGAGACCATCCGGTCTACAGTCTGAAGACCGATGAGTACTCCCGGAACAAGTTGGTTATGCAGTTGGACTTGCTGCCTGGAGAATCCCGCGGATACTGGAAGTATCACGCGCCTGGTAAATGGTTGAAGCAGGCGAAAGCCTGTGGCAAGATTAATAACCAGAAAGCGACGATGTTGTTCGACTCTGGAGCTGAAGTCTCGATATCGACTCCGCCTTTGCTCGTAAGGTCGGATGTCGTATAGACGATACCCAGAGACAATAATGCGTCGGGATCGGTGAAAACTCTTATATGACCGAAGGAAGAACGCGTGTGAAATTACTCTGTCGGGATCGCTGGTCTACTTTTTCAGCGCTTGGGTTGGCAAGTTGGCTGTTCAGGACGCTTTACTAGGTATGGATTTCATGGTCCCAGCTGGTATTCGCCTAGACCTGTCACATGGAGTGCTTAAACTACCGGATGAGGTCCAGGTCCAGTTGGCTGGTCTAAGACCTCTGTATGGTTCGTATACCGATCTGGTCCGGTGTGACCAAGACCTCACTATCCCAGTCGGTCGTTCTGCCGATACCCCGGTCGAGAAAGGTTTTTCTTCGAGGAAGTTATGGTTGACCAGGGGAGATCGGTGGGTCCCGACCTTCGTAAAGAGTGCTGGTCGATGTGATTTTGTCCGTGTTACCAATATCGGTGACAAGCCGCTGACACTGGACAATAACACTATTGTCGGCATGTGGTTAGCAGAAGGGAAGGTACCAAGGAAGATGGGGTTCGTCTCGATTGGATCGAGGCGGTATGTCGAGTGGCAAAACCTGGCGTACCAATCGACCACCGATCTTATCAGCTATGATGGGTCGGTGGAAGAGGATACCTCACCTTTAGTGGAAAGACCAAGTTATGTCACCCCAAAAAAGATGCTGGTCCGAAGAAAGGCGCCGCAGTCACCAGGAACGGTGGACCATCAAGTAGACGAGCCAAGGTTAGTCAACGTGGTGTCAGCACAATACCAGGCGACAGCGGAGCAAGAAACGGAAGAAGGGGAACATGAAATTGCTAGGTCGGACCATGACGGTATTCCTAATCAGACCGATATCAGTGAAGGACAGCCCGTCGATCAAGACCAGGGGCGTTCAGCCGGTCCAGATGGTCTAGGGGAAATCGCCCCAGAAAATGAACAAGTCTGTATACATGAAGGCGGGGAACAGTACATTCAGGAGCTGGAAAGCCAAATGGCAGTCCTCCCTGAAGTGTCTGCCGACTCGCCTGAAGTTACAAAGGATGATTTACAAGTGGGTGATCAAGACCTTAACAGTCCAGACCAGATCGAGCAGTTGCAGAATATCATATGTAAGAAAAGACATCTGCTGATCGGAAAGGGCAACGCCTTACCACCTGCATCCCGTGGTACGATTTGCGATATTGACGTTGGAGATGCCAAGCCGATTGCCCAGCGATGTCGACGCGTGGCGCCACAGTACCGTGAAAAGCTTTCTGATCTCATTAAAGGACTGTTGGTCACCAAGATTATTAGACCGTCGACCTCGCCATGGGCCTCGCCGATCGTAATTGTTATCAAGAAGAACGGCGTTGACATTAGACTGTGCATCGACTATCGGCTGGTAAATCGGTTGACTAAACTCATGGTGTACCCGATGCCGCTGATTAATGATCTGTTGGAAGACCTCGACAAGACCTTGTGGTATTGTTCGTTAGATATGGCAAGTGGGTTTTGGGTGGTCTCGATGACTGATCGAGCCCGTGAGATTTCCGCGTTTGTGACGCCGTTTGGTCTTTTCGAGTGGAATCGTATGCCGTTCGGTCTGAAGAACGCCCCAGATCTATCAAGGGCTGATAGACAACGCATTGTACGGACACTTCAAGATCAAGACCGATCGGGAACCTGTTGAAAATTATGATGTGTTTAGAGAGGGTGAACCCGATCGGGAAAGAGGACCGTCCGTTCTAGGGAGGCGGTCGTACATCGACGACATTCTGATACCTGCCTCGTCATGGAACGATTTGTGCGAGAAGGTTGAACGATTGTTGGAGACATGTGACCGCTGGAACCTGTCTATCAGTGCCGTGAAAAGTTTTTGGGGTATGTCCAAGGTCGCCTATTTAGACCATATGGTCTCGAACAATGGTCTAGAGGCTAATCCCAAGGACCTGGATTCGCTGAGTAAACTCCCGTTCCCCAGATCGCTGAAGGCAATGCAGTCTTTCCTGGCAAGCTTGAATTATTATAGCCGATTCATTGAAGACTTTGCTATCTACGCGGCTGTGCTGTACGAGCTCCGGGAAGTTGACTATCATATGTTGCGCGAAGGAGATCGGGCAACTTTACAGGAGGGCGCCGACTCTGGTCTTGCTGCAGTTTGTCCGCAAGTGTAGAACGAAGATCATATGAAGCGTGCACAGTTTGACTTTGGTATGTTGAAGGTTAAGATGGCGACGGCACCTATTTTGAAGCATTTCGATCCCGAAAAGGTCCCGACCATTATTGTATATGCCAGTGAGTGGGCTATCTCGGCCACTTTAGTGCAAGATCACGATGGTGTGTATCATACAGTCACGTTTACGAGCCGGACGCTAAACCAAATGAAGTGAACTATGGAATTGTCAAGAAAGAAGTTCTGGCGTTGCTACGAATTCTGGATGTGTGTTACAACCTGCTGGTCGGCCGACCTATAAAGGTCCTGTCAAGACGGTCAACTTTGGCCTGGCTATTATCAGCCAATGGGATGGACGGACGTCTAGGCAGATGGTCGGCGGTCTTGTCGCAGTGGACCCTCGAGGTCGTTAAGTGCACCGGGGGCGAGGAAGAGATATTGGGCACATTAGCTGCCAGTATCACCCCTCGGTCTGAAGTGGACGAGGCATTGATAGCGATTGCCCCGAGGAAGCAACCTCGGCAGTCAGTTTCGAGACCGCCACCGACCGTCGACCATGATGAAGAGCTCTTGGTCTTAAGTTTTGACGGATCGGCAAGCGTGAAGAAGAAGGTCGGCGCCTATAGTGCCATATTGTGGAAGTTGCCACAATGGTCTATAGTTTCAGCCGCTGCCTATTTCACGCCGGATATTACTGTTAACGAGGCGGAGTACAGAGGTCTACTTCTATGTCTGGACCTGCTGTCGTCTCAAGAGAAGGGGCGAGTCATCATATGTGGTGACTCCAACCTAGTGATCAGGCAGATCACCGGAGAGATCGACTGCAAGGCTCCACGACTAAGGACGATAAATGATCGAGTAATGAAGGCATTGAAGGACCACCCCAACCACGAGCTATTGCACGTGAAACGGGACTGTAACAGAAGCGCCGACAACCTCGCGACCAAGGCCATGCAAGACCAGACCGGGGCTACGATCACCGAGAAGGCCGTTCTGGATGAATTGGTGAATATAAACAGGCTCCCAGAGGTGATCGGACCCAAGAACGCCCCAGTCCAGGTGCATGTGATGGCCGCAACTAGATCGAAAGCTCAGAAGTCTCGCCGACCGTTCCCGAAGGAAAGTTTGAACGAATATGCAGTGCAACAGTTAAGGATGGAACGGATCCTCAAGGCGCAGGACGAAGAATAATGGATTATGAACCTGAATACCTACCTGCGTGATGAACTGTCCAAGTTGACGAACGATCAAGCGAAAGAGTGCATCAAGATAGCGGATAGCTACGAAGTGGATGATAATGGATTATTGTATTAATGCCGCGATGCCGACCAAGACAGTGCAGACCGGGACCGACTGGCGAAATTAGTGATCCCCGAGTTGCTGCAGCCGGATGTCCTTCATCACTATCACGTGAGTCTAGAAGGGGGACATCAGGGCATAGGCAAGACCTATCACAAGATCAGGTCCCACTTCCACTGGAGAGGTCTTTTCCGCAGTGTGCAGAAATATGTGGGCTGTTGCACGGATTGCGAGACCGGAAAGGGTAGACCGGTAATCAAGGGGCGATCGCCCGGAAATATCGAAGCTACCTACCCTTTCCAGGTCATAGCGATGGACCACATACCGTCACTGCCTAGATCGACATATGGCAACACGGAGCTGCTATATGGATAGACCTGTTCACTGGTCTAGTTATCGCGAAGGCAAGTGCATCTCGGTCTGCGGAGCAGATCGCCCAGAGCTACGAAGAATGTGTGTTCCAAAGATTCGGAGCCAGCGAGGTCATCAGGAACGATCGGGAACCCGGTTTTATGGCCGAGGTGTTCCGGTCGTTCAATAACATGCTGGGCCAGAAACAGAGTGCGACGATGGCATATCGTCCGCAAGCAAATGGATCGGCGGAACGCATGGTGCAGACCATAACGAGGGCGATCAAGATGTACGTTGCTGACCCAGACCAGCGATATTGGGACGAGTATGCAGAAAGGCTGGTGTTTGCACTCAACTCGTCAACCGATCGGGTCCGAGGAGAAACGCCTATTTATCTGACATATGGATGGGACCCTCGGTCGACACTGGAAGCTGCGATACCTATCGGTTGCACCCGGACCCGCGATCGCGATGCTCGACGCTGGCGCATGCAGGTCCAGAAACACTACCAGCATGCAAAAGAAGTCGTCAACGAAAAGCTGCGTCAGGCCACACAAGACCGGGCAGACCGGACCAATGACCAGGTCCGACCCCACGGTATAGAACCAGGGGCGAGGGTATGGATATACCTAGACCGAGTGAAAGAGGGCTATGCGAAGAAGCTGGCTCACATGTGGCACGGCCCTTTCCGTGTTGCCGAGCTGATCTGTGATCACTCTGCCCGTCTAGTAACAACTGGTACAGATTACAAGGTCTTCCCGATTGTGCATGTGTCCAAGTTGAATCTGGTCCAAGAATTTCCTGATCGACCCAAAACTCCCTGTCTAGTAGACGAAGAAAAAAGATTTGATTTCGATGAAGCGTTACTGCCGGAGGACAGTTGGGAACGACCATTAGAGGAAGACGAGTTTGAAGTGGAGAAGGTCTTAGATGTTAGGTCGACCAAGAAGACCACGTTCGGTCGGACTCACCGAGAGTACCTGGTCCGATGGAAGGACCATGATGAATCAACTTCGGTAGACGAGCTCGATTTGAATTGTGGGGCTCTTCTACAAGAGTTCGAACGAGAACGATTCAGTCGTAATCGCTTCGCAGTGATGCAGACTCATGAAGACCAAGACCAAGACACGCAGTAGCATCGGTCGGTCTAGACCGGTGTGAAGATGTGGAAGGTCCGGAGTTGATGTGAAATTGTGATGAACTGTGACGAATTGGAGTAGCGGAATGACGAATGTTATGACTATTTTTCGTGATGGGGGTGGAACTGTTTACGATAACGTGTTCGGTGCAACTATGGAGAGAGTGGTAAAATTAGTTCAAGTGATTTGACGATCGGAGATATGAAAAAGAAATGATGACATGTATTACGAGTTATCTGGTCGACTACCTGCGACTTCACTTGCTATCGCCCCTCAGACGGCCGATGACCATCTACGGATGATTTTTCACTTGATCCTGAAACTGGTTACGCCATGGGTCCTTCCGGTCAAGCTGGACCAAAGCATCCTTGAGGTCCGCGACCGGCTCAGCGCAATCAAGACCGGGGTACCATATGCCGTCGTCGGCCTGCAGTCTGGTCTTCCCAACGCGACGCCTCGGCATGTGGAGGAACACCGGGTACAAGAACACGTCGACGTCACACTCGCGGGCTCGCATCCCGTCCAAAATGTACTGGCACAGGGACTGCCAAGCCTCGCCCGCCCAAATTTGACGTTGCTTGCGCTTTCTCTGGAACGTCTCCAGGCCCGGATCCTGTCGCACCCGGTCGGGGGGAAGCATCAAATAGTGGGACGCTTCCCAAATTGCTTGGCCGTGGATCTTCTTGAAATTCTTCACCCGCCCTAGCAAAGTGGCGATCCACGGAGTCAAGTGGAACACAAGTCATATCTTGGGGTGTTCGAAAATTTTCCATGGTTCATCGCCGTATAGGCGGGAGATCTGCGCCGACGAAATCAAGTCCTCCCTCCATGCAGACGCGGCAGGGGTTTTCTTGGCCGGTGGAAAAAGCCAGGGGTCCGGGCGATAGAAAGACCGGGCCAGAAACTGCTTGTTCAGGGTAGACCGGCGCAAACAGCCGATTTTCCCCGACGACCACGGCAAGGTGATTTCAAACGTCCGTGGCGGAAGGGAGCTGGTGTCAACTGCCATGTTCTTCAGTAGAGCGTACTTGTGAAGCTCGGATGTCCCGGGGAGAACCGAAGGTGCCGGCTTCGCTGATGTCGATACTGGTGTGGCGTCACTTGGCAAACCGGTCTTCTGTTCTGACCCCAATGTCGACGCCACTTGGATGAAACTTTCACGTAAATTCGTTCGTGACTTGGACTAGATGGAGACCATAAACTCGGAATCGCAGGACCCTTCGCTGGAGTCCTCCTCGGACGAGACCCCTGTGTGCTTGGTGCGATTTGCAGTACGGCGCGAGGGCGCTCGACTTTCCGATTAGTTGTAGATTTCGCCCATGTCCGAGTCCGAGTCCATAAGAAGCGCCTGTGTATTGGCTCGCTTATGAGACACTGCACGCTTCCCCCCGAGTCCGGGTCCACGCGCAGTGCCCCGCGCCCTCGAGCTACCCGGCGCGTCCGCGCGCTTCTTCGATTTTTGTGCAATTTCGGGCTGCTGAATATCAGCCAATGAACGATGTCGGTCTTGGTCCTGCTGCAAGCGGTCTTGGTCCTGCTGAAAGCGGTCTTGGTCTTGCTCCGAGGCGACTAAGGTTGCCGACGCAGACCAATCTATGCTGGAGGAAGCAACCGAACACGGATGCAGCAAGTTCATCAAGCGCTGGCGGCACTGGTCTAGTGCCACCTGAAGACGACCTGACTCTAGCGTCCAAGCGTCTGACTTGTCTTGATAAGACCGGACCTTCCCGGTCTGGTCTTGAATTTTTCTGAAGCTCGGCAATGCGTCGCGCGAAGTCGTCGCCTTGCATGCGCAGTGAGGTCGCGTCAAACTGTCCTTCCAGCTGCTGCCGGCGAACAAGTGCAAGTTCATCCCGGAGATGGGACTGATAAGCCTACAGACGGGACAGTTAATGACGCGCGCTTACCAGATCCTCTAAAATGGGTCGAAGCTGGTCAACATGATCGTCGGACTGCCTATCGGCATCAAGCAAGGCACCTATTGCCTTGACGACGCTGGGAGGGATGAGAGCTGAAGACAAACGAGGTTCAAGACAAGTACAAGACGAAGACCAAAGATGCGCACCTCGTGTTGCCTGGTGGGCCACCTGGGTCCTGAGACGCATGTTTTCTGCAAGCATATCCCCCATCTGCGTGTCGGCTTCAGTCTGACGCCCTTCCGATGTTTGAAGTGCACGAGAGTTACGTGGGCTGTCAGACCGAGCCGACCGGACAGGCGAAGCAAGGTGGGGCGACTCGGCGCATAGAGTTTCTGCAAGAACAACAAGAACAAGCGTCAAAGGGAAGCATAAGAAGATCAAGTGCAGTAAAGGCAGTACCTGAAGCAGGTGTCGAAGATGTTTGGTCCATGAGGAAGAAGTGTGAGTGACCAAGGTCCAGTTGGTCGAGTGATGGGTGAGTCAGACCGTTATCGTTGTGCGACACGGTCGGACTCAGGGGCGGCTGTGGTGAAGTGTACCACAAATTTGGTCACTTTTGGTCAAGGCAGTT
>CM047582.1:28857541-28873500 GCA_026184515.1 Peronosclerospora sorghi | reverse complement strand
CTCTTACAGCGGTCATCACGCCTAGTGGCATGCTGTGGGAGTGGCTTGTTATGCCACAAGGGCTTTCAAATGCACCAGCGACTTTCAATCGCTTGGTGACTCAACTCTTCCGCTCTCATAGGAAGTACGCTCAGACGTACTTCGACGATATATTCGTCCATAGTCGTGCGGAAGGCGACTCGTCTGATATTCAGACGCACCTAATACATCTTCGAGCGGTGCTCGAATGTATGCGAGAGCATAAGTTATATGCAAACACATCCAAATGTATTTTTGGTGCTGAGGAAATTCCTTTCCTCGGATGCTTTATCGGTAAGGATGGAGTGCGGGCGGATCCCGCGAAGGTAAAAGCTATTGTGGAGTGGCATTTGCCTGTAAATCTCAGAGATTTACGGAAACGGCTTGGATTAGCCAATTATCTCCACAAATACAGCGAGAACTACGCTGAGATGGCGACAGCGCGGAGCCGCTTAAATTACGTGTCTGCAGATCGCGATGTACTGCGCGACCAGTTGCGTCAGGTTCGAGATGAACATACACAATTGCCGTCGTTCCACTCGCATCTCCAATCCGCGTTGGCTAGTGTGTCGCTACAAATGGCTGGCGTCGTAAGCTCTGATCGAGCTGCAAGCTCGTCTGCTGACCTTCAAGGTGATTCGCCAGAAAATTCCATCATTCGGTCCACCTCTTCACCTAAGAGACGTGATCAACGTTTGCGCTTCAGATCTCGGTCCAAGCAGCAACGCCAAATTCCTCTCATTTCAGAGAAGTTGCCAGATGATGATCATTAACTCAGTCCTGATCAGCTGGATGACGATCAGGGCGGTTCTTCTGCCCTGATCAACGCACAAATTCCATCCAGTTCCACGATCAGCGAGTTCGGGAGTGAGGGTTCACTTGACCAAGGCTCTGCCGGGTTCCTCTTCCCTCGCACGGGTGACTACAAGTCGTTGATCTTGGTGCCTGATGATGCAGCAGATGAAGACATCTTGAAGTGTACTCCGTATCAACTTGGCGGTTTTGATCTGAGCAACGCCTCGGTACAAGTGGTCTTCGACTACTTGACACTCCCCGAGGGATAGTTGTTTCCAGTTGCTACACTCGCCCCTTCGGCTGAGAAGTGGTGTAGTCACCTGATTACCCATCCAGAGGTAGAGCTTCTGTACTCGTGACGCCCCTGGGATACCTTAAAGATCATGCTGCCACCCGTTCAGCCGGCTGGTTTGCCGACTTTGAAGCGAAGTACCAGTCGTGAATTCGTCCTGCAGGGAATGATCGACGGGAAATGGTATCTCGGCATTTTCTTAGACCCTTTGATCTCCCATTGCGCTCGGAACCTTCCACATAAGTATGCTTCGGCTGACGATGGGTCATAGTACTACCTAGGGTTCCTATCGGACCCACCACCTTGGACATTGCTGGAAGCGCTGCGTGAGGTAGATTCCTTTGAGCCTTGGCGAATCCAATATCTCCTTTCTGTTGAGAATCATCCTGGCCGGAACATCCCTCGCCTTTGCCGTAAGTTTTACGGATCTGGGTAGCTGGCCGATCACTTCTTCTTTAATCAATAAACATTCTTGTTCATACTATTTCCAACTTGTTGTATCGTAACTTTTCATGCATAACATTAATCGTTCTTCGATCGGCTAATCTGCCGTTGCTCCACCTCCATATCTCGCAATATCCATCGTAAATTCACCACTTCAAGTCAGTAATCATTTCTGCATTAATCGTGAGTTTCGACAATCGTTCTTCTCCAATCAAAGGTTCTTCAATCATAATTTCATAATCAGTTCGCCGATCATACGTTAGTGGACTCTTCATCTATTTGCATACGTCGAACCGATGTCTGTTAATCATCTTCCGTTCGAAGTCCTTGATCAGAGCATCGCATTTAACAGGGTTACATTTTGTTACGTTGGTCTACGTTAGTACACAACGGTAAGGTCAAGTATTGACCAGTCCGAAAGGTTCGGACCTATTGGTTGTTTCATCCAATCAGGACGGGAGTCCTTGGTGAAGGCGTGGCAGACTGCCACGTGTTGGTACACAGGTGGTCTACACTACATTTTGGCTAGGTACGAATTAAGTAAGTTCTACCTAGTATGCATATAGTTTATATTAGTTTATTTAGTTAGGCTAATTTTATATTAAATAAATTAATCAGTATACAAAATACACTATACCCAGCTAGACATTCTACCGAGAAAGGTCCAACGTGCTGTGAGTGTTATAGCAAAAGGGAGCACCTCTCTTAGCTACCCCCTTACTAAGTGAAGCCTTGGCATAAGGCGTTAGTGTTTACTAACTATAAACTCAGGGAATCTTGGCCCCGAGTGAGAGAGCAATCTCCCACTAAGCCCTTATATAAGGGCGTATCGGCTAAGTAGCGGCGTATCGACGCTAAAGAAAATTCTTCCTCTGTGCGCTAGCCGCACCGTGCGTGTACGCACCGGCTACATCGCAGTTCAGATCTGCCTCGTCTACCTATGACGTCTGATCATAACCCTTCCAGTAGACTTCATATTCGCGTAACGTTCTGCCATACCTAGTCTTTCGACCAGATCGGACATCGGTGATGCGATTAACTTCAAATTCGTCCGGCTCTAGGGTCCTTTTCCAGCTGTCTTCCGGTAGTAAGGCCTTATCTAAATCAAGACGATCCCCTACCCCAGCTGCTAGCACAGTAGTGGGTCGATCTGGAAATTTCTTGACCAATTTCAACTTGGATAGGTATACCACTGGGAATATGCGATAGTCGGTGCCAGCCGTAATTAATCTCGCAGCCTGATCACCGATCATCTCATCGATTCTGAAGGGTCCATGCCACATATGCGCCAATTTCTTCGCGAACCAATCTTTCACCCGATCGAGGTATTACCAGACCCATGATCCAGCTTCGATCTTGTGCGGTGTCACTTGATCATTATGCTTTTCAGATCGATCAGCAACTTCTTGGTGCAATCGAGTGCTCACTTGATCACGGGCGCAACGGTAGTCTTTCTGCAGCTTATATTTCCACCGACGAGAATCCCGGTCTTTACGCCGAATTCCACCAACTTGAAATGTTGATTCCAACGATGATCGCGGATCCCACCCATACGCCAAATAAAATGGTGTTTCTCCACGAATGCGATCAGGGGTCGAATTTAGCGCGAATACCAGTCGCTCTGCGTACGAGCTCCAATCCTTCTGACCGACATCTGATACCTACATCTTGATCTCTCGTGTGATCGTCTGCACCATTCTTTCCGCCTTGCCGTTTGCTTGTGGACGGTATGCCATAGCGGCACTTTGTCGTTGTCCAACGATCTTGTTTGAACGCACGAAATACTTCAGACACGAAACCGGGCTCTCGATCGTGTCTAATTACCTCACTAGCTCCAAATCGTCGAAACACACATTCTTCATAATTTTCGGCAACTTTCTGAGCGGTACGAGACGATCCGGCTTTCGCGACTACCATACCCGTGAAGAGATCGGTCCAGATCAACAATTCCGCATGCCCATCGGTTGAACGAGGCAACGACAGTATATGATCCATGGCTATCACTTTAAACGGGTACGTAGCTTCAATGTACTCAGGCGACATACCCTTGATCGTAGGTTGGCCTTTCCCCGTTTCAAAATCTACGCATTACCCAACAAATCTTTGCACGCTGCGAAATAGACCACGCCAATGAAAATATCGTCTGATCCGCTAATATGGACGCCCTATACCCTGGTGTCCTCCTTCCAAACTCACATGATAATGGTGGAGGACATCCGCATGTAGGGAAGTTCAGTCTTTAACTTGGAATTCTCGGCACGCAGACCCTCCAGCTCGGTCCTGCTAGCTGACGCCCCATCGACGCGATCACATATCTCATCCATCTGGGCGATGATAGCGACATATTCATCGATATTGACACGATTGGATTCATCTTCCTTCCAGATGCGATCGCGTTGTTGCTTACGTTTCTCAGCCTCGGAGTTGAGTCTGAACGCCTTCTCGATCAGGCGCAGGTTCTTAGAGACGGCTTGATCATATGATTCTTGTAGCAATCCCAAGAGCTGTTGGAGTTGATTAATCGTTACTTGAACAGGGATTGCCGCAAGACGCGAGATCTCCTGCGCGTGATCAGTAATGGTCTCCTCCCGAACCGATAATCGATATCGATCGCGGTCACGACCGCCCTCCAGATCGCGGATCAGGGCGCGTTGGACAGCTATAGTTGCCTCAGCAGCCTTTAGCTTGGACTTGCGATCGTTTACCGCCGCACGTACAAAATCACGCAGGGGCGTAATCTGCTCGCAGAGACGCTTGATCTCATCATCGCGATCGGCAACTTGATGGTTAGCGCTTGCGAGTGTGTTGGAGCGGCTGATCAAAGTTTGTGAAGATTGATCAGGCGGTACCACGGAGCCCGGACTGCCGACTAACGAAGGGGGTCCTCCGGTTGTCCTGTAAAATTTTATCGACAAAACCTTCAATATTTTTTGATCTATTAAAATTAATTATTCGATATAAACGTTTATGTCCTCCACCTCGATGTTTTAAAAATAATTATACAATTTTTATCAAATTTTATTATATTACCTATTGTACTTATTTTTTGATAATTTGTATGAATAATTAAAGCCCTAAATAAATCACCTTTAACTATTTTCAAAAGTACCAACTACATTAGGACCTCTTCTTCTTTGAATAGAAGCTAATATTTTACGTTCTACTAAAGTAAAATAAGCAATAGCGATTAATAAAGGTAATACTAAAATTAAAAATTTTAAAATTGTATAAATCATAAAGAAAATTTGGTTTAATTTTATCGAACATTAATTTTTTAAATAATATTAATATATTAATTGGTTTATCTTATGGATTTATTTTTATTTTAATTGGATTAGAATTAAATTTTGATTGATTCTTTTTTAATAAGAATTTATAAATATTTCGATAAATTATTGAATCTTTTCGTTGTTCTGTATTTAAATTTAAAATTTGTTCATTTTTTTTGAATAAATCCTTCAATATTGATATATATTCCATTTTTCTCTAAAAAGGTTAATCCAGGTAGAATCAAATTTGAATTTTGTGCTAATTTAGTTTGAGTTTGAATCATATTTTTATTTTTATAAATTGATGAGAGTAGGATTCGAACCTACATCTTCAGATTATGAGCCTCACCTTGTGTACCCGACGGCTCTGGGAGTGGATCGGTCTTCAGATGACCGGGACGTAGACACGCGAGGTTCCGATGCAAGATTGGGATGAATTCGTATGGATCGACCGGTGTCGATCAGGTGCGATCAGGTGCGATCAGACTTGATCAGGCGCAAACAGCGGATGATCAGGGTTGCTGATCGATAATCAGGAGTTGATCAAGGTCGAGGATCGATGATCAGGGGTGATCAGGGTCAATACTCGATGATCAAGGGGAGATCAGGCTTGATCAGGGGTGATCAGGGGTGATCAGGGGTGATCAGGATTGATCGGGCTCAAACCAACGATGATCAGGACCGCTGATCGATCTAGTTTATTCTCCACGAATTGGCGCAAGTTGCGACCAGGTGATCGCGGGTTGCGGGTTGCAGATCGTCGATCTTGTGGTGATCAGTGGAGGGGTACTTGATTAGGCAGCGGAAATCTTCACCACCCGATCACGGAGCCTCTGGACTCATAGTCAGCTAACAGAATACTCTATAGAAATGTATTCTTAGCCTAGACCTACGAGGTAGGGGGCGAACAGCTACGGGATGATCTACAGTTTCCACTCGAAATCCGCCTAGAGTTCCCATGGGGCGCTTATAGCAGCCGGACTTCTAGGGGCCAAACGTGGACCAATGGGGGAAGAGGTTAGAACATCCCCCCCCCAAAAAAAACCTTTAAAAAATAACCGCTGACATAGCGGGTGGAGTTGAGGGTGAATTCCCCAGACCTTAACGTCTGCCTGTGGGCAAAAAAGTTCACTACGTGCTCCCGCCCGGGACGTAAAGGGTGCGTATGCAAAAGAGAGGGAGACGCGAACGCCTCCCCCTCGGTGATCTTATCAATCGGACGCAAAAGGAGAACTTTATTATCACTTATATCCGAAAAACTACCAAAAACCTAATATCAGCCAATCAGAACTACCCGTCCCTATACGCCTCGTCGACCAGTCGACCTGATTTTTCCGCTTACCGTTAGGTTACCGTTAGGTAACCGTATCAGTCGTCGCGTCATCACGTTAGGTTCCCGTACCTAACCGTCCCTTCTCATGACGCCCCGTCTATGTCCCGTCCATGTCCGCCACAGTTGTACCGACTGTTGTACTGACTGTTGTACTGACTGTTGTGTCAACGGTCGTACCGGCTATTGTACCAGGTATTGTACCAACTATGGTACCAACTATGGTACCAAATATCGTACCGACTAATATATCGACTATTGTACCAACTATGGTACCGCAAAAATTGTAGTATGCTTTACCACAGCCGCCCCTGAGCCGCGCCCTATCCGTACAGCGGTTGGGGCGGGGATCGATCATGTCGTTGGCACCGTTGGCACCCATCGATCGCCCCTTTCTATCATCGTTTCATGATCGATCATGTCGGGGAACCGTTGACACCTAATCCAGGGACTCACGGGATACGCTTGAAACGCAGGGGGCACGTACGGCCACTGATACTTGAGGAAACAGCGTTCGGGATGCGGCATAAAACACAAGTGACGCCCGTCCGTCGACACGAGTCCAGCAATGCCGTGGGAAGACCCGTTCGGATTGAACGGATACGCTTCCGTGGGGCGGTTGGACTCATCCACGTACCGAATCTCCGCGTCACCGGTCGCAAGGTACGTCTCTTGCATTTTGGCATGGCTAAAGTGCGCGCGACCCTCGCCATTCGAGACCCTGACACCGATACACGTGCCCGCCATGCCACGCAGCATCACGGCGTTCGAGGCCTGTATCTGCACCGTGACAAACCGCGACTCGTGCCGTCCCGACTCGTTGTGCACAAAACGGGGCGCGGTCGACGTCCGTATCTCACTTTCTAACGCTTGCGTGTCCGGATGCGTGACCCCAGAATTGTCATGAATTGACAGCCATTGCACGCCCCAAAACTAACCGTATCGTTGCGCGCTTTGAACGCGGCGAATTGCGCCAGCACTTCCGGATGGAACTTGACAACCCCGGTTCACCCTTTCGCAGACCCGAGCACGTCGGCAAATGTAAAGCTTCCGAAAAAGGCCACACCCCGGGAACGCCTATCGAGCACCATGCGCTTGTAGACCAAGTCCGACATGGTAACGTCCCACACCTCAAAGCCAGCGTGGTGAAACGCGGCAAACATCTCACGTTCGCCGTTGCTCCCTTCTTCCCGAAGCGCCACGACACGGTGCCGACCACGTGTGCTTAATTGTCGCTCTGGTGTCACCTGTGGCTCATACGTCAACGTCCACGACGGACCTGTGCGCGTAAGCAGCGAGCGCTGTTCCTGAGCCACGCACTCTGGATTGCACTTTCGCTTCTCGAACTCAAAGCTCGTTGCCTCCCACACGACCCGAAGATCCACCATCTCGTCCTTCAATACATTTTCACCATAATATTCACTTTAATAACGCCATAGGTCGTCACCTTGCCTAGCTTCATAACCGGCACATCCAGACTACTAAAGATCGTCTCGACGTCAGCAACGCGCTGTCCAGCAGCGACTTTAAACATAAAACCAAGTTCCTCGGCAAACAACATCTGCAGCACATCTTTCGTCGTGACTTTATCACCTCCAAACGGAAGATCGACGTCAAAGCCACAGTTTCCAGCAAATGCCATTTCCAGGAGGGTTAAAATCAAACCACTGTCGCTACGATCGTGACCAGCAAGTATATGGCCCTGTTTAATACTTTTCTGAATGCCATTGAACGCATTCTTGAACAACGTGGCGTCTTCTACATCGGGAGACACGTCACCAACTTGCCCATACACTTGTGCCAACGTCGAACCACCTAAACGATTCGCACCCTTGCCGACGTCTACATAATAGAGCAGCGTATTACTGACGTGAGGTTTGAGATCCGGCGTCACCTTGAGCTCGACGTCTTCTGTCGGAGCGTAAATAGTAACGACCCGCGTCCCTGGCGCTTTCACGTCCTCCTGATTCACCCTTTCAGCCATCTACAACGAGTCTTTTCCATAGTCAACAGCTACACCCACCTCTTTCATAGAGGTAATCATTGCCTCACAGCACTCATAAATGCGCGCAGCTTCGTTTGGAAGATTGGCCGCCCACATCCAGTTGGCCAAACACTTGCAACCCCTTAGACAGCGTCCACCGAGAGCCACCCACACCATATTAGTGAGCGATCACTCACACTCAAACGAGCCATAGCACCAGGATTTATCAATCCCTTCACGGAATGCTCGCCACAATCACTCACTACTCCACTAAACTTGCCCTTCTTGTTTTGAACGTGCGATTACAACCCTACCTTCCGGAGGCGCGAGACTTCAGTAAAGATCCGATGCGTCCACCACAATGACCTGAGATGCGCATACCGCGCCCTGTCAAGACGAAGTGGTCGTCCATGTTACTGTCCCACGTCTTCTTACCCATGCGAATCCACGTACACACTCGGGAAATACGCAGCCATGCTCCCGCCAACGAGGGCATCTCGACACCGTTCCAATAAGAGCACAATGCCCACGCCACCTCCACACTCGGCTGCATGCCGCGTACATCCCCCAACGGGGGATCCATGAGGCATGAAGCGAGCGTACAGCACTAGTCTTCACATCAGAGATAGTCGTCACAGATCAAGCACAAGCCTGGATCACACGGCGTCTTCATACATCGCGTGCAGTGCCGCCCCGTCATGCTAATATACAGCTCGTCGTATTGAAGCGGTAGCTCAATCAAGCGCGTCCACCTTGTCCCATCCTGTAGAATAAACATACTCGCTACATACGCTTCACAGCAGCCTTCTGTATGCTCGCACTTATCACCGGGCATCGCACATGCCAAGAACATCTTGTTCGCAGTGCGATCCACACACCATCGCCAAATTTGCTCAAACGTCGTGTCCGAGCTACGACTGATATCCGCTAACGACGGAACGTGCAGTGTCCGCGTATGTTTTGGGGCAAGCCAGCGCCAAAACAGCTTCATGATACGCACGAAGCAGGTATGCAGCGGCAAAAGGCGCGCTAGACGAGCGTGAGCGTCGAGTATACTTGACAAGGGCTGGATCTTCTCGGATGGTGACGTCTGCGCGAGTTGCGCCACGAGTTGCACCACCGCATATGCTTCGGCATATTTTCCATCCCATGATTCGAGGGTTTCCAACAAGCGCTGAACGGTCGTACAACTCGGTTCCGGCACCATCTCGTCGAGCACACGACCACTCCGCGTACAACGTAAAGACCGAGCCGTCGGGCTTCCTTTCTCTTCCTCAACACCGCCTATCCATTTGTCCGTCGCGTTTGACGAGAAAGTCGAATCCTTGTCTAGAAACAGTGAGACTTCGACTGGACGAGGCTCAAAGAATTCCTCATGTGCTCGCTGGAGCAGATCCGCAGCGGTAAACACGGGCATAAACCTCCAAATCGTCTCGAGGTCGTAGGCAATCATACTCGAAACGACAAAAGCCGTGAACGTATCGGCTAGTAAAAAACCTCGAATGGTTCCACGAAGGCAAGCATCGACCGAGCTGAGTACCTTGGTAAACTTGCGCGCCTCTCGTTTCGTCTCTGTATGAATCGGACAGCAGCGTTTCGCCGTCTCGAGAATCACCTTGGCATCCGCGCTATGCTCCAAGAACTTAAACGTCCATCGACAAAACTTCGTCACGGCCACCACCGACTCGAGTTCCTTCTCCAGCGATGAAGGACATGCTTCGATCAGCGGATCAAAAATCGCGAGGCCTTTCGAACAACACTCAGCCGCGACCGTCAAAAACGACGCCACTGTGAATGCACACGCCGACCACAGAAACGGCGCGGCATTCTCCAAACTGCCATGAGGTTCCCACAACGAATCCTCAAAATAATCGCGCCATAAATCATGTTCCGTGTCCTGGTCGTCATATGACACTCGATTGTCACACCCAAGCACCAAGCGCGTCCATCCCAACATCGCCAATTGGTCTATCACAATCTTGTACCAGCTCTCCACCGTTTTCATCTGCTTCACCACGAGCGCTTCGCGGCTCAAATTCCTCTTTGGAAAGACAAGGCTCAACAAGTGGGATCAAAAAGTTACTCAGTTTTTTACACAGAAGCGATAACGGCGCAATTGGCGAGCGGCAGTTGGAGCAAGCCACTTGTCTGTTGTTGCTCAATTAGGCCACTCACGGAACGATCCACTTTGCTAGTCAAGAAACGCTTTGAACCAACAGACAAAAGTGTAAGCACACGGTCGGGCGCGTTGCGAAGGGTAAGATCCACAGGAAGCGAGAGTGCTGACAGGGTATCCGCAGCTTTCGTGTCCTTGAACGTATTCTGAGGCATCTTTCCCTGCACCAGGTCAAGATCAAGGTCAAACGGGATCGAATCATCCTTTGAATCATGCCGCACGACGCGTCCATCTCCAGTCACTTGTCCCAGCAATGCGTAAGGACAGTTCTCCCGCTTGCATATTTTGTCAAAGAGATTGACATACTCGGGTCGAAGTAACAATGCGTCATTTTCCTGGTACTCGGCGCCCCTATTTCCCTAAAAGACAGCGTTTCATCACCGACCAAAATGTTGCGCACTTCATATCGAGCGCCCCCACGATTTGCGTCCCCTGGCTTGGCATTCGACACTTCTACAATCTACTTCAGTACATTCCCATTACCGCCAGCTCCCGTACGGACGCAGCGACTAGCACCGCATTGGCACGTGGTTCCATCTCGATTCTTCTCCATTCCGTACCGTATGTCCTGCTCCAGGCCATTCAACTGCTTCCACCTACATATGGCTACGCCGCCCTAGTGTTCAGCCACGCGACATTTCCCCCCTACTTGCCATTCGTGTCCAAACTGGTGCTTTTCGCGAGAGCCGTGCATCACGTCTTTTGTACGTCGCTCCACGATTCGGTCGACCAAGATGTGACCATACAAGCCAAAGTGGTCACGATCATCGTGGTCATAAGAATTGGAACATTTTTCGCCGGCGTTTCACTCGTATGTCTTGGCCACTGAAAGCTCGCGACCACTCTGTCGTGTCTTCCCCTGCCTGTCCTTGGTGGCTACATGGCATACACTGGACAATGTCTCGTTGCGACCGAAGCTGGACTTATATTGGTGTCACATGCCACGACAAGTGACCACGTGGCTCGCTATGGTCCTCCTCGTCGCTTCGTCGTCCACTTTTCACGTGAGTAGCCTTGAAATGCAACGCAAGCGCACATTTGATGACAATCAGGAACTAAAGACCATGGGACGGGCCAATCTTGTCAGTTGCGTCTGTGGAGGCTACCAAACCGGGTCGTCACTGGACCAGTGCGGATTCACAAATCCAACGTGATGATCTCCATCTCGTGTACTTACGGGTATACACTTGCAAATATTTGTGACACATCCACTCGTATCCCCAAATGCTGCTACTGCCCTTTCTCCCGAGATTCCATCTGCATATCTCAAGCCCCGAAAGAACCGCCTTCCTTTGGATGTACGGCGAGGCTCTTTAGGAGGCGACAAGACAGATTCGGCGTCAGGTGCCATTTCAACTTGTGACATGTCGAGTCCACGGAAGGTTTGCTCCATATGCGTGCCGTCATCCATAATACAGCGTGCATACACTGGATAGACCCTTTTCGTAGCATACGTAGCAGCAGACTGCTGACCAGTGGCAGGATCGTGTACACTTGAACTCTCATGCAGCTTCTGAGCTTGTAGAATCTTCACGTAGAATGTTCCAGGTGGAATCGAGTGAGAAATAGCCGATACTTCCCCAGGCGAAACAAGTCGGATGTTTTCTCCTCCTAAGGCAGTATCAAATGCAACCGAAAGAGCGACAGCGTCACCATTTAAATACCACATGACTAACCTGTCATTACTGTCCGTCACTGGTTGATCGACTGGTCCGTTCAGCTTTCAGCTGATCGTGACCCCGAGTAGGCTCATGATCGAATCTGTCAAAAATAAATCTTCCGGTTCTCCCTTGTAAATTTTTCTGTAAAACGTCCTTACCAAATCAGATTCTGATGGCGGCATACTTTATCGACTATAATCTTTCTCCGACCCAGGCGCCTTCAACAACGCCTTCGGTTGGTCGGTTTTGTAATACGTCACCACCGGCTTCCAATCCGGATCATTATATACACATGTAATTGGCGGATCATAACTTGCTTTAAGATCTTCAGGGGATCCCGAAGGAGCCTTGGGAGGTTGTTGCGGCTTCTACTCCTTTATCTCATCAAGATACTTCCCCAGGTCCTGATGATCAGCATTTCCTTTCTTCTTCAGACATGACGACGGCTAACTGCCTTCCATCGTCACAACCACCTCAACATTTTCTATTTTGATCTCCAAGTCTGCTTCCGCTTCCGTTTTCACGTCCGCATCAGCGCCATCTTGCGTAGAATCACGGTGATATCCCGCGTCGCCCAAATATCCGGGCATGCGCACCATTGTGGTGGAGCGGCTGATCAAAGTTCTTGAGGCTCGATCAGGCATTACCACGGCGCCCGGACTGCAGGCTAACGAAGGAGTTCTTCCGGTTGGCTTGTGTGACTGGTCTTGTGTCTTGCTCACCTTGTGTACCCGACGGCTCTGGGCGTGGATCGGTCTTCAGATGACCGCGATGCAGTTCCGCGAGGTTCCGATGCAAGATTGGGATGAATTAGTATGGATCGACCGGTGTCGATGAGGCTTGATGAGGCTTGATCAGGCGCAACTAGCCGATGATCAGGGCCGATGATCGATAATAATCAGGGGTTGATCAAGGTCGATGATTGATGATCAGGGATGATCAAGGTCAATACACGATGATCAAGGGGGGATCAGGCTTGATGAGGGGTGATCAGGATTGATCAGGCTCAAAACAATGATGATCAGGACCGATGATCGATCTAGTTGATTCTCCACAAATTTGCGCAAGTTTCGACCAGGTGATAGCGGGTTGCGGGTTGCAGATCGTCTATCTTGTGGTGATCAGTGGGGGGGTACTTAATCAGGCAGCGTAAATCTTCACCACCCGATCACGGAGCCTCTGGACTCTTAATCAGCTAACAGAATACCCTATAGAAATGTATATTTAGCCTAGACCTACGGGGGGGGTCGATCAGCTACGGGCTGATCGACAGTTTCCACTCGAAATCCGCCTAGAGTTCCCATGGGGCGCTTATAGCAGCCGAACTTCTAGTGGCCAAACGTGGACCGATGGGGGAAGAGGTGAGAACGTCTTCCCCCCAAAAAACTTTACAAAATAAGCGCTGACAGAGCGGGTGGAGTTGAGGGTGAGTTCCCCAGACCTTAACGTCTGCCTGTGGGCCAAAAAGTGCACTACGTGCTCCCGCCAGGGATGTAAAGGGTGTGTGGTGGAGTCAAGTTCAAAATCGAACACCGTAGTGTCGATAACCTGACCACCATCGTGCCCAGCCTTCCAACTGACGGTGGGGGTACCCCGCGAACATTCGCCTACGATCCGATCTGATCTTCCGCTGCTAGCAGACGATCCATCATCAGCATAGGACGTCTGGTCCGATTTTTGCGTATCCATCTCACCTTATGTACCCGATGGAATGGGATGGTTTTACACTTATTGGACGCTGCTTGGTGAAGACTTTAGAGAAGATCGATATGGATGTACCACTTCTGGGTTACTGATCCAAAATTCCAACGAAAGATAATGCGAACTAGCCGATCTGCAAACGAAGCGGAAATCTTCACTCCGAATGCGATTAAATCTGGCACTTGACCGCCCGAGGCAGTGAGTAATCCAGCCAATACTAAATCCTGCCACTTGATTGCAGAGCAATGAGTAATCCAGCCAATAAATGTTTCTGGCACTTGACCGCAGATCGCGATGAGTAATCCAGCCATTCCTGGGACTTGATCGCAGCAGATCGCGATGAGTAACGCAGCTAAAAAATAATCCGCGTCCCTTGAGCGGGGCCGAACTTGAGTGGTGAGTGAACGTAACGAGTGCTCCCTGTCGTGGGGCTTCCGGTCGAGCTCTGTCCTGACCGGGCTTATAAGCATGAGGGGACTCTGTCAGCCTCCCGCTCCCAATGACTCAGATCGGAGCCATTGGCGACTTACGCAACCCAATTTAATACGAACACAGTATTGAATATCCAATAAAAATCCAATATGTAAACTATATGTAAACCGTGTGCCTTACCTCAAATCCGCGTACAAAACACTCCAAGCACACGATTGGCCCAAAATACTCCGTCCTTTCAGCCATACAGATCGATGCGCCTTGAAATTGGTACACTGGTTTAAACTGGTCAAATATTTCCACTTGCACTTTACCACAGGTGCGTATGCAAAAGAGATGGAGGCGCGAACGCCTCCCTCTCGGTGATCTTATCGATCGGACGCAAAAGGAGAACTTTATTATCACTTATATCCGAAAAACTACCAAAAACCTAATATCAGCCAATCAGAACTACCCGTCCCTATACGCCTCGTCGACCAGTCGACCTGATTTTTCCGCTTACCGTTAGGTTACCGTTAGGTAACCGTATCAGTCGTCGTGTCATCACGTTAGGTACCCGTACCTAACCGTCCCTTCTCATGACGCCCCGTCTATGTCCCGTCCATGTCCGCCACAGTTGTACCGACTGTTGTACTGACTGTTGTACTGACTGTTGTGTCAACGGTCGTACCGGCTATTGTACCAGGTATTGTACCAACTATGGTACCAACTATGGTACCAAATATCGTACCGACTAATATATCGACTATTGTACCAACTATCGTACCGCAAACATTGTAGTATGCTTTACCACAAGAGTTACTCCCGAAGCATTGGGACGGTGTCCTCGAGCACCGAGAGCGAGTTGTTTAACACGAAGACCTCCTCATCTCGCGTACGGAGCGCCTCTTGCAGAGTGTATGCTTGATTGACCGCAGCGATCAGCTCATCGGCCTTAGACCGATCGAGGGCAGGAGCGATGTTAGTGATCACCGAAGCGCTGTTCGTGATCGTGGAGGTACTTTTCGTGATCGCTCGCATCCTTGACCAGTCGGAGGAAATGTGGAAATGCCTCATCAAGAGATCCTGATCGTTGATGTCACGGTTGGTGGATGACCAATGCATGATAGAGATGGGAAGATCATTGAGTGGCAATGGCCTGATCGATTATGACTTGATCGATGGGAGAAAGGCCGAATTGATTGGTGCTGACTGCCTTATCAACGATGTGATGATTGATGGGTGTGGACAACATGATCAACTGTGGTATGATCAATGGGTGGTAACGGCAAGGTCGACCTCCGCCTCAACCGCTGTCCGGCTGGGCGAGGTTCAGGGGCGGCTATGGTAAAGTGTACCATAAAATGGTGCATAATTGTGGGTGTGACTGTGGGCACAACTGTGTGTGTAACTGTGTGCACAACTGTGTGTACCACTTTGGGTACAACTGTGGTGGACATGGACGGGACATAGACGGTACAGCGTGAGAAGGGACGACTAGGTACGAGTACCTAACGGATAGCGACGGACGACAGAAAAATCAGGTCGACTGGTCGACGGAGTACGTTGGAATGGGTAGTTCTGATTGGTTGATATTAGGTAATTGGTAGATTTTAGGATATAAGCACTAATAAAGTTCTCCTTTTGCGTCCAACTACTAAGGATACCTACAGGGACGGCAGCTTAGCGCCTCCCTTCAGTAAACACACCTCTACGTCCCGGGAGGGAGCACTAAGTGCGCTTTTTAGCCCACCGGCAGACGTAGAGTTCTTGGAAACTCAGCATCAACTCCTCCCGCCGTGTCAGCGGCTTCTTCATTTCTAAAGGTTTTTCGGGAACGTGATCGAGCAGTGCCCTCTCACCTCTATCCCATTGGTC
>CM047582.1:28821243-28837541 GCA_026184515.1 Peronosclerospora sorghi | reverse complement strand
ACGATACGATTTTAGGTATCTGGATGAGCAAAGATGATGTGCCCCGTTGCCCTGGATTTGTTTCGATAGGGTCTAATCGCTACAAGGAGTGGCAAAATCTTGCGTATCAAGCGTCTACCGATTCTGTGGATGACGATCAAGAGAGTGTTGATCAAGGTCCCTTAGTCGAGAAGAGGGAGTACCCCACTCCTCGAGGTATTCTAGTACGTCCTACGGACCCAATCATCAAATATGTGGCACTGGTAACCGGAGGTTCTCAAAAGGTGCAAGAGGTGCAAGCGCGGTGCAATCAGGAGCCGGAGATGAAAGGTACGACCCCGGATCACGGAGTTGAACAACCTACTACAAGAGATACGTCTATTCAAGACACGCGCGATCACGCTGTCTCAGCCGATCCTAGCGAAGTTGGTGTAAGACCTATCGATGATCAAGTTTGTTACCATGAAGGTTGAGATTTTTATGTGGAAGAACTGGAGAAGCAGCTTGATGCGTTGCCCGAAGTATCTGCAAGCACCGAAAAAGTAACTAGGGTATATTTGCTAGTCGAAGACCCCTTTGTAAACACGCCAGTAGAAATTTATCAGCTTCGTGATATAATTTGGGCGAAGAAACATCTGTTGATCGGAAAGGGGAACGCACTACCTCCTGCTACACGTGGAGTTGTTTGTGATATCGATGTAAGCAATGCTCGCCCGATCGCCCGATCGCCCAAAAGTGTAGTAAGGTGGCTCCACAATTTCGCGAGAAGTTACCGGCTTTGATCAAAGGGCTATTGCCTACCAAGATCATTCAACCGTCTACGTCACCCTGGGCATCACCTATAGGGATCATTGTGAAAAAGAACGGGGTTGATATTCGTCTAATGTATCGACTATCGCGCGGTGAATCAAATCACGCGCCTGATGGTATATCCAATGCCCCTGATCTCTGATCTACTCGAAGATTTGGATAAAGCGCTCTGGTTTTGCTCTTTGGATATGGCGAGCAGTTTTTGGGTCGTATCTATGACCGATCGAGCGCGTCAGATTTCGGCGTTTGTCACTTCGTTGGGATTGTTTGAATGGAATAGGATGTCTTTTTGCCTTAAGAATGCTCCGCAAATCTACCAGCGGTTGATTGATAACGCATTATATGGGTATCTCAAGGTTAAGGACGGTGCTGACGAATCGGATGATATATTTACGGTGGGAGAGCCCGACCAAACACCGGGCCCGTCTGTACTGCAGCGGCGATCATATATCGATGATATTTTGATCCCTGCACCTACCTGGACTACCCTGTGTGACAAGGTGCATCGTTTGCTGGAGAAGTGCGATCAATGGAATTTTTCGATCAGCGTGGCCAAATCGTACTGGGGGAGAAACGAAGTTTCCTATTTAGGGCATCATGTCTCTAGCCGAGGTTTGGAAACAAATCCGAAAAATTTGGATGATCTGATTGATTTGCCTTTCCCTGGAACCTTACGGGCCATGCAATAGTTTTTGGGGAGTTTGAATTACTATCGTCGGTTTATCGAAGATTTCGCGATCTATGCCGCTGTGCTATACGAATTAAGGGAAATGGATTATCAATAGTTAAAGAGCCGATCGTTGAGCAAGGAGAATATGGATCAGGAAGGTGATCGATTAATCAGGGCAAAAGTAGCATTCAGCATGCTGAAGGCGAAGATTGCGTCGGCTCCAACCCTGCGCCACTTTGATCAGAACAAAACGCCAGTGGTTGTGGTTTACGCCAGCAAGTGGGCGGTACCCGCGCTTGTACAAAAACATGATCAAGTGTATTATCCCGTGGCATTCGCCAGCCCAACGCTGAAGAACGGTGAGCTGAACTACAGCCCCGTCGAAAAGGAAGTTCTGGCGCTTCTACGGGTTTTGGATGTTTACTTCACGATTCTGTTCGGAAAGACTATCACTGCATCACTGTCTTGTCGCGTTTATCCACGATGAAATGGTTACCAACATCCAACGGGCTAGACGGACGATTGGGCAGATGGGCTGCGATCTTATCACAATGGGAACTCGAGATCAAGAAATGTGTACATGGAGAAGAGGAGGTACTAGTGGCGTTAGCTGCAAGTATCACCCCCCGCACCAAAATTGATGAAGCACTGATTGCGATCGCACCGAAAAAGCAACCGCGGCAGATGATTGAAGTACCACCTCCTACTGTTAAGAAAGGAAAAGAACTCTACGTGATCAGTTTCGATGGATCGGCAATGTCAAGCGACGTGTAGGTGCGTTTGGCGCTATCGTGTGGAAATTACCGGAGTGGAAGATTATGATCGCGGTGGCTGATCATGCACCTGATATCACGGTGAGCGAAGCGGAATACCATGGATTGATCTTAGGTTTGGACCTACTGTCAAGATACCCCAAAGGAAGGACTATCGTGTGTGGAGATTCGAATTTAGTAATCCGGCAAATGCGCGGCGAAATAGAGTGTAAAGATCCGCGATTGCAAGTGTTGCAACAGCGTGCGTTCAATCTCCTTCGCGAATGGTCGGATAATGATCTAGTGCATTTCAAAAGAGAGTGGAATAAGAGTGCAGATCACATCACCACTAGGGCTACGCAGGTTGGAACAAGATTTGAAATCGATGATGTGAAACAGCTGGAGGAATTTACCGATCTCAACAGGTTGCCGGAAGTGATCACGTGGAATGAAGATCCCACTACCCCGCAAGTACTAGTGATGACACGATCACGTAACCTACATCAGCCGCGACCGTCAACATGGCCCGATATATCTATAGCCGTGATAAGGTCGGAACGGGTGAAAAAGGCACAGGACGAAGAGAAATGGAATGATTTGCGAAGTTATCTGTATGGTGACGTCTCACAATTGAACGCAGACGAGGTTAAGGACTGCGCGAAAATTGCTGACAGCTACGATGTCGATGAACAAGGATTGCTGATCTACTGTGGAAACATGGCTAAAAGAAAAGCCAACGATGACAGAGATGATCAAGACGATCGGCACCTTTCGATTAAGCTGGTCTTACCCGAGACCCTACTTGCAGATGTCCTCCACCATTATCATGTGAGCTTGGAAGGAGGACACCAAGGCATAGGGCGTACATATCAGAGGATCAGACGATACTTCCATTGGCGTGGTCTATTCCGAAGCGTACAAAGGTTTGTCGGGCAATGCGTAGATTGCGAGACGGGGAAAGGCAAACCGACGAACAAGGGCATGTCGCCGGGAAATATCGAGGCTACATACCCATTTCAAGTGATAGCCATGGATCATATCCCGTCACTACCCCGATCAACGGATGGACATACTGAACTGCTGATTTGGACGGATCTGTTCACGGGTATGGTGATCGCGAAAGCTGGATCGTCTCGCACAGCGCAGAAAGTTACCGAAAATTATGAAGAGTGTGTGTTTCGACGATTCGGGGCTAGCGAAGTGATCCGGCACGATCGTGAACCAGTTTTTATGTCGGAAGTATTTCGCGCGTTCAATAAAATCGTGGGACAACGTCAGAGTGCGACTATGGAATACCGTCCACAGGCGAACGGCAAGGCGGAGAGGACGGTGCAGACGATTACGCGAGAAATCAAGATGTATGTAGCAGATGCCGGCCAGAAAGATTGGAGCTTGTATGGAGAGCGGCTGGTATTCGCGCTGAGCTCGAACCCCGATCGCATTCGTGGTGAAACACCATTTTATTTGGCGTATGGGTGGGACCCACGATAATCGCTGGAATCGACATTACAACTGGTTGGAATTTGGCGTAAAGACCGGGATGCTCGCCGGTGGAGATATAAGCTGCAAAAGGACTATCGTTACGCCCGTGATCAAGTGAGCGCTCGATTGCATCAAGCGATGGCTGAGCGAGCTGAGAAGCACAATGATCAAGTGACAACACACAAGATCGAAGCTGGATCAAAGGTCTGGTTATACCTTGATCGGGTGAAAGAAGGGTTCGCGAAGAAACTGGCACACATGTGGCATGGACCCTTCAGAGTCGATGAGGTAATCGGTAATGATGCGGCGAGACTGGTTACAGCTGGCACCGACTATCCTATGTTACCAGTTGTGCACCTGTCCAAGTTGAAATTGGTCAAGGAATTTCCAGATCGCCCTACTACTGCGCTAACAGCTGGGAAAGAGGATCGTTTTGACTTCGATGAAGCTTTGTTACCCGTATACAGATGGGAAAGGACGCTAGATCCAGATGAATTTGAATTTGATCGTATCACCGATGTCCAATCTGGTCGAAAGACCAGGTATGGAAGGACGTTACAAGAATATCAAGTCTACTGGAAAGGTTACGCTGAGCCGTCGTTGGTAGACGAGGAAGACCTGAACTGTGATGCTCTGATCAAGTACTTCGAGAGGCAAAGGATCAACAGACATCGGTTTGACGTGATGCAAGTGGACGAAGAGTCCAACTAATGCGTGATTTGCGGACTGGTCATGAACTACGATCGAAGAATTACCGATTGAAGAAAAATTGACGATTGACGAAACTCACAATTGATGAAGAAGTGGTAAATGACTTGAGGCGATGTGTTTACGATGGATATTGCGAGACAGGGTGATGGAGTAACGAAAGATAAGACGACAGAATACCGGTTTATATCATGCATTGGAAAGTAAAGAAGCACAGTGGAAATGGAATGATCAAGATTGCTTATTGATTAAAGACGGAACGATCAACCGATTAACTAGACCCAAAGAACTTGCGAAGAATACGAGGGATTTTACGGCCAGGATGGCTTTCGGGGGAGGAACGATATTGAACCCGACAAGGTTCAAAGGTATCTACCACCTTCAACGCGTCCAATAGGCTCCGGGGTGGCGGGTCCGAAAGGAACCCAGGGTACCACGCCCCATCGTCGGCCGGGGAATACTTCAAAGTACGGTTGCGAGCACAATGGGTGATCGACGGGTCCAGGAAAATGTTGAGATCACATCTTACGTCGATCATCCCCCGCAGGACGAAATCCACAACCCTCTTCCAGGTCTCTCCGGCACGACTTCTGCGTTGGCGGCGACCGTTGTAGTATCCCCGGAAGAAGTCATCCGTCTCGCGAAGACCCTTCTCGATAGGGAGGTAATGTGTCGACTCCCAGATCGCCAGCGCGTGATGTTCGAGAAACGACCGGTACTTTTTCTCGAAGTCGGCGAGCCAAACGACTGAGCGAAAAGAAAGGGGCGACAACATGGTCGTGAAAACGCCCCAAGGGCATTGAGAATACAACAGCTCCACTTCGGCTGGGTGATCAAATGACTGGACCATGAATCAGCCGGAGGGGAATGCAAGGCATCCGGGAACAACCATCCTGCGGGGCGGGTCAAGTATTCAAAGACCACTTGGTCCGTGACGTTACCAGATCAAACCCACCAAGTTGATTCGGAGTCCACGGCGGGATGTCGGCGTCACTGGCATCATCAGACACCTCGATCAACGTCTGGAAATCACCCGTACGCGGAAAAAGAGACCCGGAAGTGACTTGATCAGGTAGATCCTCGCTCCCGAACTCGCTAATTGTAGGAGTGGAAGGAATAGAAGAGATCGGGCCAGGAAATCCGCCTTCATCCTCCTGATCAGGACTTGGGGGATCATCGTCCTCCGTCTTCGCCTCCGAAATAGGAGAAAGGAGGCGTGGTCGCTTCAACCGAGAGGAGGATCGGGAACGCTGAGTACGCCTTTTAGGCGAAGGGGCGGCGCGGCTGATCGAGCCGTCAGGAGAATCAGCAAGGCCAGCTGGCGGTTTAGCTTGATCAGAACCCGCCGAAGGGGTTCGGATAACTGATGCGATCTGCATACGAAACGACATACCAGCCAACTGAGACTGAAGGTCCGAGTGAAACGAGCGAAACTGTGTGACTTCGCCCTGATCCTCCTGCAGTTGATTGCGCATCGTGTCGCGATCTACGGAAACTTGATCGAAGCGGCATTGCATGGCGGAATGTTCGTTCTCCATCTGAGAATATGCGGCGAGCAGATCGTCCAGCTCAGTTTGGAGGGCCGACACTCCCACAACCCGGTCCGATATTTCCTGCGTATGGGCCACGATGGCGGTATACTCGTCAATATTCATGCAATTAGACTTGCTCTTCCTTCGGAGGCGACTGTACTGGCGTTTGCGCCGTTTAAGCTCGGAGGCAAGCTTGAGCGCCTCTACGAACAAGCGCTGATTCCCAGAAGCGGCCCGATCGTATTCTTTTTGTAACTTGGCTATGCGCTGCTGAAGTTGATCCAGCTTCCGCGCTTGATCAGCGATAGTGTCTTCCTGCACCGATCGCAGATAACTATCACGGGCATGACGGCCTTCCATATACCGGATCTGTGCGCGCTGATCGACCATGAGTTTTTCTTGATCGGCCATAGCGCTTTCGACGGTCTTCAACTTAGTCTGGAGATCATTGACTGTGGTGTCGACGAAATCACGCAATGGCTTGAGCTGTTTGAAGGCGTCCCGCTTGATCGCAATATCTCGCTCCACCACGGCGCGTTTGGCACGAGCAAGCTGCTGCCGAAGCATCGTGACAGTGTCTTCACTCATCGCGAGCGAGTCGGATAACGTGGCGATCTGATCATCACGCGCGTATAGAGCCTCCTGCAATCTTTAAGCCTGATTGATGGCAGCGATCGCCTGATCAGTTGCGGCCCGATCCAGGGCAGGAGTGTCGGTGGTGTTTGCCGGGGTGCCGTCCGTTATCGCTTGCATGATGGAAATGCAGGAATGCCTAACCGAGACAGCTTAATCGCAGATGACACGGTTGGTGAAGGGTGAACGTTGGATCGCGAGGGGCGTACCACTAAAGGTAACAGCCTGACAGAACGGGACCTGATCGGCGGGAGAAGGGGCAGGCAGATTGATGGGTGATTATCACCTGGTCGATGACGTCATGGTGGACAAGCCGACCAACGGTAGCATGATCCACGATATCTAACGGCATGATCGACCCTCGCCCCAACCGCTTTACTGCTGGGACGAGGATCAGGGGCGGCTGTCGTGAAGCGTGTTATAATTGGGCCCAATAACGGGCTCTATTATAGGGCCTTATTATAGGGCCTTATTATAGGGCCTAATTATTGGGCCTAATTATGGGCCTAAATTAGGGGGGCCGATTACGGACAAAAAATCGGGTACGTAATCGTATACGATTGTGTGTACCACGGCGTATACAGTTGCGTGTACAACCGTGGTGCACATATTCGGGACATATACAGGGCATATGAAGATGGGACGATTACGTACAGGTACTTAGCGAACACCTACGAACAGCGACGGGCGACGGATAACTCAGGTCGAATGGTCGACGGAGGACGCTGGAACGGGTAGTTCTGATTGGTGGATATTAGGTATTGGTAGTTCTTAGGATTTAAGCAATAAAAAAGTTTCTCCTTTTGCGTCCAACCTCATAGGACATCCCCGGGAAGGCACCTTTGCGCCTCCTCCTAATACAACACACCTGTACGTCCCGGGCGGGAGCACCTTGTGCGTTTTTGGCCCACCGGCAGACGCAGAGTGCCGCGAACTCACCCCGCAACTCCGCCCGCTGTGTCAGCGGTTCTTCAGTAAAGTTTTTTTTGTTTTGAGAGTGTGATTGAGCAGTGCTCTCACCTCTCCACGTTTGGTTCGCGTTTGGCCCCTAGAGTTCGGCTGCTGTAAGCGCCCCACGGGAACTCTAGGTGGATTAAGCAAAATTTACCCCCCCCCCTCGTAGGTCTAGGCTAAGAATACAGATATTTGGGTGTTCCTTTAGCTTTTGAAGACTCAGAGGATCCGTGATCAGGCAGTGAAGACTCCCCCTGCCTGATCAAGTACCCACTTCGCCGATCAACACCTGATCGACACTCTGCAACTCGTGACACGCGATTAACAACTCGCAGATCGCACCAACTTGTACCTGAGCGACTTTTGGCACCTGATCAAGTCTGAACACCGCTGAGCAACTACTTTTAGAGCCTGATCAAGCCTGATCAAGCCTGATCAAGTCTGATCATAGCTGACCAACGACTTTCGGTGCCTGCCCAAGCCTGATCACTGCTGATCAAGCCTGTTCGCACCTGATTCGAGCTCGATTATACCGGATCACGTCTGATCAGTACCTTGATCAACTCATTACATGTTCCCCAATCTTGCATCAAGGAATTGCCGTGTTTACATCCCGCCACCTGGAGAGAGACCCACGCCTAAGCCGTCGGGTACACAAAGTAAGCAGAAACACAAGCAGTAAAGGACAACCGGAGGACCCCCTTCGTTAGTCGGCAGTCCGAGCGCTGTGGTACCGCCTGATCAAGCGTCAAAAACTTTGATCGGCCGCTCCACCACAAAACGATGCGCGTACTATAACAACCTAATAATAAAACACCTTTATTCCACGTAATTAATTAAATAGTAACGTGAGCAGGCGACAACCTAATGTAAATATCACTTCCACTTTCCCACAAATGATACAATTCCACTTCGCGCCCCGCGTGCAACAAATGTACTATGTAATCCCTGCGTACTTGTGTACTACAGTTAGAATTCTGAAGTGATTATATTAGAATTAAGTAAAAACCTAATCTAAAAAAATGTATATATAAATTTTGGAAAGACCCATAAAACTGGGTATTGCCCAATTCCCCTTAACTGAAAGTCGCAAATGCCCAAATACGTCCGGCCCATGTCGCGGTCGAATTTTGGGGCTCTTCAACAAGCGGTGTGTTGTTCGATTTGTTCAAATCTCCAATCGTATGTGAGTCCAAGATGCCTAGAATCTTGAAAACAAAGAGATCAAGTAAGTACTTTGCAATAAAAAGGAGACGATGCAACAACATACGGTAAAAAAGACGCCTCCCACAATGGCAAACGCTTGTTAGGAACTGGAAGAAGCCCACTCGATACTATTTAATGCGGAACATAATAGGCGGAAACGTATACGAGAACGAGACCACCAGAAAAAATCTAATCAATTTAAACGTTGGAGATTTTTTTACGTGCAACTACAGGAACGTACTTGGAAGTCCCTTGTCACCCATAGCCGTGAGTTGACGAAAGTGTACCGTGACAGAAAACTGGTTGGTGATGATACGGTTTGCTGAGAGTGTTCGGAGTCACTCAATTCGTCCCGCGTACTTGCACACGCGCTTTCCTAACACTTCAACAAGTACTAGCGCAAGTTTTTTCCACAAGAGAACGATAGCAACAGAAGAATACGTAATGCCAACAATAAAACGCAAATATCTTGTATTATCCACGTTAAATCCCCTTGATTCACTACGCAACTTGATGAGAAACCGCAACGTAATCCACACCCACGAGATATTCCACAGAAACTTCCGCCTACAAACACGGCATACTTGAGTCCACAGTAGTCACGTGATGGAATTAAATCAAAATCAAATGTTATTTTATTAGTGTTAAGTTACAGACTTAAACTAATAATATGCATATATGTAGTTTGCTGTACTTAACCTAAGTTATGTACAATACACCAGGTTTTCATCGAAAAGTCACAAAGTAAAAAACGATTCATGCGACGCAAGGTGCCGCAGGAATTGCGCGCCCTTCCAACAGAGAGGAACATGTATTCCGTAGGCACAACCACTAAGAAAGAGGTATTTGTTCGAATAGACGAATTTCGTTGTTGTGCTGTACCTTAACGAAGTCCTGGAACGAGCCATGCATCGACTTATCCGTTAGCTCCTTTTTGCGATTATCGTGCGAGTTTTCATCTCCTATTCGCAAGAGTTTTTTACGGTAAAGTAATTGTTGCCAAGACTATTGCGATTAAGATTATCAACAATCGATCTGCTTACCGGTAAATTTCACGAAAAGACAGTGAGCGAATGATGTGCGACGTGTCCAAGAATTCAAACGTCGCATTAATCAGATCCTGTGCCCACAAATAACTGAGCGCAACAATTTGACAGCGCGAAAAAACTTACCCGCCACCTGCAAAAAAGCAAACAAAATGTTGATTAAAAAAATTCGTCACGCAAAGCTAGTCAGTCCTTGCCAAAACCTGTGAGACAACCAGAGAGCCCTTAATCCGACATCCATAGTTGACTTTTTCACGAAGCACCTTCTCGATCTCCACCTCTTGATATTGGACAATTGTATAAAGATTCGGCATCATCCAACCTTTTCGCCATAAGCAGCCTTCACTCCTTCACACGTGTTGCAGCACTGCACTCCTTCACACGTGTTGCAGCACTGTATGCGGAAGCAAGAAAGAATCCTGAGTTGTTCCACTTAAAAGTTTTAATTATTACGTGTGTGCTGCGTGCGGGGTGGGGTGTGTGCCTAGCAAGGGGGGGAGAGAAATTCTCCTGATATGTACTTAGTTTTTTCCAAACGAGTCTACGATCTCCTGGCAACAGCGCGACAGCAGACAACTTACTGTGGACTCTAACCGGTCCAGTAAGTACCTACGGGCATTCTACAGTGTGCAAACAACCCTTTGTCTTCCTACACATTGTTCATGACAGACTTTATGCGAGTTGGTCGTCCTAGGTGCTCAACTTTTTCAGCTAATTAATTTGCCCGTACCAGCCTTTACGACTTCGTCGATTGGGATAATGCTGTCTGTCTGCATGTTGGCTACTGCAGGTAACATGTATTATGCACACAAAATCCAATCACCTTATTTCGAGTCTAGCAGGACGCTTTCGCATTTCAGAAATCGTTCTTAAGTATATCTAAGGCAACAAAGATATTTCGGATTTGGTCAAAGGATGCCCCAATGACGTTCAATGCTATTCAGTAGACGACAAATGGCCTGAGCTCCGCTCATTGGGTACTCCGAGATTGAAACGGTCTCATCCAGCTACAAATCGCAACAACAATCTTAATCTCAGATTCCAAGCATTTTGCTACTAAATAAGTATCACGTACGTAATTGCAATTTTCCTTGGATACGTGACCATGCGCCATGGCACCAAAAATGAACACCACCGGCTCGTCCTTGGGCAACGTCTCTACCCACTCCCAGGGATTTACCAGGGTGCCGATACGCGATAAAGCGTATTTCTTGCAATTCGCGGGTAAGTACCTTGTCACTGGATTCTTGACTATGTTAAGTAGCGTATGATTGCCATCTGATGACCGAATCTTCAGCGTGTGCAACAGTTGCACTGTTCCATTCCAAGAGAATGTCAATACCATTACATTAACAGCCACTGTACCCACTTACCCATAAGACCTGCGAAACGTTTGTACGTTCGGGGCACTCGCATCTGGGAGCTCACCTCAATTAGCACACCGTTCGTACTGTGAATGAACATCTTCATGAAAAATCCACAAAAATAACGAACGTCAGTACCCAATAATTCTAACTTGAGTGAAGATAATACTAATGAATGTAAACAAACTTTGAGGTATCCAGCCTTGTTGAGCGGCGAGTCCAGCAATGACATCAGCTCTTGATGCAAAATGTCTGGACGTGATTCGCTGGCATCTCGATTAAGTTTCTTGTGAATGCCTTTGTGATCATCACAGTTAAGCAGATGATAACCCTTTGACGTCTTGACAGTCTCAAGTGATGCCTGCTCCAAGATCACTATCACTTGGCGCCGCTTGACGTCTTTCTTGTCTGTACTCATCACCTACCACCAATAGTATGGTGTGTATTACAAAATCGTACTTATTGAATCTTGAACTATTGTTTGTATATTGATGGGCAGGTCGTAAACCTTAATGGTCATTTGTCTATCAAAATGTCGTTCCAGACACTTTACGGGAATGATACACGATTCGTCACCAGTGCTCTCTGTCTTGACATACAAAGCAGATGGCAGAGGTTTCGCTTGTATGACATTAAAAGTAGGGTGAGCCTGCGGTCACACCCCCTTTGCTACGGTCACACACCCTCCCTTTTATGTAAGGGGTATGTGTTACAGCAGGCTCTCCCTATATTACGGATATACTCGGGCGACTTGTGTGGGTCCCGGACGTGGGTCCCGGACGTGGGTCCCTACACAATTTATTACAACTGGGGACCAGCTCTCTAGGGATCCATCATCAAGGGTTCCACAGAAGATTTTTTTGAAAATGCACTCATTTCCTCATTAGAAAAAATGCTTTTTCGTGGCTAAATTGCAGCGACCCCCTCGCCCCCCACCACCACAGAAGTTTCAGCGGCCCCGGCCAGGACTTTTTAATACAGTAGGGAAACAGCGGTGGGCATGACACTCATTCTGTCTTTCTCTTTCCACATACCGTCCGCCCTCCACGTCCCTTTTTTGTCTATCAAAAAAAATTTGCGCTACAGAACCATCAAGAAGGATTCGGCCGGCAGAATGGAAGACAGATTGCCGCCAGCGGTACCAACAATGGCGAAATCTAGCATTTAAAAATGTACGTGTATGTCTCTGTTACTGTATACGCATTGAAATTGCATTATATCTGATTGTTTACAACCTTCTTTAGCAACTGCGATTTAAAACTTATAGCCGGGTGCGTACACGCACGGTGCGGCTAGCGCACAGAGGAAGACTTTCCTTTAAGAGGCGTTCACCGCTACTTAGCCGATACGCCCTTATAAAAGGGCTTAGTAGGAGAGAGCTCTCCTACTCGGGGCCAAGATTCCCGGGATGGTTTACAGATAGCTTTCGCTAACCCCTTGTAACAAGACTTCCCTTATAAAGGGAGGTAGCGTAAAGGAGAACTCCCTTAGTCTACAATACTCACTGCGGGCGCGACCGGGCGTGATTGCGCGCCTAGCTCCGCTAATGCCTTAACGGCAAGGTTCCCTTACTAAGGGTGTAGCTAAAGGGAGGGCTCCCTTTAGCTACTGCACTCACTGCGCGCGCGACCGAGCGTGATCGCGTGCCTGGCAGTCTTAAGTATTTTTGTAAACTGAATATGTGGGGAAGCGAAGGCAAAATTTTGGTCACCTTCTGTCAACGGCGTGCCGATCAGCTGGCCAGCGATCGGATTGGTGGAAACAAGGGGGGCTTTTAAGCCTATCATGTGCAAGGAGTGTCAAGAACACAGAGTTTGGTAAGTCACATGGCATTGCGTGTATTTTACATATTTTAGTGTTTGGTACATATTGGGACCGTCAGGTTAGTGGAAAAGAAGTAAATTGGTCTTGGATTGGAAAAGTGGCTAAGAGGTCCTAAGAAACTCTCTAAAAGTTTGGTTTTCTAAGTCGCCTTCGCACGTCGCGGAGTGTTTGGGGGAAGAGGGTCGAGTAATCCCCTCCTGCCCATTATACCCGGCCGGGGCGCGTCGCAGACGCATTTGGCCCGCCGGAAGTCCTTCGACAGGAGTATCCATTGGCTGACTTCTCACAAGTTTGAGTCACGTACGTTTGGAACGTACTAACAAGTGGATTGGTCTTTACGTGGAGATATCGTTTGTGGAATTCACGAGCATATTGGATCTTTACGTGGACATATTGGTTTACTATATCATTGGTTGCAGTTTAGAACGGCTTTGGTCTTCTCTCATATTGGTCAGGGATAGACCAGTTGAGTGGTCTACCCTCTATTATCTCGTATTGGTTGGGTCTAGATCGATTGAACGGTCGACCCATTGGACTATACATATTTCAAGTGTAACCGGTCTACAAGTACCCAGGGTGAAGAGTTCCGCCCAGGGTACACCCCCCAGTACGGTCCGCATACTATCAGATCCAAGTTAACCAGCGACACGATCCACCGAGTGTTGAACTAGCCCATTCCATCGGGTACACAAGGTGAGATGGAAACGCAAGATCAATCGTACCAGGCGTCTTCTGTTGATGATTGGTCGTCTGCTAGGAGCGGACGATCAGATCGGATCGCAAGCGAAGGTCCGCGGGGTACCCCCCCCCGTAAGTTGGAAGGCTGGGCACGATGGTGGTCAGGTTCTCGACACAACTGTGTTCGATTTTGAACTTGACTCCACCACAATGGTGCGCGTGCCCGGATCATGTGGTGATCGTGGATATCACCGAGATGATGTCCGGTCAAAAGTTGACTTAAGTGATTTAAATGTGGAATCGTTCTGGAGAGGACATAAGGAAAAGCTGTCACCTTATGTTCTCGTTGTTGATAAAGATGGCGATGTTCGATCTGCCCGGTTGGAGGTCCAGATCGGGATTAATAAGTTTTTTCCTCCCCATAAGGCTCCCACCGGAGCCGATCGGGACTATAGCAAGTTTTGCTATTGTTCCGTAAAGGATCAGGACTTTTGTCCTGATCGTATGCATTTGCATGGAAAAATTGATGGAATAAAAAATGAGAACCAATCGGACGCTGATCGGAACGATCCGATCCACATGCCTAGGTCCCCAAGCAAAGGCTAGGAATGCCGCCCGAGGAGGACGACTTGGAAGAAAAGTCGCAGGTCGGGGATGGGGTTATTGACGAACAAGACTTGACCAGGATGTATTACATCCACGAGTTGAAGCGATTTATTCTTGAAGACCAGGTCATGCAAATTTTGAACCCCCCGATCCCTGATCGCCTCCTCGGACCCACTACCGAGCCGATCCAGAGCGATCGACCACTGCTGCTGGTTAAAAACCTGCTGGCGATGTTGGCTGAGGTCGGCATAAAAGTGCAGAACCCGTCCAACGTCCACAAGCTGTTTGATCTGGACACTCGCAGGCTGGAGCACTCGATGTCGACTCTCCATGATCATTTGGTGCCGTTCGTGGGGGCGGTTCGCCGCCCAACTCCCACCATGGCATTGAAGGTTGCTGAAGACACGGCAGCACATGACGATGCGTGCTCAGATGATAAATCGGTATATCAGTCTCCACCTTCCTCTAACAGCTCATCGGAGTTGGAGGTCGGTGTTGAGCAGATGACCATGGGGGCAGATCATACCCCGTGGGAGCATAAAAAGGACGTGCGGTAGCATGGGGCTGCATGCCGGTCGGGGCCCCAGGAGCCCCCACAGGTTTCAGTACCTCCAAAGGAGGATACCCACACGCTGCCCATAACCCAAACTAACGTCCAAGCCATTTTGAGGCAATGGTGGAGCGTTTCATGGGAGACCGGTGCCGATCGCCTCCGCGCCCTCATGCTCAGGACCGATCTGCCCGGCAAAATGTCAATATTTGCCGGGATGTAGATATGGAGTCAGTAGCATCAGTGGACAAGGCCACTCGAGGCGTTAAACCAATTGGCAAAGAAAGACGCAAGCCGCAACCAGCTCGATCGCGCCGATCAAGCAAGAACAGTGATTACGACATGGAGTCGATCGGCGATCCGGATGACCACTATGGGTCAGAAGGTGCAGGTGCGGGCAGAACGCGCGTGGCTAATCTAGCCTCCACGACCGCTTTTGATTTCGGATCTACTGCGATCCCGCGCATTCGCATGGCTGCGACTACTGATCTCAAGGATTTCACCGGAAAGGACACCGACGAGGAGCAGGCCAGGTCGTGGTTTGGTCGGGTCAAGTCTGCTTTCTTACGGGATCAGACAACAAAAAAGGAACGGTGTTTGATCTTTAGAGATCTGCTGAAAGGACCGGCTGCGAACTGGGTCCAACAGTTGAGTCGGTATATCCGATCTGACTGGGACCTGCTATGTTCAGAGTTTGAGGGGCAGTACTGCAACTCTGGATTCTCCAGCGCCCGCAAATATCATCACATGCAGAAGCGGGGCGACGAGACGCCGATCGAGTACTTACACCGTCTGAATGTGGCTGCAATTCGCGCCGGCATAGTGATCAAGGAAGACAACCCGCCGACCGGTGCCGCTTGGGAACACGTGGGTCACTATATTAGTACCCTTGATGACCAGGAGCTGACAGATCAGCTCACCCTGTTGCGCCTAAAGGATGTGGGAGAAGTGGAGCAGACGTTGCGAACGTTGCAACACTCCCGAAGCATGAGATCAAAGGCGCCGTTGGATCAGGTCGTTACAGATCCAAGACCCAGACCAATCCGGTGAAGAGACCCTTGACCAGATCGCCCTGTGCTGTTAAGGCGATCGTAGCTGAGGACAGCACTGGATCGGAAGAGGAAAGCAGAGGCCAGTCCAGTCGGGAGTCAGACGAGGACCAATACCGCCATATCTTCGTCGCGGAACCTGCCCCGAAAACTAGATCGACGCCTGACCAGGCAGATCGGAAGGGCAGGAGCGGAAACAAGTTTGACCCGGACCGACCCCGCAAGAAGTGTTCTCACTGCGGGTCAAGTAAGCATGATGATCGGGGCTGCTGGAAGAAGTTAATATGCAAGAAATGCGAAAGACGCGGCCACCCAACCGATCACTGCCTTTTCGTGTGCAAGTCATGTGGAGAGATCCACGAGGCCGGCCACTGCAAGATGGAAGAATTCTTCAACCTGATGTGTGTCGTAAAGCGGACTTTTTTATTAGGCTAAAATAGGGCCTAATGTTGGAC